>JAMAGB010000026.1:0-448004 GCA_023625975.1 Talaromyces sp. PYS2103
CTTGTCAGCCAGCTTGTCAGCCAGCTTGTCAGCCAGCTTGTCAGCCAGCTTGTCAGCCAGCTTGTCAGCCAGCTTGTTCGCCAGCTAGATCGCCAGCTTGTTCGCCAGCTTGTTCGCCAGCTTGCTAGATAGCCAGCTTGTTCGCCAGCTTGTTCGCCAGCTTGTTCGCCAGCTTGCTAGATAGCCAGCTTGTTCGCCAGCTTGTCGGCCAGCCCGGTGGCCAGCTTGTTCGCCAGCTAGATAGCCAGCTAGATAGCCAGCTTGTTCGCCAGCTTGATAGATAGCCAGCCCGTTGGCCAGCTTGTCGGCCAGCCCGGTGGCCAGCCCGGTGGCCAGCTTGTTCGCCAGCTTGATATCTAGCTTGCTTAATTGAAGCGATATAATGAAGCGATACAATAGAGATGATAAAGGCGGTGAATAGGGCGGTGAATAGGGCGGTGAGTATGTGAACCAATCGAAATCCATATGTGGCTATATGTGAATATTACAAACCATTACGGATATTACAAACTCTATTTGCGGCAAAATAGAATTTTGAATTAAGTGGTGAAATCGGGATTTAGGCCGCCGTACCACAACGCCCCGGTCCGGACGCCCTCCCGGACGCCCTGCCCCAAATAAGAAAAGCATTGGCGAGATCTACTTTTATCTCTTGAAATCGGTTGCCTAATATTGTCCGCTTTGACTTGGTCGATTCGAATATATAAATACCAACCTGGGAAAATGCTGAACTTGTGGACGATGATCTCACTGCTCGTCAGCTGGCTGGGATATCAAACCAAGTCAACGAGTATTACACTTCAAGATCCACCCACCATGCTTCAGGAAGTGAACAGTCGGCATATTACCCGTCAAGATTGCTTTCCACGAGAGCCACAGCACTGGTTATATTATGGGACTGGGCCTGGAGCGACAGTCCAAGGATGGCCCTCACAAGGTGGAATGTATACGCTTGAGGTATCTAGCAGAGTGGAGATAGAGTTCCTGGAATTGGACCCATTTAACAGCACGCCGCGTCCAACCAATTCTGATCCTGAATGGCGACAAAAAGAGAATAAGCACTGTGATCTTAGTGGGTGATGATGATGATGATGATATTTTTGTTAGAATAGTGTATTCTAATTTTCAACAGTGCGACGTCTTGGCCCAACATGGTGGCCAAATGAAAACGCATGGTTTATGAGTCAGATCTCAGTTACCCCTGATGAAAGGGTAAATGATTATATTCGGGTTGGTTGGACATCTGACAGCGGGGTGTGGGTTTTGAAGACAACAAGAAAGGACGCGAAAGGTGGAGCACAGCTGCAAAATGCCCGTACCATGCAGGAACGTTGCATGATGATTGAAAAGCTAGGGGGAACGTTCTACGCCGACCCGAAGGATTGCCCTTTTCTTGATCTTCGTTGATGAAAAGATCTAACAACGTGTGGCTCGGGATTGGTGGGTTTGGTGGAACTGCTCTGGCTAATCTACGGGCTGAACTGCGGCTCAATTGTCTGGACCATATACTAAAACAGGAGTTTGAGCTGATCTATATTCTATCCCACTATTCATCACATCTTTATTTGTCCATAATGTCACACCCTTCACCGTCTATCCCCGAGCATGATGCTTCCCCGGAGCAAGTCCGAACCTACTTTGTTACTGTCTTAGCTACATATCATAGACTATCCACCGATGAGGCGTCTGCGATTGCATCAAACTGGAAATTGGGGCGAGGCTCAGAGCTCAAATATTACGACTTGGAGACTTTTCGAGGCATCTTTGGGATTGAAGCAGGTACACTGTCATATTCCTATGCAAGAAACAGGCCTTCTAGGTCGTCACCTGGGCCAAACAATAATCACAAAATAAGGGAGAGAGATATCTTTAACCTTCCCCCTGGTTGTACGGAATATCCTTATAATCTATAATGTCTGGATGCATGTTCTAATTTTTCTTAGTATCAATCATATACGGTACCCTTGTTTTGGCTCTATTCTTTGGCTATAGGGCATTCTCAGAGTGGCATGCAGAGGACGAAAAGGGCGATAGAGGGGAGGTTATGTGCATTATTAGCTTTTTCTTTACTGCACTATTTTTGTTTTCATATGTTATATATTATTTTCCACTAAGATGATATTTCCAAATCCAGGGCAGCTCGAATGGTATAGAGATCATTGACTCAGACATGGTTAGGCATGACATCATCCTTCTGTCAAAAGCATCAACATCAATTGATCCATCCTTTATTGTACACGAGAAGATAACTACATAAACATCAACTTCTCACACTTTGACCCCATTACCCACAACATCAAAGTACAGAATGCCCACGCCCCGACCAGCAATCCTCTCCTCAATCCACTCCCTCATCTCCGCCTTCGCCTCCAACGCATCCACACCCGCCATCCTCGCCCACTTCACCTCCTCGCCAACACCACTGGTCCACGAACACGGCTCCCCTCTTTTCCAGCCTGTGCTCCCCTTCATCGGTCGCGACTTCATCGGTCTCGCTGCCGTGGGCGAATACTTCGACCTCCTCGCCAAACAACTCTCCATTAGCGACGCAGACTTCGACGATGAAGATGACTGGGTCGTTGATCCACAGAACATGACCGTCTGTGTACGCGGGCGCGCCCGGTTCACAGTCAAGGATACAAAGGATAGTTGGCTGGAGACGTTCATGTGGCGTATTACTTTATCCGAGGATCTGACGGGTGAAAGTGAACCGGATGATGATCTCAAAGTGCAGGAGTATAGAGTGTGGGCAGATACAGGAGCGGCGTTTTTGGCGGCTAGGGGTGAATTAAGCGATTTGGAGTCTGCGAGTCAGGAAGGTGGAAGGAGGTCGGTTGCGGGAGCTGCGAAGGCAGATGGAGTGTTGGGGGGAGAGGATTATCCAGTTAGGGATAAGTTGGGGACTGGATTGGCATTTGGTGGAAGTTCGGGGTGAACGGATTATGAACTTATCACTATCTCAAGACTGACTGGTAGATTAAAACGAGAAGATATTGTGCTAAAGTTACAATTTCAAGCAGAAACGTCGGAAGGCAAAAAAAGAAAAGTAGAGAAGCACCGCAACGCCTATTCCCCTTCGAGATGAACGGTAGTCTCGACCTGGGATCATACTTGTGCATGAAAGGCTCTAAGAAACGCAAGAATGAAAGAAAGCAAAAGCAAAGACTGACAATCAGTTATCAGCCAGAAAGCAGAACTACTGCTTCCATGACTTTCCACAATTCAAACAAGTACAAAACAATGTCATAGGTTCATCAGCAGCGCGTGTCTGCGCCTCGGTATAGGTAACCTGGCGTTGACCGCACTTACCGCACTGTAGACTGGCGCTGATACTTCGTTCGGCCTGTGCCACCATTGCTTTGTCCATATTCTCCTTATGGATCTTCTCGTCTAATGCCCTTCGTTCGTCAGACTTGAGCTCCTCGTGCGTCATTTTAACAAACTTCTCCGGTGTCACGTCGTTTGATAGCACACGCTGGCGAAGTTGCGGGTTCGACTTGTTCTTCAAGTTCTGAAATAGACTTCGTATCTTCGTTTTGTATTGGTCTTTGGATTCGGGGCCGAATGCGGTGAATGCGGCAGCTTCTACAGCTATCGCTTTTGCTAATACGACTTTTGGGGGCTCCGTAGACATAAACGATAACCCATCGTAGATCAGACCAAGGCAGCTATCGCGGACTTTATTATTCGTGACATTGGTATCAACACCATCTGCCTTCCACGACCGTTTCTCCGGGGGAACAGTCGATTTCGAAGCCCTATCACCAGGCGTGCTCGCCGGAGCAGGCGACGCCGTGCCGGTCCGGGGGGTACTAGAACGATGCGAAATCGGCGACCCATTTGACTTTTGCTTATTCACTTCACTCCTCCATTTCGACACAATCTCCGAGGATAGACGCGCAACATCTTGGGACTTGTGCTGTTTGAGTTTGTTCACCACGATACCGATTCGGGTTGAGCGGAGCAGGTCTTCTGTAGGTCGTACGCCTTTTTGGAGTTCCTTCAAGATGTTGATTAGGTTGGCTGGAGGCTCGCTGGATGTCGCGGCTTTCGTGAGAGCCTTGGCTTTGAATTCGATTTCTTTGGCATCCATTTTTGTATCACCTGTATGAAGCTATACTTAGCGTAGTCACTAGATTTGAGTGTGGAAGTCATGAAACAAACGCCACTATCTGTAATCATAGCTGCGATAGCCATCGCAATCCATGTAAATGTAGCTGGTGATGCATTGCGACGATGCTCATTTGGCTTAGAATATACGTACCACTGAGATATCCCTCCAACACTAGCGACGTTCGAAGAGGCCTAGCAGGCAGATGCGCAACAGGCGCAGTTGGAGTAGAAAGCTGAAAATGAGTAAACGTTTCTAGACGGCCAGCCCTGATGCTAGAAAGTTCCAAAGTTTTGACTTTGCGGTAAAACTCAATCAAGCAAGGTAACAGAAGAAGAAGAAGAATAAAGAGGCAAAAGAAAGAAAGGTAAAGTGAATGGCAATCCTATCACAAGCGAAGAGAGAAAGAAATGAAGCTGGTTTTGCGACAAAATATCACTTTGGGAAGTTGTCCGCTTGACCGCTCGGCAATCGATTTGATTGGTGCGACGCCACTACGGACTTTCTACTTGTCAAAGTCATGCATAGGTTTTCAAGTGATTGTTTTTTTAACTACTTGATATGAGTATTTCCTTACGGTTAGTGTTTGTTGTATCTTGATTAATTGCTATACACAGGAAGAGCCAAAAACGTCTAACTAAGGGACATCATGCGCGGAGGAGACAGGTGATGGAAGGTCACGCAATGGTGGCTGGGGTAAAATCGTTCAAATCTGCAAGATCTATAAATCTGCTTATTTACAGTGACGACGAATGCAGCAAAACAACTGGGGTCTTTTTATTAGACCTTTCGTTCCTCTATGGAGGGATTGCAGGGGGTTCCGTCCATGTGGCCAAGCGAGTATTGGGGAGTAGGACGAGATATGACATCTGTGAGAGATAAGCCATGCTTCCTTCAAAACAGAATGCTTCTTCGCAATGGGAATGTCTATCATAATCACTAGCAATGGCTGGTCTAAATGCCGGTCTTGCCAAGTGCATCAGCCAACGCATCCACATCAGCATCCTTCTTCTGGCTGACCGGCTCATCCTCGGCGCGGACGGTTTCCTTCAACGTCTTATCTGCCAAATGTGTCCGCACTTCTTCCTCTTGCTCCTCCTCATCTTGCTCATCTTCTTCATCCTCTTCCTCGTCTTCCTCGAGTTCATCCAGCTCATCAACACCCCAGGTATCCTCAGGATCTTCATCCGTACCGTGCTTCTCTTGTCTGTTCTCGAGCAACACACGCAATTCCTCAACGTTGCCGTCATCCTCCATGAATTTATTTCCATTCAACTCGATTCTCTTCAAAGCTGGCAGAGCATTTTTGGCCGCAAACAAGAATTGCTTAACACCCTCCGCATTAATGTCGTTGTATTGCAAACGCAGCGTCTCAACTTTCCCATTTTTCCCAGCGGCAAGAGCCTGGGCAACCTTGATACCGCCACGGGCAGAAAGCAGACAATCTCCAACGCCGAGTTCGCGCAACGAAGCCCATCCCTGAACGACCTTGGCCAACGCACTGGATCCGAGTAACGTGAATGTGTTATCTTGTAGATCAAGAACCTCCAAGCCAGCGGCATGACTCAATCCATCCTTCAGCAGCAGCGAAATACCTTCCTGACGAATACCGTTCTGCGTCATCTTCACGGAGCGCATACCCTTCGCATGCGCCTTGTATGCTGTTGCCCAAGCTTCCATACTCCCATTCTCGAGACGATTGCGTCCACAGACAATCGATTCCAAAAGAGGGACATCTTTACCCTCACTGCGCGCTTTTTCTTTCTGCTTTGCCAATTCCGTAAGTGCATCGGCAACCAGCACACCGGCCTTGGGTCCCAACCCGTTATTATTCAGAATCAAATGACGAAGAGGAACCGCACGCGACAGGTAATCAACAAGTGGCGCTTGCGTATTGAGTCCAAACGCATTATCCGACAAATTGACAGTGTGCAAACCGGGAATCTCCAACAGCGCATTCAATAATGCAGATAACGCGGGGGGGATTTCGGAGAGGAGGCGCGATGTGAATATATCTGCGAGATCGGCGACTTGTAAATTCTTCTGGGTTGCGAGAGCGGTCGCAAGGCGTTCGGACGCAGCGACACCGAGCGTATTGCCGCCGAGGTGGACTTCTGTGAATGTGGTGTCTTCGAGGAGAGGTTTTGCGTGGGTTTCGATGTCTTCTGCGGTATCGAGTTTGAGGCCTTTGCCGTCGAGGGAGAATACCTTGGCCATTTTGTGGAATTACAGGATAGATATCCAGGAAACAAGCTCCGGTCGAAAGAGGTCTGTGGAATAAAATGCCGTAAAAGAAGAACAAGAAGAACAGAGAAACGCCCTCCAGAGCACGTCAACAAAGACGAAGAAATAGGAGGAGGGGCTATTTGTGTTTTTTTACTTTTTTTGTCTGTCTGTTATTCGCCTTCAATAAACCCCGCCAGCGTAAAAATAAGCTACAATGGGCCTAAACCTCTTCTGGGTTAGTCGCATTTACGGAGTCTTGCATACTCACCGCCTGCCAGACCCAGACCGATTCTGCCATCCGGATCATCGGATTTCGAGATCGAGATTACTAATTGCGAATCATAGTTATTTATTTTCATTCAACTCCAGCAATTGTCCTTTTCCTCGTTTTCAATTGCATCAAACCGAACAAAAGCCACGTTATATTCAACCCATTCAAAAATGTCTTGGTTCTCAGGCTGGCTTGGTGGTGAGTTTTCTCTTTCTACATCGGCCAAACAGTTCAATGTTCGGCGGAGCTCATTCAATTCACAATCATGAAATGAGCTCCTCCTCCTTCTTCTCTCGATATCTCTCGACTCTCACTGACTCTCTCCATTCATTCAACCTCTGCAGGCTCCACAACCACCGCCACCACACCATCTCAACCCCCTAAACAAACCGAAAAACCCAAGGTTCGTTTTCCACCAGCACACACACACACACCACTCTTTTTGGACTTGCTTGACTAACCGTAACGGGGATCTGATAGCCATGCTGCGTCTGCAAAGAAGAAAAAACCGCTCGTGACGATTGTATGCTCTTCTCCAAATCCGATGATCCCGCGCAGACGGATTGCAAGCCGATGGTTGAGCAGTATAAGGCTTGTATGGCTGGATTCGGGTTCAAGGTTTGATCCTCGCCAAAAGCAAAATTAGAACCCAGAGCCTTCTGTGGAGAATAGGAGAAGGAATTTGTGCAGACTTGCATTATACAGCATTGGCATTACGGCTTTTTTTTTTCTGGTTCGCGCATTTAGCAGACTCCTCTCATCGAATGGTTGATTGATTGATTGGTTGGTTGGTTTGGGCGTACGATGTTTGGGAAATAAATATCTGTATATATTATGTACTATAGTAGAAAAAAATATTTTAACTGAAATCTGGTATCAAAAGTATAAAATACTCAAGCAGCGAGATAGAATTACTGAGTCTTCTTTACATTCCCAGTTGGTCTCCCACTCAATCTATAAGCCTGCACAATCAGATTGCCGGTCGTCCACAAGTACGCCAAAGCGAATCCACTCGCGCCTATAAGCACATTCAACACCACCCACAGATCCGGCTTATCGGCTGGCGGCGGCACAAATGCTTCAACCACATGCCACCCAATCATACTCAGATAAAAGATCGAATGAACCAGAACCGTGAGCCCGCGCACCGACGCCTCTTTTGTCGTAGTCGTGATATTCCTCGATCTAAAAACCTCAATCGATGTCGGGAACAGACCCAATAGGTACGCCCAGAGTAAAGTAATGACAAAATAGGGGACGCGGAGTTCTTCGCGGTTCAATAACGGATAAATTGTCCATGCGCCGAGGATATTAGCCCAACCAATCCAGGCGCGATTGACTTTGTTGAGGCCTCCGTCACCGACGAGGAGGAGGGTCATGGGGAGTAGAGGCAGTAGGACGCTCTTTTCGTGGACCTGGAAAGAAAAGAGGAAAAATCCCCAGGCGGAGCTACTCAGAGCAAGTAGCAGGAATTGCGGCCGTGGATAGCGGAAGATTATGAGACAGGGAATTGATATCGATGCTAAAGTAGCGGCGAGGGAGGCACGCTGCAACAACGATGATGGGAACCGGTGAAGTTTGTAGAATGTATGAACGACGCACCAGGCGTTCGCAACTTTGTCTTCAAACAATCCTCGCGCAAATGGGAATATGCGATGGATAAGCTGGCTTAGTTGAAGTAGTGGTGCATAGTACCAAGCTTTTTCATCAAGTTCAACAGGTAGATCTGCGAGGAGGGCCGGTAATGTCCCAGGCAATGGGGTTCCATGAGCCCAGTCATTCAGCGATGCGGCAATGAATGGTGCAAGTATAATGGCAAAAGCCACCAAAGTAGACAAAGCTATAAGTAAGAATCGTCCAATTCGTACGCGGGGGAAGATACAACTCCCCAAGAGGAACGAGAACATAATGGGTGCATAGTAAAGTGCCATCTGTTTGAAAGACAATGCTGCAACGAAAAATCCGCATGCCAACGGTAGTCGACCAGTCAGAATACTCTCAATACTGGCGACCACAAGGCCCAGCATGACAGTATTGTATTGGAAATGACCGTGATCAATCAGAATATTTCCCGGTTGCATCAGAATAGCGACCAGAGCGATTGAAGTTGACCACATCGGTACCCCAAGAAGACGACCATAACGACGCGCGAATAACACAACGGCGGGAATATAGACAACGTATTCTGATATGATAACGGTGGCGCGCATATAGAGCTTGAGAAGGGGATCCTCAATACCCCGCGATGCGTCGAGAGCGAAGAAAGACGGATCAACCAGTGAGCCACTATTACATATCAGCTATCATCCCGTATTTTAGAGCATACAGAGGACAAATTTCGTACATCTTTCCCAATAGCCAGCTATGATAGGCCGTCAATGGTGGATAGTCAAGCCCCCAGTATTGCAAGTCATAAAAGTACCATTTCGTAAGCGGCAGATGAATGGTCAACTCCATCCAATGTCTCTGCGCCTCGAAGTCGCCGTGCATTGGAGGCGTGTTGAAGCCTGCAGAACCACATGTAGTCAGTGACAATTTCCATTTCACGACAATATCGAGGTGGCACCAACCTGAATATCCCCACAAACTCACTGCCCACCGAAACAATCCCACCACCATAAGAACCAACGGAAGTATGAGCCATTGAGAAGTGGCACCGCGAGCAAACCACATGAAAGAAACCAGAGGGAAGGCAGGAGCTGCGTGCGGAGAGCCCGCGTCGAGGATCAAGTCATTATTGCTGGAGCCGGAGAAGGTTGTTGGGAGCTTCTTTTTCTGGCGGGGACGGTACGATATTGGCGAGGAAGCCATCTTTGGCAAGAAGTCGGACAGGTCTAGTTGATAAATTCCATGGGCTGACTTGTTCGAGTGTATATTGCACGTCAATTGTTCACAATGGTCAGACAATTGAAGGAAAGTTAAGACACGGTAGCTTGAGCTGCGAATCGGGGATAGCATTAGACTCCGGTGATACGGACGGCGCTATACCGTGTTGGGACCCGCAATAGAAAGCCGAGCAGCATACAAAGTATTAATTGAACAGCTGTATGAACTATGTGAATAAATCTATCCGTCTACCAAACGCATTGAATGCACCATATATATGTACTGAACTCATCGTTGAAATCTGAGAACGCGACCATCAGGCCCTACACTAACCCCAAGATGCTCTCGTAAGAATGTCGTCGTCTCTTGCGACGGCGTAAACGCAGTACGCGGCCTATTGCCTGTACTATGTCCCCACTGGTCACGTATCGTCTCAAACAAGCCCATATCCAATATCAACGCTTCCCCAGTTGCAAACGTATCTAGAGGGTGGCTATGTCTCGACCCGGGGCTTGAGCCATCCTCGGCGGGTTCCGCTAACAAGGCTGTTCGCTCAAGACTCGAATCCCGTGGCCTCTCGGCGGGGGAAGACGATTCACCATTATCCATTTCATTTCTCAAAATACCTCGCTCTTCGGCATCATAATCTTGTTCCGGGTTTGTACCATCTTCCGTATCTGTTGAGGTTGCTTGGGACGCTTGGTCCTGTGAAGATTCGCAATTTATGTTTGTCCGAACTCGTTCCAAAATCAGTCCCAACATGACCAGGTGTATCAGCATAATGAGGAAATCGAACATCACGAGCCGGATCCGTGACACTGGGGCTTTCTGCCCCACGAAATCGATAAAGAGACCGCCATGTAGATACCCTCGGGTTTCTTCGCCGGCACTCGGGTGAATGGCGACAACATGTAGGAACATACAGAGAAAATTAACGGTGAATATGGCGCCAACATAGGGCTGACTTCTCGTGGGCTCGAAGGGAGGGGCTTTCGGCGTGAAGAATATAAGCTGTACAATAACACGTAACGCAAATAGAAAAAAGGTACAACTAAGATTGACGGTCAGCGCAAAGTCGAGCGAACAGAACTAGAGACACATACTCCATATAATACAAAGCAGCAAGCTCGCAGTAGATGATGACGTCGAGCTCGCGCAGTAAGCGATCGACCAAGGTAATCTTCGTCTTCCGTTGCGCCTTCTGCCTCAGGTCCTGCTGGGCGGCTGGTGGAGGTTGATCGACATCGGCGAAATCAGCCACATCCGGGATGCCAGAGACATCAGTGAAGTGCTCGGCATCCCTGAAGGCATCCGGCGTGGTCATAGAGGGGTCATGAGGCAATTGCGGGAAACGTCGCAGCTCTCGGGCAGATATGGAAAGGTGGCAATAGGGAGACGAGGATACAGTACACAAACGGTATGGCGCGGGGGGTGGGTTGTCTGTAGTACGGGTAAGACGACACTGCAATTAAAAAAAGTCGCAAGGCTCAAGGCAGTTGATTGCAGACGACGAACGAGGGTCGTGTGAGGATACACCAGACGGAATGTAGTTGGATGTTCCCACTGCGGCTCGGCGGCCGCTGCCCTTCCCCACGGACTATCATCGGTCCGGTCTATCTACAGCCATTCACAGAGATGAATGTCAGTCATCTAGATGAGCGAGATGAGATTATTCGAGAAAGTCAATCAAACAAAGACATGAACGGGTGCATCTGTTTTATGAAAATTGCGCATATGTCAGTTCTGGACAAGGCAGAACTGAATTGAATAATGAATGAATGGAGCAACAATCCTCACTACTCTTAATACTCCTTCATCTAGTAATCGAGAGAGAAGAGAAGAGAGAAGACTCAGAAGAGAGATGGGCACATCCACGGATGTCAATGAAGGCATCCGGGGTCCGGAAGATTTTAAGTATGTTTATCTTTTCTACTCAATCTCCACCACACGCTTCCTTAGAATAACGGTTAGTTCGGAGGTCTCATATTTTACCGAATATGACTGGAGGCCCACCTCCAGAGTTATCCTTAGGTCGGAGTTGTACGTTCGAACCACCTTCTCTGCAAAAATTAAATACTAATAGTATCCATAGCGATTCTCCGAGGGAGCAATGCACTTAAACGCACTTACTTTTTTGTTGTTTATCTTGCTTTTATTTATTATGTATTTTTTACATGTACGTGTCATTTTCTTAGAATGTCACTATTCTAAATCAGCCTGATATCTGGCGATTTTTTGCTCTGGGGCGGATTATGGCACATTCCATACAAAGTCTCCGGATCCTAAAATCGGACTTATATACGAGGTTATTCGACCTCTAGATAGCTTCCTAATTCAATTCTCATGCCTTTTCTATATGTTTTCTATTAATATAATACACGCTCCGAATCCGTCATCAGATCTCTTAAAAGGCGTCAAAGTTGACCCGTTCCAGAGAATACTGTATGGGGAATATGGGGGGGACAACAACAGCAAACCGCATGAACTTCGCGTCAAATGCATCAAGTGCGGTATCTTGTCTGTGGATAGGAAAGCGAAGTGGACGAAAAGCAACCCTTCACTGTATGTTGAAAATGAAATATGCTGCAAGAATTGCCAATCTGCGGCGGCTGGAACACGGCCAACCACGACCCGCATGCGCTATATTCCAGTGGATGCAACTATCCCATCTACTTACAGGGGTATTTTACGACCATTTGACGCAAGATGGTGTTCCGTCAATCTACGGGCTAGGTTACTTGATCCTAGGCTCAATTCAGCCAGCTTCAAAGAAGCCCAGACAAAAGGGCCTATGATTTACACTCCCCTCCATGATTACTCTCCATCCCATCATTGTGAGCTACAGAACATGTTGCCAAGTAATATGAGTTTAGGTAGTAATTGAGCATATGTACTAGTCCTATCTATTGATACTTAGAGGTCTGTCTATGGCAAGATGATAGTATATCCAGGTGTATGAAGAGCTTGAACGAGTACATCTATGACGTCAAAGATGGCATTCGGGAGTACGATTCGGTCAAGTAGGTATGTTCCGCAATCCCCGCACCAAGCCTTCTTAGAATAACGGTTAGTTCGAAGGTCTCATATTACCAAATATGACTGGAGGCCCACCTCCAGAAGTTATCCTTAGGTCGGAGTTGTACGTTCGAACCCCCTTCTCTGCAAAAAATTAAATACTAATAGTATTCACAGCGATTCTCCGAGAGGGCAGTTCTTTTTTTTCGTTTTTATACTTTTTTATAAAAAAAAGTATTTACGTATCGATTTCATCCAGAGCACTCTCATAGGAGCTTCCAATGATCCAAGCAGCGAGTGGCTTGTGCCTGTGTGGTGCAGCTTTTGTTCGAGTTTACGAAGACGTGCTGCTAACTATGAATCAAGCAGACCACTAATCAATAGTGTGTTTCGTAAATCATGTGGTTTACTGCACTGCACTCACTCCTCTTATCTATACTTCTGGTTTACCAACGCGCCGTACGGAGTAAAATGGAGTAGGAGGCGTATCAATCAATTTCTGCGTCGCCGTATTGGATGGTCCGCCAAGTCCGCAATATCAGTCCCCTCTTCCCTTTTTCGACTCGTGTAACCTCTTAACTTGAGCTTCCACTTCGATCGAGTTTCTTTTTCTGCCCTTCATCATTCAAGCTGCAAGGTTACCTACACTTTTACGCTCCTCCAGGAGCAGTTACAAAGTGTAAGGTTGCAGGTTGATAATGCCCACATGTGCCGATCGCCTACTTTGCGGATATCCGTATGCGTTTCAGAAGAAAAACCCCAGCAAGCGCGTTTAGCTTCCGGTGATAGAGGCGGGAGGAAAGGATAGAGAGAGGGAAAGGGAAGGAAAGGAAAGGAAAGAAACCACTAAGCAATGAAGTTGGCTTCGAAGCACAATACCCTGCAGGCAGCGCTCGCCTTCCTTTCACTTCCGATATTGCCGGCGGCAGCCGATTATTGCACCTTCAACAATGCCAGTTGCATCGACGGCCTAGCCCAGGTTTCGGTTTCGTTCGTCTTTGACGCTATTTCACCTGCACCAATTCTTTTCTATTATGGATTCGATGCTGGATTGGGTTCTCCAGGCAATGAAACCTTGTCTGCAGTGAAAGTGGGATATTGGCTTCAGTATGATAGGAAACTACTTACGGACTTCAATTCGGATCTTCGCGGCGTCAATTGGACAACGGAGGTGGCATTGCGTATCGGGAACTTAGACGGTTATGTTGGCGGTACTAATAATGGCTGTGATGGCGTCTGGGGTAATTCTTGTTCGGAGAACTTGAAGAGGTTCTTGCGGTCCTCGATATTCAACCTCAGTATTTCGGGAGTGCCATACGATTTACCATTAAACACGGTACTGCAGCCGCTAACGACCGGTAGTCAGGGACCTTCTATTGACGGATGTCCATCGACATTGTTCCAGTTGGATCACATTCCCACCTATGGTATGACTTTTCCTCCCTGCTTTTTGATTATTGTATAGCCGGACGCTTATTCTGGTCTAGCTGCAATCAATGCCACGACCGTTGGCAGCAAGAACGCCTCGGAATCCGTGAGTGTTGCCGCGCCAGGCAACCCAGCCTCTCCATGGCGAACATGGTACATTCCCGGTGCAGAACCTCTCGGACACGCCAAAGAGGTTGCCGTCGGCATCATAGCGCGCGGACCGACTCGGGGCTCAAACCCACTTAATAATCCGGACGATATTCAAGTTGAATTGATATGTGCGAAAGCACCAAGACAACATCGACACCATCCATTTGATATCAGCAATCATAACGGTGACAATAAACTCAATCAGGGATATGCCCGTGGCATCATCAAGACATATGCTTTTAACGAGAATGACTTTGAGTACGAAGTTAAAGACGACGGAGAAGAACTTGAGAATGAGGAAGGAGAAGAGGAAGATGACTTGGTAACAGGGGCCAATGTAGATTGCCCTGAAGGCAGCGCTATAGCTCTCTAAGGTGAGAACTCTTGCGCCTTCACTTTTTGAACATATTCGTGTACATAATACATTTGATGGCGCGGCCGGCGTGTGGATAAGTATGATTTCAATTTTTTTGGCAACCGTGACTCCTGTCGGATATTAACGCATCCAAGGCAACCACGTAATTGCCCAAGAGACAAAGGAGCAATTGTTAAGTCACGTGGCTCCCTAGATGGGCAGTCGCCTATTTCCTCATCTTCTCATTGCTCCTTCACTTCATAAAAGAAAATCATCAAGATCCGAATGATCGTTGTTTCTTGTTCTTATGATTTATGAACCAGACATCTAGGACACGAGAGAGCTGAAGGTTCTTGACTTATTTCTGTCGATTCGTGTAATGAATATACCATTATCATCAGTACTGCCAGCGACAGCAACAGCGAAATCTTGATCTTGATCACCACCCTCTTCTTCTGGTTCTTCTCGAAGCACAACGGAAGCTGCGATCAGATGTCGATTGGTGGTCCCGACATGTTGCACAGTCTGCATTGCGTAAATGCTATCAGACAACATATCGATATAGATTATTATCACAACGAGCCAGGCATGTAGCTTGGCTACCGCAGGAGTATAGAAGGATGCATATTGATCATTGTATTGAACGGTTGAGGCAGGCGACACTATGTCATGGAGATATGACCCCCGTGACGCTCAAGGCGATTTGGACGGATACGCCGCGATGGGCGGCGTTGAGGCAGACGGAGAGGACGCATACGTGTATAGATGGGATGGCGTTGAGGGACGCGACATGGGAGAGAGGAGAGGAGGTTGGGAGGATCTCGTATGGGCTGAAAGAGTGAATAGTATGCTAGTAATACAAGCTTAGCGTTCTTTGTTGTCGGTGTAGCCCTAAGCAAGCCGTGTCCACCTCAATCTATCCCTGTTATTAACTGGCGTCAACCCAGTCAGTTACCTCAAACACACACAGCATGATAGTGATCTATGTTGGAAGAATGCAGAAAATGTCTACATCTTGATTACCCTTTTGGGAAGTCCAGCGAGTGATTGGTCCAACGTGTTTCAAGCCAATCATATATCACAAAATATCCCCACAAGCCAGTCAGCTCGTCTCTGATTGGCTGGCGAAACAATTATCAGCGTCATGACGGGGCTCGGACTCAGAGTCATTAATCAGAAATGTCGCTTCTTTGTAATTTCAACAACTTCCTTCCATCACGCATCTTCCACCTCCCCATCCAAGCACCACCATCTACGTATCTCCGACAATTACCTACGACTCGCACCCTTCTCACCACTCGGCCAGTCCTCCGCCGGTCTCGCTCTCCTGGTGGTACCGGACTAGCTCAACCACCCCACCACGGTGCCTCAACACTGTGGGGGAAACAAGCTTGGCTCATCCAATACATCTCCGAATCCCCATCCTCGTTAACGTTAACCTGGCTTCCTGGAGAGAACCAACCAGAATCAGCAACAGGCCACGGAACTCGCGGGAAATTTTTAAGAGTGGTCCTCACGTCACAATTCCTTACGGTTTCCGACCAACTGGCAATAAGAGAGTTTTGACTTGCCGGCTGTGCCTTAGAAACAACAATGGCCGCCGCCTTTGACGACGAGGATCTCTCCGTCTCCCTGGCGACAATCCCTCCCAATCCCGGCAACAGAGAACCACGCGATCAGTCCAAGGCCGATGCGATGTCGAGCTCGAACCCGGCAGCTATGGCAATGCCACCTCCAGCGCGACCCAATAAGAATCACAACGGCCACAACGGTCGTAACCGCGACTCGCCAGCATCAGTACAATCACCGGCGACACGACGAGATATGCAGCGATTAGATCAATACAAGACAGTTAAAGTGCTGGGAGAAGGTTCCTTTGGGAAAGTTAAATTGGCAATCCATCAGCCTAGCGGGCGGCAGGTTGCGTTGAAGATTATTCCTCGTCGGAAATTATTGTCGAGGGATATGGTAGGACGGGTTGAGCGTGAGATTCAGTATTTACAACTACTTCGACATCCGCATATTATCAAGCTGTAAGCGCAATCTTTTCTTTTCTCCGCGAGGTTGCTGAATTGAGCGGGCTAACCAAGATACGGACGTCAGATATACTGTCATTCCCACAAAATCGGATATTGTTATGGTCTTGGAATACGCAGAAAGAGAACTGTTCGACTACCTGGTCAAACGTGGCAAGTGTAACGACGACGAAGCGCGCAAATTCTTTCAGCAGATCATTTGTGCTGTGGAGTATTGCCATCGCCATAAAATCGTACATCGAGACCTCAAACCCGAGAATTTATTGATTGATAGCGAGAAAAATGTGAAGATTGCCGATTTCGGTCTTAGCAATATTATGACGGATGGAAACTTTCTGAAAACCAGTTGTGGAAGCCCTAATTATGCCGCACCAGAAGTTATTTCAGGAAAGTTGTATGCCGGACCCGAAGTCGACGTGTGGAGTTGCGGAGTTATATTATACGTTCTTCTCGTTGGCCGTTTACCGTTTGACGATGACTATATTCCTGCGTTATTCAAAAAGATCGCCGCGGGAAATTTCCATATGCCTTCGTATATCTCCCCAGGAGCTGCTAGACTTATCCGAGCGATGTTGCAGGTTCATCCGGTCCACCGAATCAGTATCGCCGAGATTCGACAAGACCCCTGGTTTCTCGATGGTCTTCCTAAATATCTTCAACTACCTCAAGAAGAGTTTGTCACGACAGGGGCGGATCCAAACAAGGCAGTCGACCGCCGCAAGTTTGCGCCGGGCAAGTCCACTTCTGTGCAGCAGAAGATCCATGATTATGCCATCACAAAACTAGAGCACAGCATGGGTTACAAGAAGGAGGAAATTGAAGATGCTCTACGAAAGGCTGAGCCTAGTGCTGTTAAAGATGCATTCTTCATTATTGCGGAGAATGAACTGATGCAGACGAACTGTATGTTTCCCTTTTCGATTAATTTTGGCAAATACTGAGACAGAACAGCTCCTCACGAAGACTCGCTTGACATGTCCTCTCCTCCGGCGCCGTCATCACCCATGACACACGACAATAGTGGCTATAGCTCCCCTCGAGCTCCGAAAACCGCCGCGGCCGCCCTCCGTCAAGAAACTATCGCTCCGTTGACACCACAAGCACGGGAAGCGACTCCACCACCTGCTCCAGCTGCGTGGGGGGCGATGCCAATAGATGAGCCCCGCGTAAGTCATGTGCGTATTCTGCCTACGAGTCTTCCATATGTCCACGACCAAATTATGGAGCAACGGGATGGCATTCTGGAACGAGCTAGAAGACAGAAGGCGGAGACCTCCTTATCAAGCACCCAAGGTCGACCCGAAGACCGAGCTTTGGAGCAGCAGGCCGCAACATTCAGGGCTCTTAAACCGCATGCTCGTAGCGTCGTTGAATTGGATAAGCTTCGGTTAGAGCCACCGGAAAAGTTTCATGCTGCGCCTATGCCTTCGAAGAGATCCAGAAAATGGCAATTCGGCATTCGATCGCGTAATCAACCGTATGAAGCCATGTTATGCCTGTATAAGGCTATTGAAGCAATAGGTGGCGTCTGGGAAATTATACCAGCAGAGCCAGGTGCGTATGGTCTTTTGGCTTTAACCACGCAAACTAACAGGAAAACAGAGGGCGACGCACCTATCGAAGAACCTAATCCTAACGAGCCCATGCCACTGCAACGCAAATATCCCGATTTACCATCGGATTATTACATCCCCAAAGATCCCTGGTTCATTCGCGCACGATTATTAAAGGAAGGCGTAACAGCTCCCGGCGTATCCCTAAGCGCCCACAGCAGTCGCAGTGACTTGGGCGATCTTCGCCGCAAAGTGAACCTGATGAACGCCTCAATCAGCGCAGAAGACAAAGCCGCCATCGCAGCAGCAGTACAAGCGAATGCCGACAGCAGCGGTAGTGGTGGAGCCAGTAACACCACAAGCGGACCATCGTCACTCGAACAAGTCCAATCAATGCGAATCTCATACGGAGTATGGGTATTCCTCGATATCCAACTCTATCAACTTGAAGCCACGAATTACATGGTCGATTTTAAATGCGATGGATATCAGAATGTGATCCGTGCCGATCTCGACGGCGAATGGCGACCGGTTAGCAAACGTATTCGAAATAAGGAGAAGGAAGTGACGAGTCCCTATCCTTATTTGGACGTTGCATCGGATCTGGTTGCTCAGCTGGCGATAGCCAGCTAGCGGGTATTATTATAATCATGGATCTGTATTTTCATGTTTCGTACACTGCACGAAAACGGGAGGGACTTTGTCGACATGCGATTGTTTTTCTTAGCGGGGCGTTCTCTTCTTTTTCTTCGGACCAGTTATGGACAAGCGACGGTGTCTTCCCACTTTCATGTCTATTTTCTTTCGTGGCCTGACATCGACGATCCCCGTTGTGAGGGATTGTGTTCGGAACAGCAAGGGCACAACATATAACACTGAAATTTTCGGCAGCTGTCACTTTTTGTTGTATCTGTTTGATTTCACTCGAATATGTGAGTATTATTATAGTGGATATGACTGCAGTGGGTAGTTATACGGTATAGTCATGAGTAACGAATTTCATTTTCTATACTTCTCATGCTCATTAACATGATATTCTCATATCAACTCATAATATAGCAATGGACGCAGGCAATGTTAGTTAGGGTTACGATAATCCCGTGGTCTTACATAGGTGATGAGATGACATACACACAACGTTTCTCTCTTATCGGAAATGCGGCTGTTTTCAAAAGAGAGAAATGTTCCGAATGGATCTACATGGCATTTGACAGCGTGATGAATATCATCATCATCACCATCAACCTGATCTACAGTACATATCCATAACCATATAGCCTCGGTTGTGAAAAGGACAATCCGAGACAAGACACAGAGGGAAAAAAAAAACAGGAAAATGGAAGAGTATGCCAGCCACCAATTAGAAACTTCATAATCATTATACTTTCTAAGTGAGTTAACTAGAGTATACAATCGGCTGAGAAATCGAGTACGAATAGACTAACTAGACGTTGATCTGACGTCACTATAGTATGTACCTTTAAGCTCTTCCACTGACCTTGACAATATACGTATGTATATGCTAGTACCTGCCCCTCTCTCTTCTCTCTACCTTTTATCTTCTTTCTTGTACCTAGTCGGGTTGCAGTTGGGGCATTCGTTACACTCCGAAGTCACTTCGTTCCATATTATCCCTGTATACGGACGGGCTCGACAAGGCACTGCACTGAGCAGAGTCAGGCCACAGACTGTCATTGAATCACTTCAATTGATTGATATCTTCACTTTTATATGTACCTAATCGTCGATAACCATGGTACGTTCCATCCCCAACAGGTCCTCGGTAGTATCCGAGGACAGAACCATGGCTCTACCAGACACGTAAATGTGAAAACTGACAACAAGCCCAGGCCCCAATCATATTCCCAAGACAATCCTCCTCCAACTCCTCCTGCCCCAACAACCTCTCCGGCGGCGCAATCGCCGGCATCGTCATCGGCACAATCGCCGGTACCTTGCTAATCATCTGGCTCATCAAAACCTGCTACTTACCCGGTGCGCCTGGAAACCGGGACCCAGACGGCGGCGCGCCTGAAGTAGTCTATACATCATCGTCACGACCGCCGCGTCGTGAGCGACGATCGAGAGGGTATCGGTCGTCTGGCGGAGGAGGAGATTATGTGGAATATATTGAGAAGTCGCCTGTGCGAGTGAGTCGGAGTCGGACGAGGAGGGGGAGTGTGGCGAGTGTGTCGAGGCCGGATAGGGTTTATATTTCTTGATTATTTTTTTTGTCTACTTACCTGCCCAGATGGGTGGATTAGGGGTTGATATGAATCGGTAGGGAAGTGACGATTGATGAATACCTGATCTGTTATAATATTGCTTGTTTGGTAGTTCGTACTTTAGCAGATGATTAGAACAGACAAAAGACAAAGAGTCAATGACGCATGCTATCAGCATACTACTAGGGTAAGCAGATAGGGCATGGAATAGCACGTGTTCTCATTGGCTTGCCTGGGTCGGAGTTCACGGGAATTTCTCCTTTATCTAGTCTTCCTAATTTAGCAATACGTACGTACAGCCTCAGGAGGGTTCCCCGACAGTAGTCAACCAGCCTGATCATTCGAATCACACTCTATCACGCATAGTCCGTCTCATGGCTTCGATCCTAGTCACAACGTGGATCAAGAATTGTTGGAGACGGAGTACAATGGCCTGGGCATACAGTCTCTTACAGAATAAAATACGACGGGGAGGATGAAGTAGATTAAAAAGGGGCAGTTAGCTGGAAATCACACCAATCGGAGAAGAGAGAAAATTACGGAATGGCCCGCAATGAGCCTCATTGGGTTAATTGATACGCCGCCTCCTTAACTCCGCGCGGCGTACAGAGAATATTTGTTGCAGCCATCTCTTGGGTTATTTGAGTGTGTTCTTTGGAGTATTATAGAGGAACAACAGTCAATATTTTATATATAATTTAATTGTAGAGTCAAAAATAGCTTGTCTTCTCAACAATTGCATGTAATCAAACGTATGAATAAAAAACGGCGGCGTGCAGCGGCGTCAGGCATGGCTCAGGCACCAGCCAATCACATGTCCAGCCCCTTCCTTTCCTTGCGCTCAACTTCTCCTCTTCTTTCTCTAGAGTCTCACTAACGTCTCTTAGGCTTTAGCTTGAGGGACCAAGGGCCCTTTCCCAAGACCTTTTCCTGTTCCTTTTCTATTGTCTATCCTGTTCGGGAGATAGCGTTATCTGCTGTGGCTGCTCTACGGAGTGACACCCCATTCTGCCGCCGCCTCGTTCAGTTATGCGGTGATTAATCTCTTCCCACTCTCTTTCTCCTCCTACACCACCACTGTTTGACACTCTTTTCCTGTCGAGACAAGTGACTGATCCAGTCCTCGTCAATGTCGCTCTTTTTGAACGTCGAATAACTGTCATTCTTTTTATACTGCTCGTCATACCCTACACTCCTTTATTTGCTATACACCGGGGCTTCATTCCTTTGCACCCCGTAACCCGACACAGGTTCTGTGAACTACTGGCAAACGTGTGGAGATAGTCTCTCCTCGCAACGCCATTCTTATTGCCCTTTCGATTCGATCTTCCTCAGTCATGATGCGATCCTCAGTGTTGGCAGCCCTCGTGGCTGCGCTTGTCTCGACGGTCTCGGCCCAGACCAGCACGACCTGTCAACCCCTAAACGAAACATGCCCGCCAGATCTTGCTCTCGGTACATCACACACTTGGAACTTGAGTTCCAGCTCGCAACTAGACGACACGTGGAATATCACCAACGGTATTATGAATTACACATCGGATGCCCTCGGATTCACAATCAACAAGAAACTCGACTCGCCGACCATCAGATCCACATTCTACATCTTCTTCGGCCGCATTGAATACCATGTTCGTGCTGCTCCCGGACATGGTGTCATTAGCAGTGTCGTGCTCCAATCGGACGATCTCGACGAGGTTGACTGGGAATGGGTTGGCTCAGAAAGCAACACGGTTCAGACAAACTTTTTCGGCAAAGGAGAAACCATTGAAGGCACCGCCAAATACTTCAATATCAGCAGCAGCACTCACGACGAATACCACAACTACACAACGTGGTGGGACAAGGATAAGCTCCAGTGGTGGGTTGATGGTGAATTGTTGCGCACCGTGACCCCGGCAGAGGCCTCCAATAGTACCTACAACTGGTATCCTCAGACCCCCATGACTGTCCGTATTGGAGCTTGGCCCGGTGGCGACCCTTCCGGTCCCCCCGGAAGAATTGAATGGGCTGGAGGTGTGATTGATTACAATGCTGGTCCCTACACTATGTTCGTGTCGCAGATTTCGGCACAAGATTTCACCTCGGGCAAGGAGTACAATTATACCGATCATACCGGAACGTGGGAGAGCATCCAAGTCGTTGCGTGAGTATCCTCTGTTTTCTACCGGAAAGTTGGAACGTTCAAGCTAACTATAACAGTGGCAATTCAACGGTCGCACACGAGCTCAACGCTGTGCATTTGTCTGCAGCCCAGAGATGGAATAATCTGTCCCCAGGTGCCAGGATTGGAATCATTGTCGCCGTCAGCTCAGTCGTTGGCATCGGTGCTATCGCTTTCTTGTTCTGCTGCATCCGCCAACGACGAATCGGCAAGCGTGAATGGAACACTCAAAACAACAAATGGATGCAAGAGCGTACAGATATGATGAATATGCAGGCCGAATGGAGACAAAAAGGATATGTTGAGATGAAGTAGACATAACCTACACTTTCGACTATATGTCTCGATGATGTTTTTTTATCATTCGCTTTTCTCTTCTTCAACCCTTCAAGGCGAAGTGGAGAAAAGGAACTTTTACGACCTTTTCGCTTTCGCTTTTCGCTTCTCTGTCAATATTTTTCTTCTTTTTTTTTTCGTTTTTCTGACACATCGTCATCGACTCTCGATACCACTATCCTTCCGTTTTGTCTCCGACCTCGTCCTTATCTACATCTCGCTCTCTAGCTCACACCGACCCATTCACGTCTGTCGTTCATTCCGATCCATCTATCCAATGGCCCAAAATTCCCATCTACCTTCTCATCTTTGCTCTGCCGTGTCCAACCACCGTTTCCCTCACAGGGACTCTGATATATTCCTTCCAAATCTGGTGTTCATTTTTCTGTTATCTATGGGGTTCTCAATCTAAAGCACAACTTGACTGATTTTTTGATTATTTTTTTGTTTTGTGTCTATTCTGTTAGGATCGTCGCGTTGTTGTTTCTTTGTCTATAGTCAAGAAGTATGTATGGAAGTGAGTGCTATGGATCAAGGGATTGAATCAGAATTGATTTGATATCTTCATGTTTGCCAATAAGTGCGTAAGTCTGTGTAGAACTGAGTAACAACGCTCACTCTCGTACAGGTTTGTTGGAAGTATCAGCATCTACCTAGACAGCATTTAACAAGAAAGAATATACTGGAGACATGATACTACATACCTCCGTTCTCACTCTAACCTTTCAGCCGTTAAGCATTCCACACGAGTACCTAGGTAACTAATACTATGTACATGTATGAAAGAAAAGGTATGATATGGTACCGAGAATGGGTATGAGTGATTGAACGGATTTTATGAAAAGGTAGGAAAGGTCCATGATGCAGGGCTATTAGATTATGGTAAGAGTAGGGCAGAAAGGAGAAGAGATGGAAAAGCGATGAGCGTGGATGATGCGGCACCGGTATGACACGAAAAACGCTTTGAAATGACAGATGAGAAGGAACAGGGATGGGGAATCACTTTAACAACCTTGAGAACGAAAACGAATGAAGGAAATAAACAATGATTAAATCTTTTCATCGGGCGTCCGCTTGACTTCGTCGACCGGACTACTACTCGATGTCGTCGCAACGGCAGCAGTACTCTCAACATCAGTCTTATTCTGCTCTGGCGCAGCAGCAGCAGCAGCAGCAGGAGCATCTTTCTTCCTAATATCCTTCCAACCCATACCAAACGAAACAAAGAACATCAACCCGGCCGCACCAGCCGCAAACCAGTACACCGCATCCACACTCTTAGAATACGCCAACAACGTGCCCGCCAATCCAGCGACATTATCTTCTCCCACAGCAGCCCTAACCGCCGGACCAGAACCACCAGCCGCAATGACAGCAGCCGTATCAACTCCGGGAGAATACTTGGGGATATCGACACGCAACTGATTGGAAAGGATAGTGGCAGCAATAGCCAAAAACACGGCTCCGCCAAACGTCTGGCCAAATGAGACCAGAGCCATGGCCACGGGCACGAACTTGGGTTGTATGCTGTTCTGCACGGCGATTAAGGGCATTTGCATGCCTAGCCCGCGGCTGAAGCCTAATAGGACCTGGTAGCCGATCCATTTGCCGATGGAGGTTGTGGGCGTCCAGGTTGAGATTAGACCTAGTGCGACGGCGCTGAGGGAGCTGCTTGCTACGATCCAGGGGAGGTAGTAGCCTGTTTTGCCGACTGTGGTCATTAGGAAAAGAAATGGTTAGTGAGGGAGGTGGTTATGAGCAAAGAGCAGATAGGAAAGACGTACCGAGTGCACCAGAACTAACGGTGGAAAGTAACTGACTCAACACATTTGGCAACATATGCACACCACTAACAATAGCCGTCGTACCCCTAACCGTCTGGAAATAGATGGGCAAATAGTACGACGCAATCTGCAAACACCCAAAGAACAAAAACATGACGAAACACGAAGTCCAGACAGGTCTCAATCTAAGAATCGAGAAAGGCGCCATGGCATTGTCACCCTGGATGTATTCCCACACTCCAAATAGGATTGCAGTTGCCCCCGAGCCGCAGAATAAGCCGATGATGGTGGCGCTGTGCCAGGGGTATTTGGTTCCACCCCATTCCAGGGCGAGGAACACCTGAATTGCTGCGGGGGCAAAGAGGAAGAAGCCCATTATATCAAGTTTGCGGAGGATGATTGTCTTGATTGAGTTGGTGCGTTGTTTGACTATTTCGGGGATTTCGATGAAGAACAAGAAAATCAAGCCTGCGACGCCGCCGACGGGGAGGTTGATATAAAAGCCTAGCCCCCGTGAATTAGTATGCCACTATTATCGACTCTTTCACAGCGAGGTTCCAAAGGAGAGAGAGGAGAGAGACGTACACCATCGCCAATTAACGTAAGTCGTAAATGCACCACCCAAAATCGGCCCTAAAACAACCCCCATTTGCGCAAACCCCATCATGATACCGAAATACTTGGGTCGTTTGTGTAATGGCATCGAAGCCGACAGAATCGTCAAACCGCCGTTCATCAGTCCCGAAGAACCAATACCGGCGACGGCGCGGCCGATGATGAGCATTGTAGAGGATCGCGCGACGCCGCAGATCAGGGAGCCGACTTCGAAGATAAAGAAGCAGAATAGGTAGACTTTCTGTTTTTGGGGGTCTTATCAGTGATTGATCATGAAGAGAGAGAGAGAGCCAGCGGGGAAGTTGGTGGTACCTTTGCGCGGAAGTTGGAGTAGACTTTTCCAGCGAGAGGTTGTAGTGAGGCACTATTTACTCCTATATTAGAGAATTGCATCACTCTGGAAAAGAAAGTAGTATATCAGAAACGTACCATGCCAATTGATACGCAGTTCCGTACCAACCCACATCCTCCAAAGAATTGAAATCACTTGTAATCGCAGGCACAGCCTATTTCTCAATATCAGCTTTCATACTCCCTGGGAAACTCCGCTTATACAGTGGCCATACCGTAGAAACAATAGCAATATCAACCATAACCAAAAAGAAAATCATCGTCATGGATGCCATGAGGATATACAATTTCATTCCCTCCACATATTTGACCGAAGATGTGGTGCGCGCCAAAGCTGCCTGGCCGGCGGTGGCATCTGCTACTTTTTGCGGGTTTGAGGAGAAGTCTTCTTCTTCTCCTTCTCCTTCTCCTTCGTGGTCACCATCGTCGTGCTCCTTTTCATCGCCTGTATGGGTTCGATTGTTGCCCATGGTAGTCGTAGTATCGAGACTGGCGGACTCTGCAGTCAATTTTGTGTTGTTGCCGTCTTCACTGTTCAGATTTGGAGGAGTGCCGGAAATCGAGACTGTGTGATCTGTTGCCATGTTGGATGATCTAGTTATCTCCTGTTCATGCACACTTGTCACTGCTTCAGATCCAGAGTGGCCTAAAAGGAAATTCCCTGGGAACTGTCAGATATTTATCTTTTTTTGGTGCATGTCGTTTAGCCTTTTTTTGAAGTAAAATAAACATACCCCTCGGAGATAAGCCCGTCCATACAAAAAGGCTGGAGGGGAGGGATAGATCGGCTTCCCGAATTCCGCTTGACTCACCAGACTAGGGCTTTAGTTCATAAGGATGTTGTTGGTATCAGGGATATGAACTTGGCAGCCTACAGAATAATAATATCTGCAGGGCTGCTTATGAAAAGAATCAGATCAACCCCCCTCAGAGTTTGTCCCTGTTTGTGAAATCTGAATTCCGTCTGGAGTGAAGAAAGATCGCGAATCATCTGTTTTATATGCCGTCACCCTACAGTGTCAACTTGCGTCAAGACCTGAAGACTCTTTGTGTAACATATGACATAGATCTTTTGTTACTTTGTTAATGGTGGAAAAGGGATCTAGAATAACTAATTGTTCAGCGAATAATCATTAGGGGGGGATCAAAGAACCTGTCGGCAGTTTCCTTTCAACCGATCTATAAAGATTCCATTCTAAGATAATTGATGCACCGCACTAGTATTTGCATATTCTGCATCAATCCTCATGGAAGGTGGGTTCATACAGCGATTTGTTCGCTTTCGATGTTCATTGGTCTTTGGATCTAGACCTCGTATCGAGTCTCGCCGGATTACGGCCGAGTCCAGACTCCAACGTGATTCAACCGGCGGACGAAGTCAACATCTTAAATGCATGGATTAACTATCGATCTTTCAATGGTTCTAGTCCGGCATTCCACAGATTACAAGTACCAACCCAACAGCAAACAACAAACCCCAAGCTGATCCAACCCTATCTACGAATTCCGGTCGGCTTTTGGCAATCCCTGATCGTAGCTCTAGTTAGGCTGAAATGCTTTCCCTGACCGTACATGAAACTAACTAACTAATTAGCTAGCTACGTAATAACTAACCTAACTAACTGCATGGTCAATGCCAATGGAATGGCTGAGGTTGTACGTATGTTGGCCGGCAGTCGGGGATTTGAATCCCGCTCTCCAATCCCTGTCGACAGACTATTTCCCGATTGGGTAATTTTCAACCGGACTGTTCGTTTCCATCCTTCTCGAGTCTCCAAGTATCTAGGTAGGTAACAAAGATGGAATTAGGTATCAATAGATTTATGAAAATATTGTACAGCTAGATTCATAGCAGAATAGATACAAAATAACCCTAATCTCGTCAAATTATCCATACATCTTCTGTCCACTATACACATCCCAAAATCCAAATACATCTTCCACCCACGGCTCCTGATTGAAATAAGGAAACATCTCTGGTGGCCACGGAGGTTGCATTTGCTGTGCTATTACTGCTGCCGTTGCCGCTGCTGGCGAGTTTTGTGGTTGCATGCCCCCATTCAGCATAAGCATTGAAGATGACGACGACGACGCAACAGGCTGCGCTGTTTGCATTTGTGCCTGTGATTGCACAGACTGTGACTGCTCCTGTCCATGTTCATCAGACCTGGGCCCTGTGTAAGGCGTCTCTACGGTAGGCGGCTGAGTCGGAATCCCCGCAAAGACTGCATTCGCCCAATTCATCAATCCAATCATATGTTTCCGAGATCGTTTATGGATGTCATCCGAGCTGGATTTCCAGGGTTCCAAAGTCGCGACATAGTCTAGATGAGAACCTATCACGTCGAAGATGGCTGGTAAGTTAACTGTCTGTTTGACATGTTCGGTGTCCCAGGCGGGATCTTCGAGGGTGGCGAGGCGCAAGACTGTTTGCAATACGAGGGCGAATTGCTTCCAGATTGTGATCGGGGCGCCGATGTAATCCATTGGACCTAGGGTTATGAATAAATCCTTCCAGGACCGGAGCGCTCGAGTGCAGGCGAGGAGACATTCCATGCTTTCGAGTTCTCGGTCAGCTGCGAGGGGGACGTATTGCACGCGAACGAGGGCTGTTTCGTGGACGGCTATTTCAATGTAGAAGTAGGTAAGCTGGACGAATTCTACAGTCAGTTAGTCAGCTTCCCATCGAAACAAGAAACTGTGCTTATATGCAAGCAATAAGTGTTAACCTACTGTTCTCGGCGACATAATCCGGCATCTGATCTTTCAATGTGGTCAATTGGCTTTTCAAAGATCGAATATACGGCACAATAAGCTGCGTGGTGGCCTCGTTTTCCGACACACGCAATCGTGCGTATAATCGGGTGACGTTACTTAGAATATGCATGAACTTGACCTGAGTAACCTGAAATAAATCGGCACGTGTCTCTCTAGCCGCCTCTAATAGTTTCAGCGATTCTTCATGGTATGTCGACCAGGAGACAGATTCAGCTTTTTGGTGAAAATAAGCGCAACTTTTTTCTTAAGTTAGTAAGCCTGTGACTATTATTTCCGCAAGAATGATCTTACCTCGCACTCAAACTAAACGTAGCCATAGCAAGTCGTCGATGCTCCATGGTTCTCGATTTTGGGATATTGAATTTTCCACGATACTTGGACGGGAATTGGCGGCCTGGATGTTTGCTGAATTCGTTCTGACAGGGCTTGTCCAATTCCAGGTCAACCATAACAGAGGCGGCTAAGTGGCTCATAGTGGTGAGCAGAGGGCCGAGGTGAAGGAAATAAGATGCCCTAGACGATAAGCACGAGAACAGATCTCGAAAGGAATGGAGAAAAAGAGAGACATACCAGTGAGTAAATGTAAGTATTCCCAGTAACAAATCAATCGTCCTCTCCCCATTGACGATGATTTCTCGAGCAATCAATTCTTTGAAGGCTCGGGCTATGTTCGTTTGTTTTTCCAGAAAGGGACATGCAACAGCCATAATACTTAGCCATAGTGCTGGTTTGTCCTGCCGTAACTGCGCAGACGATGTATTCTGGACGTATGGAACCACAAAGGGGACATGCTCCAAGTATCTGCTTTGGAACACGCGGTACCAAGCTTCTGCCTCTTCGGCTGTGGGCTCAACATCAGGAGGTAGCGGATATGCGAAAGATGAAGAGGCGCAGGACGCTGGGGTGATGGGGGTTGTTGTTGATTGCTTGTGAGTTCTGTAATTGTCTTGGTATTGATTCTGGGTCTGATGCTGATGCGTGCTGGTGTCGTGGTTGTAGACACCGGGGGCCGCGCACGAAGGAAAATTGCCATCCGCGAGTGTGGATGGAGATTGTGGCGAAGGACCAGATGGAGTGGTATTACCACCAGCAACACCTGCACTCGTCAACGCATTCGCGGAGGAAATATTAGAAATAGAACCATCAATGTCCTCTCCGGATAATCGTCCTTGCGAGTTAGCCTTGAGCAAAGATACAAGCCCATCTAATTTCTGTTCCAGACGAGCAGTCTGCGAGGAATTCCTCGGCGTAGACCTCTTTTTCCGCACAGAAGAGGAAGGTTTGCAATCTTTCTTGAGACGGAAACATCTACCAACAGTCACTTAGTAAGACAACGATAACAAGGGCCTAAAAAGGAAACGATACCTCTCACAGTTCTCTCCGCCGCTGCGAAGAATACATTTACATTTTGCGCGTACACAGTTGACGCATGCACGGCCATAGGGCGCTGGTCTGGACGGCAACGTCGATGGCCCTTGCCCTAAGACGACTGGTCCTGCAGTGGCATCGGTCACGTTACGATCCATGACCAAATGGGGTTAGGGCAATTCAATTCTCCTGAAAAACTCCGAGTCTTGGTGTCGTTGACGGTGAACTTGAATTCCGTGTCATGGACAGGTGGAATGAATTACTATGACCGGAGACAAGGTATTCGGGTTTTCAATTAGAAAATTATCACAGACACCGGATCAGCCCAGTCATTGATTTGTAACCCGAGCTCATCGTTTGTTGGAACCAGATTAATAATGTTCAATGAGTCCCAACACTGATTGATGATGTTGTTGGTTACTCTTCAGCCTGACGAATACGAAATCCGGCGGGTGACACGCAAGCGGATTTCGGGACTTACTTAGTCTTTCCAAATCCGACGTACTCCACTGGAAGAGCTTGCTTTTCTATTTTCTCCTCGTATTTTACTATTTCCACTATTTTAAATCTTAATTGATTAACTAAACGAGCTATATTCCGCTTGATTGGATAAATCATTATACAATAGCGGCGCTTAGGGAGGTCTCCGGTTGGTGACATCTTGTTTGGCGAAGTATATTAAAGCATCATTCTATACGACCTCCTGCTGCCCTGCCAAAGATGTTTGATTTGACAATGGAAGGATACAGTTCGGTCGCACAGTAGGGATCGATATATGGCTATCTCTGCCTGAGTACGCAATGATCTGGGAAATCTACCAACAGGTCTTGTCGATGTCTAATACAATGGGCAGAGACATGAATTGGGGCTTCATTACTATGGGTAACATTTCAATCATCCAAGGCTCTAACTAGGTACTATCTACCACCTCCCTATAAAAAGCCTTCACTCTCTTTCCCTGTTCTGTCTCCACCGTATCACCTAGCATCAAATTAAACATAGGTGCAACGTGCGCTTCCTTAGCACCTACAAACAACTCAACTTTACCGCCAGAACCATCATCTCCATCAAGACCTTCTTTCAACCGACTCGCAAAATCCTCAATGAATGGCAGCAACAATTCATACCCACCAGCAGTCACCAATACACGCTTAATGGGGAGGTTGTGCCACCACTCAATAGGCGCCAATCGTGCATCCGTATAGTTATCCCTCTCACGGCCAGCAAGATAACTGCCAGCCCAGGGCTTTGCGCAATCCGGATGAATCAAATCGCCAAGTGGTTCTGTTTCTTGCAGCGGGAAAGTCGTCTCTAATGAAGACCAGGGTGATAAAAGCGTCGCACCACCAAATTCTTCCCCGTCAGATAATTTGAGTTGCTCAATCTCTGGATGAGGATGTGCAATATGACTCAATACACCAACGACAAGATTCCCGCCGGCTGAGTCACCGCCAAAGTAGACATTTTCGGCTTTACGATTTGATGTCTTTGCGAGAATGTAGCGTAGTGCAGTTAAGCTTTGCCGTAGTTGCATTGGATAGACTGCTTTTGGAACAAGAGTATATGCAACCATGAAGACGGAGATGTCTTTGTTGGCTGCTTTCATTTCCTTCAAGAATTTATCGAAGAAGGCGAAGTAGCCTCTGTTTGCAGGAACAGCGAATCCGCCACCTGTTTTTTTTTTGTCAGTGTTTATTAGATAACTACCATGTACTCCGTAGTGTATCTTCGCTGTCTCACCATGTATCCAGATAAGAACATTCTTCGCATTGGGATCTCCCACCCAATGTCCCCTAGCACCTTCACCAAGATCGACGGTTTGCTCTTTGATCCATTTCTTCCAAGTATATATTTTATACTCCGTCGTAGTAGAAGGCACAATTGCTCTACTCTAATCAGCCTTGAAAAATCATCCAATACCTAACGGATGTGGGTTAAGGAGAAAAAACACACTGAATCTGCAAAGGCGAAAACCGCGACACAACTCTCCTAAATATCGAGTATCCAACGTGCAACAGCATAGATCTGGCAATTGTCTGTTTGGGATTCAGTTTCTGTTTTCTAGCTCGAAATGGACCCGTCAGGATAGCAAGGATTGCTACAAAGGGGACCGAGAGGAGAGCAAGGGGTAGATCGAGCCTTTCAGATAATGTCATGCTTGATCTTTGCCTATACACGGGTTTGTTCTTTTCGACTGTTCCATTGTGGTGATTGAGGCTGTTGAGTTCCTCGTGAGACGGTTTTTCTGTATTTTTGGTTGGAATCATTTTGTCTTCTGAACAGTCTCGATCTGTTTGATATTTCAAAGCGTTTATTTACCTAGGTAGAGGGTGCAGTATCGCAGAAATTCAACCTTGAATGTTCCTTGCGTTTAACTTGCAGAGCTCTATGTGCCCCATTTAAACCAATGTTGTTATATATAAGAGGGGAAGATCGTCACTCAGCACTAAAATCAGAAATGTTGAGGCGCAATTTCCATCATGTGCCTCGGTACTTGTAAAAGTACATTGCGCGTATTAGCTGGTATAGATCCACCGTCATAGTGCATCAATTGATATGCCTGCATGTTGGCAAAATTATTGTTTCTAAAATGTATAACATAAAGTTGCTTGTCTATACTCATATGACAGAGGTTAGCAAGTTTCATATACCCAATTTCGCGTGATTGATTATATATTGAGCATTCACTGGTTCTACCCTTATGGGCAGCCTCCAGCTGGAATATAGCCCCAATTCCATCTACAAGACCGCGATACTTCCGAGGTCCTGCATAAATCTTGGAATCTTTCAGACCTACGTGAGCAACTATGTAGAACTAATATATAATTTCCGTCGGCAATACAACTGCAATTACCTTGCAGCAATATATTCAATCCCCTTATCAATCCGCCCAAACATCGCTCGCCAAATATCCACATAATAGCTCTCCTTTGGTCGCCATGGATACTCCTCCGCCGCCTTCGGCATGACCCTTTGCGCTCTCTCAAAGTACGTCGAATTCATGTTGATAAGTGGTTTGGGCGTCAAAGCCGACGGATCCTCAACTCGGGGAACCGCAACAATCGCATTGCGGCGCTCCATATATTGCAATATACGCACAAACAGTAATGCAGCGGCATCAGCACCCAATGTCCAAGACGCATTGATGTATCCGATTATGTAACACAGATTCGGCACATCCTGCAACATGCATCCATTCCAGAGATGTTTCTGGGAGATGTCGAGTTTTTCCCCGTCGACTTTGATAGATGCACCGCCTGCGGTAGCGATTCGTAATCCCGTGGCTGTAACGATGATATCTGCTTCTATCACTTCGCCGTTATCAAGAACGACGGTATTTTCGGTTATAGTCTTTATGGACCCGGTTTTGACGTCTGCCTTGCCGGAACGGAGGGCCCTAAAGAAATCGCCGTCGGGGGCTATACAGAGTCGTTGGTCCCAAGGGTTGTATCGTGGGCTGAAATGAGGGTCAATCGGCAGGACTCCGCTAAGGAGTAATTGAATGCGTCGTAAGATAATGGATCGGGCCTGTCGAGGGTATGCGCGACATAGCTCATAGCTGATACGCTGTAAGAAAATGAAGTACATACGACTGATCTTATTGCGAATAAAATTGGGAAGCAAGGAGGTAAACCACCCGCGAGTCGAGTTGGGTAGTGGATAAACATATGTTGGACTGCGCTGAATCATGGTAACGTGTGCTGCTGTTGGTGCTAGATTGGGTACAAGAGTGACCGCTGTAGCACCACTACCGATAATGGCGACCTTTTTGTTGGCATAATCCAGATTCTCAGGCCAGAATTGTGGATGGACCACTTGTCCCTTGAAATTCTGCAGACCCGGTATATGGGCGCTCAAAGGTTCATTGTAATCGTAGTATCCGGTTCCAACGACGACATGTCGCGCCCGGACATGTTTAGTCTGTCCATGAGCATCAATCGTCAAAGTCCAGAATTGATCCTCAGAAGACCATTCCATCGCCTCCAATCGGTGATGAAAACGGATATGACGATCGATCCCCGTCTTCTTAACCGATTCGTGCAGATACTGTATTATATCGCTTCCCGGCACAATGGGATTGTCCTTGGGCCAGGTATTCCATTCAAACCCGAAGGTATAAAAATCCGAATCGGAACGAATTCCGGGATACTTGAAAAGATCCCATGTACCTCCAATATTGCCGCGACCTTCGAAGATTTGGTATGTGGCGTTAGGCAGTTTTGTTTGGACTCTGTAAGCGGCATTGAGGCCGGAGATGCCTGCGCCGATGATGGCGACGTCAATTAATTCTGAAGTGCCATTTGCGAAGCCATTAACATGGCCGTTTGCGTGGCCGTTCATCTTTTCTCCCTTTCTCTGTGTAATAACCAATCGAATCGGACGACGTCAATAGGACGATGAAGCACGAGGTAATGCTGGTATGTCTGGTGAATTATCTGAAAACCAGAGCTACCTAAGTAGAGGCGACGTGTATATTATTTATCGCATCGATGCTCACGATAACTTCATGAATCACAGTCAAATCAAATCACATGTACACCTCGGCAGCAGAGCTTAGTTCAACAAGTGAGGATTGGTACTCGGCACAGACTAAAAGATATGATCGAAGAACGATTCATGCATGGTTCAAGGATAGGCAAATAAGAATGCACGCTGACGTAAAGGTTCGAGGAGCTAGGTTGTTGATCTTTTTCCTCCAGATTGGAAAACAGTTGTGATCATTAATTTCTGGGGACTAGCTTCGCAAATTATACCATGAAAGATATAGTCGCTCGGCCGACTAAAGGGGGGTTTTTTTGCGTCCACATTATCCTTGGCATGGAAGGATATTGGGCCTCGGCTCCCTTGGGTTTGCAAGGATCTGTGCACTCGTATACCTAAGTTAGGACGTAGGTTTAGGGCTGCCCCAACAAATTTAGAATGCTTATTGCTTGACTACCTAGGTAGCTAGTACTATGCTATGATCGAGGTTTGCAATGTTGCTGCCTACCCCGGTCCATGTGCAATGCTTCTTCTATCGTAAGAGGCTGCAATTCTCGAGTCCATATACTCCGTCCCGGGTCGTTCTTCATGCCCTTATCCGTGAGAATTATCTCAGGGACTCAGGTAGCTCAGACGCTACTCCGGGGCGGTTTTAGTGCGGACGGCAAGCCTTAGTAAAATAAGAGCCTGCTGACGAAACATCCAACAGAGACCGCTCTTTTATTTTAAAGATCCGCAGCTGCTGGTGAGAACCTGATAAAATATGTTCGGCGCATCTACAAAATGCAAAATACAGGCCAAGATGCTCTGAGCTGAACAAGCCCACTGGCAAAGGAAAATTCGAGTACGATGCTAAGTTCATTTTGCACAGGAAAGAAGGAAGTCGTTGGAACGATAGATAGGGCAGAAATTGCGAGGAATAAGGGTTGCACCTGGAATTTTTCTAGTTCTATTACAACTATTACAAAAGTCCCATCATTAGCCTGGTCAACGTCTCATCTTCAACCTGGAACATATCAATGGAATTCTGAAATTGCTGTGTCAACTCATTCGGCATAGCATTTGCTTGATCAACATCGCCGCGGAGGCTGAGTTGAGGGTCCATGAAAAAATCACCGGCGAACTCAAAAAAGCTGGTAAGGTCACTGTAGTCATCTGGTGTAGTTTCATTGACTAGCGACGGGGGGATGGAATATATTGAATTATCTATACCAGCAGGTTGATCATTCGATGTCGTTGTATGATCAACTACACTTGTAGTGTGGTGTTGACTGGTATCGTGTGCTGTGGGCGGAGGATTAGATTCCCTAGTCCGATTAGGAGGTCGGTTGATGCTGAGTCGTTTGAGGTTCTTGATGACTTTGCGAAGTCGTCGAGAATGTCTCCCACGGGTGGATGACTGTTTTAGTGCGCTAAGCGCCTCAGAGAAGCTATCGCGGCACATATTCACATAATAATCCGGGGTATGGAACATGGCTAAAAACAAAGTTGCCAGCGCTGAAAACAGGAATCGGTCGAATGGTTGTGGTCGCTGGAAATAGATCGCCGAGACATAGCTGAGTTTGCTCAATGTGTGTATCGTGTTTTTGGCATTTACTACGGCGATGTTTGCGCCTGTAAGATTGTTTCTGATTGACTCGGCACTGAGAAGGTTTTGTTTGTAGACAAGTATCCTCATCTGATTTGCGCGTAGATGTAGGAGAATCCGTGGTGTTGCTAGACGCGCATCTCTCATCGTAGGAGTCCAGTCATTCAGAAGGTCTTCCAGGCGGAACTCGGGAGGTATGGATTCTTGCCATTGTTGTATCTGGAAATTCAAAAAGGATTCATTATCTGATGCCACCGCTTTGGCTGTGCTACCCCAGCCCACCATCAGATCCCATATCTTGCCGCCAACACGGCAATATGAAATCATGCACTCTAGGTATGTGTGGTATTCGGTCTATTTGGTATTCCACTGATTAGTATAGGATAGTCGTTTTTAAATGCTATGAAACAAACATACCGGTCCGGGTAGATTTGAATCCATGTCGGAGTCCCGCATGGAAAATGGTAAGCCTGTTTCGAAAGAGAATTCTTTGTCGAAAACATAGATGCACCAAAAGAGATTGATCGCCCAAGAGCGCTCCAGGTCGCCGGGAAAAATGCCTCCAGTCCGTAGCCACGTATCGCATCTGTGTAGGCCCATTTGCATGGCACCCCGGGTCGCCAAACCGATAGTACGCCATGCCAATATATCGTCATCTCGAAGTGAGTGATACAAAGCCTTCATTCACAATGAGCGAGGATGTCTATTGTGTCATTGAAAGGAAACAACTTACCACCAATGTTAGGATGATTAACTCCTTCATATCGACTTCTGGCACCTGCGTTCGGGTTGTGGCAAACGTATCTTCAACACTGGAAGCAAGTATATTTCCAAGCTCGCTTTGACCTTGCGATTCGGATATCAAAGCCAGGGCAAGTACAATTTTCAAAACTTCGGTGTCACGGGCGGAAAACCACCAGACCTCATTACCGTTCTGAGGCAGGCAAATATCATTGGCGGAATCATTCGAGTGTTGACTATAGTAGTCTACAATGTACTCTCGTATGCTTTGGAGGTCCACGACTGGATACATCAAGCCAACAGCCTCCTCGTAAACGTCGACCAATCGTAGAGCATCGGCCTCGCCGAGGGAGAGGAGAGGATTACTTGTTGAAATACTCGTTCTCTGGCTTTCCTCTTCTGGCGGTATAGGTGGTGCATATGGGCTATTTGATGAAGATGGTTGCGCCATTTCTGAAATCTCCGTTTCGTCCATATCCGGTACGTCGTCATCGGGGACATTTAGGCCGAATTCACTGCTCATCGGTCCGACATAGCTAGGTGATATTGGAGCTCGACTCGCCCAACGGAGATCGGTAGGCTTGCTCGTCTCATTTGTCTTCGCATGGCTATGTCGGTGAAGTGGCTGCGATCTTCTTCGCAGTATTCTAATCTCAGAGGACATAAGATCCAGCTGCTTTTGCATAGCTGACATGCGGCTTTCCAACAATTTCAATCTCCATGACGAGCTACAAGTCTGATTAGTCCTGTTTTATTATTGTTGTCTAGATGATAACAAGATGGCCCGATCCTTTCGTACTTATCTGCAGGTTGATTCTCCTCGCTTGCAGTCGGTCGAGGATGGGCAGCGTATACACAAGGAACGTCATTTGATACGCATCGCTTGCATACATCCTCTCCGGTGCATTTCAGCTTTCGACGCTTGCATTCATTGCTTTCAACCGTTAGAGTGTGCCCGAACCATGTTTATGACAATAACAAGTCTGAATATACCATGCAACCTGTGTGTATTTCCCTCGCTTCCGCGGTTCAAAGCCTTCTGCGTCATAGTTGACTGCACTTCTTTTGCCGTTTTCTGCCATTTCAAATATTAGGTTTCTCCAGTTTGGCTCCTCAAGAGAGCATGTTGAAACCTTTGTTGTTGGGGAAAAGGTTGCTGAAGTAAAGAAGGAGCGGAGGAACAATCGGCGGGTCTGGGATAAGCTTCTCGGAATAGACCAATCACATCCATGGATAGCATCAACTTCCCGATAAGGTATTCTGCTACCATTTTAGCCAATCTAGAAATTCTGTTGGTAGACCACTTGGCGACAACATTTCCTGCTGTAAGAAACTGGAGTTGAGATTACTTTAATCGGTAGTTATCGGTTCTTAAAAAAGGAGTAAGGCTTCCAGGTCCGCAATCAGATGGGCGCTCACAGTAAATTCACAAAGTATCTATCCGGGAACACATTGACTCAGATATCTAACAGATGAATTGTAATCTTGGGGTATCAATAACAATAAAAGGCGCTATATTCGCAGGACTGCAAACAGCCTAAACGGCTTCCCAATCCATTGCATCTACAATGAAATCCCAATCAGCGTGAGTATCTCGGACGATGGAGGTCTCAATCTCCATCTCAGGATTGTCTCTAGAAACATGCTGCTGGGCCAGAGCATGACCGTGTTCCAAGCCGTTGAATATACTTGTTATAATCCCCTCAAGATCATAACTTTCTAACGGGATGTTGTTCCCCGAAGTTGTGGATTTATGTTGCTCATCTTCTTCGGGCGAGTCTGCGGTCTTCCATTGGTTTCGAAGCTGCTTGGCTCGCCTTAGCTGTTCGCGAACTGATCCGCTACCTAGTGCAGGATATAACGGACATGATTCTCTCTCCAGCGCCTCCAGGACATTGGCATGGTATCTATGATTCGTAGCCCACCGATCACTCGAGATGTTGCTGTTGGTAGGAGCTTGGGGATCGGTCGCTTTGTAACGGGAGTTGGGTATGGTAATGCCCCAAACCGCAAGTAAATGGACAATCGCCCGCTCGAGCAGTGCGTAGTACTCGTGAAAATCGATTTTAAACATAATCTCGGCATACGCGATGTCGGACGGTGACATATCCGAGCGGGCCGTGGCCATACGGTAGCCCTCGGATAAAAAAGGCAGTTTCCATTTCAATCGCGAAACAATCTTTAAGAACCGTGCAAGTTCTTGAGCGGAAGATGGTGATGGTGTGGGTATATGAGGAGCCGTGGGCTGAGGAGCCCAGCGTGACTCGTAGAGGCTTTTGGTGGGCATTGTTGTTTACGCCGGGAGATTATGGCGACTGGCGGAGCTTAAGCGGTACTACTCTCGCCGTCTCTCAGTCTCGGGTCGCTGTAAGCCGTCGGACATCAGCAAGAGAAAGCCTATTCTATGGTTGTTGTTCTTTATATCCGCATGCAAGAAGTCATTATATGTTTCATCTTTTCGTTCTTCAAATCATCGCGGACTCGAATGCGAAACAATCGAAAGAAACAGCGTAAGATGGCTGTCTCGGATAAAACTAGTAAGTTAATGTTAGTTATGGGTGACCACTTATGTCAGCCAACTAGCATCAGGTGCTCGCTCGCCCACTAGTATCCATAAGACATCTCAATAATCCCAAATTAACGAGATAAAGACGAGGAGACGAAGCGAAGGATGAAACTGAAAGACGTAAAGATAAGATTCTAGCCTATGCCCTTGTGGGCTTAGTGCGGCTGGTTCCTTTGATCACGTACTTTTCACTGACTTGAACCCCAACATCTCCCTTGAACCTTGAACCTTGAATCTAGACATCACTTTCATTCTTTGACAGTGCAGAAAATGGCCCGAACTAAACAAACTGCTCGAAAGTCTACCGGTGGGAAAGCGCCACGAAAACAACTCAGCAGCAACGACTTCTCCACATACACATTTCTGGACCATGCTCAGAAACCATATACAGTGGTGGGAGGGCCATCGTATTCGATGAATCAAGACATAATTCGAAAACTGAGTTTGCATCTCTACTTCCTCAGTGACGTGGATGCAGATCAACGAGCAGAAATTGGAAACCGTCTTCTCCAGTCCGACGCTATTAGCGGATGGGGAAATGCGAGGAACTACTGGCCGCGAGTAGATGTATATACACCTCTGGAGAGTATAGAAGAATGCATTGAGCATCACCGACGGGAAAAGATCTTTCGACGTAAGGCTGTTGAAGGGTTGCACGCAGCCGCCGCCGCTGCTGCTAGAGATGCGTGTGGACCCGAGATGGATGACGAAGATCGAGACGAAGCGGCGCGGGAGGCCGTATGGGCCTTAAGAGGCAAGGAGGTACTTCCACATATTGTTCCTACGTGGTGCCGCTCTGCCAAATTCTGGCGTGATTACCAGTGGATGTCGGGTGAAAGATATCGAAGTTTTATCCTGGTGGTTCCTGCGGATTGTCACACTTGGGATGATATCTTGCAAAAGGGTATTATACATGCTATGTTTGATCAAGATGTGTCTCCTGCCATGGAAACAGACATGGACGATGCATATGGAGAGGAAGAAGAATCCCTGATTGAAAATGATCACACAGGTTGGGTGTATATTGAAAAGATTGATCACGGGCCACCGGTTCACATTGAACGTATTTCTGTGGGTGAAGATGCTAATGAGTTGGCACTGCGTATGTACAGCAAGGAACCACAGAGCCCAGATGAGATCAGAGGGCACTTATATCATCGATGGGTCGACTACACGGGTGAGCTGTGGGATTGCACTTATCGCATACCAGTCTGTGATGCCTGTGATAACGACGAGCCGCATGAGAACTGCGAACATGAACTGTAAGATGGCCCCAGTGTAGTGGTGATTTGGTCTATGACACGAAGCTCAATATTTTCTCATAACTAATGCTTGCTTACTTCTATCAAGAGATGACCATTATTTTGATGAAGACGGGCAGTGCATAGCCTGTCGAAGGCATACTGAATATAGACGCCGCAGCAAGCGGATATCAAAGAAACGAAAACAGGATCAAGCTACAGGGGCAATGAATAAGAGACTTGAGGTCATACAAAATTAGCCTACAAACTAGGCTTTGAGCAGCAATTCGAAGTCACCAGCTGAGAAGACAAATTCTTGTTTGACGGGACATCAATAGCCGGGTTTTCTGTGAAGAAGTCTGCAGGACGAATGTTCAGTTGGTAGCATTCCACCGGCCTATACGTTTGATCAGCGTTAGCAATTATCCAAAAGCTTGACAGGAACAAACAATCTTACATGACCGGCCAATCTTCAACTCTAGGGTTATGAGTGATACCAAAAACGCTCCATACCACCACATCTTCATTTGTCACGTTTTCACCTCGTTTCACAGCATCAGATACTCCACCAATTTCGTCTTGGCTTTGCAATGTATACCGACCGCCTGCATAAAGCTCACCGTCCCGGTATTTGGTGACCCATACATGATGCTGAGCAAACTGTGCGCGTCTGGCTTGAATAGAGCGCTTGTCAGCCAGTAAAAGCTGCGTTGCCATAGGCGTGAATTTATACCCCATGGGATTTCGACTAATCGGGTTGATTTTGTTGGGATTAACCATTTTGATAATCCGGTTATGCTCGGGTGCCGCATCAAACCAGCCAGATCTTCCAACTGGCGTCTTTCGAATTTGGTAGAAATTCCCTTCTGGATTTGTGACATCGTTCATTTCCACGGCATGTGATTCTTCCACATAAACTGTGTTCTTATGACCTTCGATAGCAGGATCGATACGAATGCAAAACACATGTTGATGGTTCTGTGCCAGGACCCCGTTACCAACGACATTTCCGTACTCGGACTGTTTGCCGGGATCAATATTTACGACACTGACAATGCCGGTCGCTCGAGACTCGACTGATATACCGCCGGCAAGATCGAATTTATATGCAAAGATGTACTCGTAGTTGGCTAGAGTGATGATGAACTGTACCACCAATTCGCGGGATCTCGTCACCACGGCACGTCCAGTACGCCAGTTGGTATGCTTCCAGCCAATGCCATTGTCTTGTTCGTGGAGGCAAATCACATTCGGGGCAGGTGTGACATTTCCTTCACCGTCTATGACAACGGCATCGAAATACTAGAAAAAGGTCTTCGTTAGCTTTTACCTTACGTTCCGAAACTAGAGCTTCGCATACTTTGATCACACCCAGGCAATCACAACCAAGAGATAGATTGTTTGCACAGTTTCCAGCACCTCCATCACCAAAATCAAACGCCTGCTTCCGATGGAACGGATACCGGGGATCTGCATATGGTACAGTCTGGCAGATTCGTCAGTTACCTTGGAACAAAACAAGCCAAAATGTACCTACCATCTCACTAATACTAAGTCGATAAAGAACGCTTCTCCCATCATACCAAACATCATGTATTGTCGCGCCTTCACGAGGGTTAAACCCAACACGGAACCTCCATTTCTGCCACTCAACCAACGACTCATCCGGCGACACTCTGAAAGACGGACCATCCGGTTGAAGCACATTCAACTCCTTCAAATCATTCCTTGTGCCTTTTGGCAATAACTCCGGTACATACTCTGCAGTCGTACAGTGTCCAATAACGTCTTCCCTAAACCCGGCCTCTGATGCCGCCAGGGAGTCTCCCTTTCCTCCAGTGGCTAACTTGTCTATGCGGACTATTTCGCGTTTGTGATAATCCATGACTGGAATGATAGGGATAGGGTATGCATAGAAATTTGAGTCTGGGTTCCCGGATCGTTTGTCTTGGGCGAAGATCAGGCCCTGGAAATAGCGTCTGTCGTCCGTTGCGCGATCACGACCTCCATAGGGCCAGGGTTCAATGACATAATCGAAGCCCTCGGGGAGTCTAAATTTGGCTATTGCTTCCTTGAACAGTGGGGACTCTTGACAGGTTTTGACGAAGATATCGAACTCGTCCCTAAATTTATATCAGATATACCATACCCCATTGTATAATTCAAAATGTTTTGAAGTACGGAGAACCAAACGTACAGCGTCAAAGCAGCCTGATGCTCTTTCCCCACAACAATATGCTCCACTCTCTTCTTCCCTTCAATATCGACAATGGACTCGTGGTACTCCGGTACACGATCACTGCCAACAACATCATACTGACATTTTGCCAACCTTTTGGGGAGAGGTGAAGTAGGGCTGAGTTTGCCTGAATGCTCTAGTTCTAAGTACGGAATGAGTTCTGCCTTTGCGGGTTCTTGAAGGTAGATTTCGCGAAAGAAAATGACTTTGTCCGGATGGGAAGTGAGTATAACGTCCCTTGCGATGGTTGTTTCGAGCCCGGAGAGAGCTGATAGTGGGTGGACGTGCATGTTGAATTCTGATCTATAATCTCCTTTAGGCGTGCGTTAAGTGTTAGACAAGATTTACAACTTTGTAATTGAATCGCATGAATGTATATTTATACGATTGTTGAATGGTCTTTTCGAAAAATCATACAAGCATGCATGATACGTGCGGAGTAGATACGGTGATATCGGAAAGTTCCGAGATTCCGAAATGGAACCTACATATGTATGTGATGGACAATCAACATTCCGAGGACGTACAATGAGATCAATGATTAGATAGACGAGTCTATTCGTCCACGGGTTGCATGCATAGTGGCTGTTTCTTATCTCATTCCAAGGCTGGAAAGAGAAATCGGGGTGACTCAGGACACAAGATTGCCATTGCCAGATATGTATTTTCCGAGTCTCAGAACAATGAAGCCCTAAACCTAAAAACCTAAGTATCATGTCGAACATTCACTCTGTCGAGGCTATACTAGTACAAAATAAGAATCATTCACATGAAATTACGAGAAGGAAAGCAGAATGGGAAATTTAGTATGAATACTACATCGTCAACACACTTCGCTTTAACGCAGTACTTACTACCCCTTGCGGCAGTGATTTACGCTTTCGGCGCATCTCCCAGGGTTGATGTCAAGTCCCAAATCAGATTTATCGTTATAGACTGGAAGTAACAAGCACTCGATTCCGACCAACAAGGATAATACGGATAATTTCATAGCCAGACGGTGCTCCGAATTCCCGGGAATGAGACCGAAAGACTAGGTACAGTGACCATGGTAGATCAGCCCCCATGTAAGGAGTAATTAGGGCTCTTGATTTGCGAATCAGGATATCCGCCTGTCAGCCTACGCCTAATGATTCAAGGTGACGGGCAAACATTGTTAGTTCAGTGTTGGGTTTTGAACTTCCAATTCTAGTCTAGTGATCTGAAATTAACCGATGGCTCAATGCTCATGCCCTGAATCTCGTACCCCGTGGAGAGCCCCGGCCAGGGTCTGCTGCGCATCATTCTTTTTACCGATCCGAAAATTGGCACTGGTGTAAATGATATCCGGATATCTTTGGCCGGTTGCATACTCTTGGCTACATATGCGAGGTTACAGACTTGACGTCCAATTCGTGAGCATTCTCTAGCCTATCTCTGTTTGACCTCGTACGACAACTATGCAGCGGTTTGGCGGGGTTGAATTATCCCTGTCATCCCACTGCTAGTTACTACAAATTCGATCATACACAAAGTATAAAGCAGGCACTATGAAGAGTAAGAATAGCTCGATACAGCAATTGACGCAAATGGAGGATTGACATCAATACGACCACTTACGCTTCGTCTTTCCAGTTAGGCACTGGTATCAGTCCCACAGCATCACGCTCCACATGCAAACCAAAAGCCACGCATATGTACTCAATAGACAATGGCTCTTTAGACGTACTCCCGGGCTTAAATAGTCGGACATCCCCCGATTTCACAGACAACAGGAATATAATCTCCAATGTCGAATTTCCGTCCTTCTGGAGAGGCTCATACCGTCCATTTCCTTTGAAGATAGTTGCAGAAAACAGCAATCAAATCAATCACCGCCAACATGAGCGACAAGATCAGCTCATGGAACGTCGTTCACCGGTTAGAGAAGCGCCAGCTTCTCATTGCCATCAACTGCGCAGCGGCCTTATCAATCCTCATGTTCGGTTACGATCAGGGCCTTATGGGCGGCGTCAACAACTCCAAAGACTATATTGATCTGATGAAATTCGGATATACGAAATACGTCGATGGTGAGCCAACTCCGGTTGTTACCAACAGTCTGCTACAAGGGGGTATTGTCTCGGTTTATTATTTGGGGACGCTCTTTGGAGGACTGTTGGGAGGATGGGTTGGTGATCGTATTGGACGGATTAGGTCAATTGCGCTGGGGACCCTATGGGGGGTTGTTGGAGCTTGTTTGCAGACATCTGCTCAGAATCATAATTGGATGATTTGCGGTTAGTTTTCTCTCTTTGTCGGGGTAATTTGGGAGGGCAATGAGCTGATATACAACAGCTAGAGCGGTTAATGGAATCGGTACAGGCATTTTGAATGCTATCATTCCGGTCTGGGCGACAGAAACTAGTGTACGCATGTCTTATCAGTTAGAATTAATGGTATAGGTCTAACGTAAGATCTAGGAGCATACGTCTCGCGGACAATTCATCGCCATCGAGTTCACCTTGAACATCTTCGGCGTAGTCATCGCTTACTGGATGGAATTGTACGTCTTTACCACCTGCCAACCAAAACAAGCACTGGAAAACCACAATTATCCACTGACAATCATGATCAAAGTGGTCTATCATTCATCGACGGCGGAAAATCGGCTTTCAGATGGCGTTTCCCGGTAGCCTTCCAGATCATTTTTCTTCTCGTCCTGTTCGCCGGAATCTGGTTCTTCCCTGAATCACCACGTTGGCTAGTCAAAGTCGGCAGGGAAGATGAAGCTCGATATATCCTCAGTCGTTTACGTGGCGATAGGACATCAGAAGAACGCGCTAGAGCGGACTTGGAGTTTCGCGAAATCCTGAATACTGCCGAGCTGGAGAAATCCATGACGCATGATCATTCGTATTTGGCGATGTTGTTTGGGTACAAGTCTGGGAAAATGCATCTTGGAAGAAGGGTGCAGTTGGTTGTTTGGTTGCAGATTATGCAAGAATGGACTGGCATTGCTGGTGTCACGGTTTGTACGTTTCTCCGCCAAGTAGCAAGACCGAATTTGTTGTTGATGCCTTTTTCAGATGCGCCGACCATCTTCTCGATTGCGGGGTATAACGCTCAGAAGAGTCAATGGATCAGTGGTCTGAACAATATTTTTTATATGGTATGCAAACTATCGTTCTCAGCTGCCAGGTTCTTTCCCTAACTTGATAATAGTTTAGTACCCTGATTTGCGTATTTACGTTGGATCGTATTGGCCGCAGATGGACACTTTACTGGGGCGCTATTGCGCAAGCCATAGCCATGTTTCTGGCAGGTGGACTCTCCAGACTTGCCATCAATGCTTCAGACGTAGGGGATGCGTCCAAAGCGTCCTCGTATGGAGCAGGTGCAGCATCCATGATCTTCATCTACACGGCCGCCTTTGGCGCTACTTGGTTGACAGTGCCTTGGCTCTATCCTGCTGAGATCTTTCCACTAGCAGTGCGTGCTCGTGGTAACGCGTGGGGTGTAGTCGGATGGAGTATTGGAAATGGCTGGTTGGTGCGTACTCTTCTCTTCTGATTCTGTGGTGAAATAGAGGCTGACCGCTCATCAGATGCTTGTTTGCCCAGTCATGTTCAACTCAATCGGTGAAAAGACACTCTACATCTTTGCGGTCTGCAACATCATAACAATCCCCATGGTGTGGGCTTTATATCCCGAGAGTAATCAACGCACGCTTGAAGACATGGACCTTCTATTTGCGGCCGACACGCCATGGAACTGGGATGCTGAGAGGACTTTTGCCCGGCTCAAGGAAGAAACCCCCGATCTGATTCTGGCACCTGGCCGTAAGGCGAGTTTGATCGATCTGGAGACGGCAAAGACGGCACATGAAGAGGTCTCTACTGCAGAGTCATGAAAAGCCAGGAGGTCATGGGACTTAACTGGACGTTAGAAGACGATGCTAGAATGCTCCTCAATTGGTCTAACTTTATAATTAGACGAGGACTCGCCACGATCAACCACTAGTTAGTTTTGCGATGCGAGATCGGATTATTAAACATTTATAGAGGAGTGTTATGAATACTGTAACAAAGAAGATGACGAGTAACTTAGCCGTTCTCCCGGTGGATTCCGTAACATCGGCCCGATTGTATGCGGTGTTTAGTGCTGGTACGAGACTGTAACCCGTCATTCGGTATAACGGCCTTCTGATTGGCCCGTCTGTATATAAAATACACAGATGACCGTACCTGACAATACGCATAGCTTTTGCTTGGATGGACAACTTTCGACCCGGCTCACTGACGTTGCTCACCAAAGACAAAAACACATCCATCTACTATATCCTCCCCTCTCCACAATCCCCCCGTCAATTGCATCTGGGGTCGCTTGTCTCCTCTCTTCCTGTTTGATCCGTCTTCTTTTGGTTCTTCCCTACACATTTGCGCCATGTTCCGCTCAATGCTTCCTGCGCGGACTGCTCTCCGCACCGCGAGACCTCAAGCCGTTCCTTCAACCGTCGTCCCTGCTCCTTCCTTGAGCCTGTTCGGTCGACGAGGATATGCTTCTCAAGCGGAGGAGCTTGATCTCGTCATTATCGGAGGTGGAGTTGCGGGATACGTCGCTGCTATCAAGGCCGGACAAGAAGGGTTGAAGGTGAGATTTTCTTTTTTTCCGCAGGCATTTCCGGAAAAGCTGTCATTCAGTACGTTCGATGTATTTCGACTAACATTCACTTGTAAATATTTCTTAGACCGCTTGTATCGAGAAACGTGGAACGCTCGGTGGTACCTGCTTGAACGTCGGATGTATTCCTTCAAAGTCCCTTCTCAACAACTCCCATCTATATCACCAGATTCTTCACGACACGAAAAAGCGTGGTATCGAGGTCGGAGATGTCAAACTCAACTTGCAGCAAATGCTGAAGGCCAAAGATACTTCCGTTGAGGGTCTTACGAAGGGTGTTGAGTTTCTGTTGAAGTGCGCTATTTTCCTACCATCGGTATTCCCGCGGAATGTAAACCTGACAGTTGTTGAATAGGAAAAACGGTGTCGACTACGTTAAGGGTACCGGTAGCTTCGTGAACGAGAATGAGGTTAAGGTTAACTTGATTGATGGCGGCGAGCGCACTCTGCGTGGTAAGAACATTATCATTGCTACCGGAAGCGAGTCTACGCCATTCCCTGGTCTTGAGGTCGATGAGGAGAGAATTGTCACAAGCACTGGTGCTTTGTAAGTATTTAACTGTTGCACATGTTCTAATGCGCCGTGGCTAACAGATTGTCATTCAACAGAGCCCTCAAGGAAGTCCCCAAGAAGATGGTTGTTATTGGTGGAGGTATTATTGGACTGGAAATGGTGAATAGCTTCGTGCCCCTTTGTGTCAGCCTAAGCTAAACGACTTAGGCCTCTGTCTGGAGCCGATTGGGTTCTGAAGTCACTGTTGTTGAATTCTTGGGACAGATCGGTGGGCCCGGTATGGACGCTGAGATCTCCAAGGCTACCCAGAAGATCCTTGCTAAGCAGGTGTGTTTCGATTCACCCCTCTTCTTCTTCATGACAACACGCACTAATACAAATATGACACACAGGGAATCAAGTTCTTGACCAACACCAAGGTCACCAAGGGCGATGCTAGCGGTTCGACCATCTCCATCAGTACCGAGGCCGCAAAGGGTGGAAAGGAGCAAACTTTGGACGCCGATGTTGTTCTTACTGCCATTGGTCGACGACCATACACCAATGGTCTCGGACTCGAGAACATTGGCATTGAGGCTGATGACAAGGGCCGATTGGTCATTGACCAAGAATACCGCACCAAGCTTCCTCACATCCGTGTTATTGGTGGTATGTACCAGACCGATTGAATCATCGGAGATTTCAGTAGACCCGCTGACTGGATGATTAGACGTTACTTTCGGACCTATGCTTGCCCACAAGGCTGAGGAAGAGGCTGTTGCTGCCATTGAATACATCACAAAAGGCCACGGCCACGTCAACTACGCTGCCATCCCCAGCGTTATGTACACTCACCCAGAAGTCGCCTGGGTTGGCCAGAGCGAGGAGGAATTGAAGAAGGCTGGTGTCAAGTACAACAAGGGTATGTCAGAAGTTTTCGGTCAATTGTGAATGATTTGTTCTAATTGTCTGCAGGAACCTTCCCATTCTCCGCCAACAGTCGTGCCAAGACCAACTTGGAAACCGAGGGCTTGGTATGTGTATCAATCATCAGCATCGTATTTGCGTAAGCAGCGATAAATCTAATGTTTCATTTAGGTTAAATTCCTCTCTGACGCTGAGACTGACCGCATTCTCGGTGTTCACATCCTTGGCCCCAACGCTGGTGAGATGATTGCCGAGGCCACGTTGGCCGTTGAGTAAGTAAATCCTTGTCACTAGTTCTCTATATTGGATTCTAACTGTTATTCCTACAGATACGGTGCCTCAAGCGAAGACGTTGCTCGCACATGCCACGCCCACCCAACCCTTGCCGAAGCCTTCAAGGAGGCCGCTATGGCCACCTACTCCAAGGCCATCCACTTCTAAGCAAGAGAAGCCTACCTATCTATTGTGGCGAGCCTAGGCTGACATCAAGGGAAAATAGATAATTACCTGTATTCATTTTTCTTCATGAACTTTCCTTCCGATTTCCCATCCATCTATCTCTCTCTTTCTCTTTTAATAAATTCGCCATGATCCCGGTCGAAAGTTTCTTGCAATATCTTTTGACAAAAATATGTATTACTGTCCTAGCAACTAGCGAAGGAATTCTGTTTTCCTTTATTTATTTTTCGTTATTCCCATGTAGAATTCTTTCGATTTTGTTTAGTTCACTTTGTTTTGTTTGATAGAAAGTATTGATTACACACTGAGCGTAATATAAAATCTATAATATAAGAGATAATGCCTCCCCCCCCCAAGTCCTTCGCGAGTTATTTTCACACCAATCATCGTCACAATTCAAAGTACTACAGTAGTACTTGGCTATAACGAAAGGAAGGCCTCTCCGTGATTATACTGATCTTGACTTTTATTACTTTAAAATGGGATTGAAGAGTATCCTAATCATTAATAAAAACATAGGTTATTATTTCGGGGTGCTCTTCATCTCTAAATTCTGAATATCTGACTTGGATTCTGAGAGGCCTTCCTTTCGTTATAGCCAGGTTCTACTGTATATTCAAGTCCGATAATAATAATCAATCGGATTGCTTTAATCGGTCAAACTTCTTCCGTAAAGATGCGAAGAGGACGTAAAAAGTTCCTTTGCATATGTCATCGTCGGCGCCAAAGGTTTTATCCATTCTGACAATATTGCGTCGAAGACGTCGCATACTCTACCGACGGCTGTGTCTTGATCGTCGTTCCAGGATTCGATGTAGACTATTAACCCAAAATTAGTAAACACGTCCAAAAAGAATGGGGGACAATCGTGGTGGGAGTGTACATTTAACCTTGGGCTCGGTTCCCGAACCTCTCAATGTAAATTTGATATCATCATCGAGCCAGAGAGTTATCATGTGGCTACCCTTGTCAACCGGTAATTCGGGCTTATTGTCAGGGGTATCCGAATCATAGCCCAAGGTCATGTCTCGCCAGCGGGTAATTGTGAATTTTGTTTTCTGGCCGAATGTCCCCCCTTTCTTCCATTTGCCGTTGCTCTCGCGAATCTTGTTGAACAAATCTGCTGTTGTCTGCGGGTTGGGGGAGCGGAAGTAATTGTTGAATGTTTCATGGTGACCGTACTTCTTGTATAATTCACGCAATTTGTCGAACGGCGTCAGGCCCTCTCTTCGCCAGTAGGCTTCGGCAAGAAGGAACACTACTGCGGCTGTCAGGCCGTCTTTGTCGTAGCATTTGGTCCCCGGGAACATGTATCCGATTGCTTCTTCAAAGGCGAAGGGGACGTTGTAGCCTTCTTCCTCGAGGTCCCGGGCGATACTACCCATCCATTTGAACCCTGTCAGAGTTTCGCGGTAGTGGATACCGTGGGCCGCACACATTTTGGAAAGCATGGTTGTGGACACGGTGGTGTTGAGCATGTAGTACCCTTTTTGTTCGCAGGGGAATTTGAGGTTTTCGATGATGTGGGAGGCGAATAGGACGCCGAGCTGATTGCCTGTGAATGTGTACCAGGACCCGCGTCTGTTTTGTTCACTAAGGATATAGATTATTAACACCGAGCTCATGAAAATAATGGATAATAGTGGTTGCGACTAACCCAGGAATGATCTGTGCTACCGCAAATCGATCTGCGTCAGGATCATTAGCAATCAATAAATCGCGGCTATTCTCCTTCGCAGCCAGCATGGCAAGGTCGAGAGCATGGTCTTCTTCGGGATTAGGAAAAGGCACAGTAGGAAAATCGGGGTCTGGTTCGAACTGCTTGTCGACAGAAAGCATTCGAGTACCGATACCGGCTTGGTGCATAAGGTGCGGCAGAAATTTACTTCCTGTGCCGTGTAGAGGTGTGTACATGAATGCTGTTGGGAGAAGGACTTTGGGAACGGTGGTTTTCTACCGCGATGTCAGCAATCGTCTGAAATAGATAAAGAAAAAGGACTGTAGGTCGCCATACAGCGTATTTCACAATGGCATCGACCCATTTCGTGACAATATCATGATAGACGGCAATGCTAGCATATGGGTCCGGATCCTCGCTCCAAGCATTTTCCCATGGTACTAGGTTCTCCTTGATGTGTTGAGATATTTCCGCGTCCCAGGGCGTGTTGACTTGGACGCCCCCACGGAGGTATCTATAATCTTGAGGTAAGTGGACGCCCAGATAGATTCAATGTTGGAGTTGCTAACACTTTATATCCATTGTCCTTGGCTGGGTTCTGGATAGAAACATTAGCGTGCTTCTTAGACCTGAAATATCTGTCACTTACATGACTAGCAGTGATCATGACACCGGCAGCAGCACCGGTATGCCCAGTTGCCCACGCCACTAATGGAGTGGCGATTGGTGTGCTGAGGAAATGCACTCTGAAGCCCATGGCAGCCATGGCATTAGCAACAAGGACAGCAAACTTGAACGAGTTGTGTCGCGCGTCGCCACCAACCACAACACCATTCTCAATGGCACGCTTTTCGTCACGGGCCTTGAGGAATTTCGCTAATCCCTGCGAAGCCTGGATGACGGTAAGGCAGTTCATAAAGGCAAACCCAGCTCGCATTTCGCCGCGCAGACCGGCGGTGCCGAACTGGATACCTACATATCGTCAATATATGCAATGCATGCAATGCACACATGATACTAACGGTTCCGAAGGCATTTCTCTAGCTCGGCTTCCTCCTTGAATTCCTTCAGATGGTCGATTTCCTCCCATGTGTCGTCATTCTGAGAAGGAGTTAGCCATTTTTTCTATTCAAACGTAAGTATGTAATGGATAAGAGTTCTCACTTGATCCCATTCCAGCCACTGGTTCGTCAAATGCCAAAGTGGCGCCTGCGTTCGGGTCTGGCTTAATCTTATTGATTCCATGGACGTGTGCCAAATCAATCTTCAAGCAGGACACCTTACCTCTGGAAATGCCATATTTTTTACTTGTTAGCTTTGCAGTCTTGCCTGAGTGAACAAAGAAGAAAGAAGAGAAAAACATGTGAGGTCGATCCCCCAAGTCCAAAACGAAGTGTCTTATCGATAAGGACTCAATAGAGTGCCTGAGGCATCCAGGCAAGCCACATCGCCCCAGCAGCCAGTCACATTTCATTCTTGGGTTATCCTACATTAGAGCCTCAAGTCTTTGCATAGACTTGCTTATTATTGGTGGCTGCTGTTTAGTCCCTCACTAGTTAGGGCACGGCAGCTTTCCAAGGAATGAACCATCTCATCTTTTCTTCTTATGCTGCTGCCTACCCGCCTCTTTATCTCTCTCATGCAACTGCCAGCAGTTAAACTTGCTGATCCCTTAATCCACTGGGGAAGTTATATCAGAATAACGAGTGTTTATTGTTCTGCCTACCGGTACTCATTTACTGGATATTTCGGCATCACTAGGGCCTCTTTATCTCCAAGTCATTTCTGCTGTTGGACGAGGCTCGAGTCTTCTCGTTGTCAAAGGTATAAATAGGACAATGCAACTACACAAGTAATTTTCATTTATTTCCATTTTTTTCTTTGCATATTCTCTCTGACATCCCTTCTCCAGGTAGTGCGCCATCATGGAGACTATCCTCTTGACAACAGAGCAAAACAGCTCCGCCCTTTTCAAATATGGCGACATCAATTCCTTTGGACCGACAGCAGATGCTGCCTTTGACTTCACTCCTCTCTTCGAAGATACCATGTTCAGCATGATACCATCAGCCCTACTGCTTCTTGTCATGCCGTATCGCATATTCACCTTGCGCGGCCAGCGACCAAAAGTTGCACGGGGAGGCTTCTTATATGACACCAAACTACTCTTCATGGTAGTCTTCGCGGCAATGAACCTGGTGTTGCTTGCAATACATGCGCTCAATTCATCTGAGCGCACCAAGGTTACCATCGCCGCTGCAGCATTGACTTTTGTATGCACCTTGGGCTTTTGCGTGCTGTCGCATTTGGAACACATTCGCTCCGTCAGACCTTCCGCAATTATGAACGGGTATTTGCTATTCACCCTCATCTTTGATATTGCACGCTTGCGCACGCTCTTTATTACAAACGCAAGTCGATCTGTCGCCGGTTGTTTCGCAAGTATGGTCGCCGTCAAGGCTATGGTATTGTTTGCAGAGGCGACGGAGAAACGAGGGATACTACTGGAACCGTATCGCAATTTGTCACCTGAAGAGACCAGTGGGATATACAGCAGATCCTTTTTCTTCTGGCTGAACTGGCTTATGACCACCGGTTTCCGTCGCCTTCTACACAACGATGACTTGTACCCAATCGATCGCGAGATGTCGTCAGCGGTTCTACGAGGAAAAATGCAACGAGCATGGAATGCTTCCCCCAAAGAAAGTTCGAGAGCTCTCTTCTGGGCAGTAATAAGAGCAAATCTCAAACCATTCCTACTTTGCATTATCCCAAGACTCTCACAAAGCGCCTTCCGATATGCGCAACCATTCTTGTTGTCGCGGACGATATCATTTGCTAATGATCTGTCACAATCTGAAGATATAGGCTGGGGTCTCACAGGTGGCTTCTTTTTTGTCCTCCTTGGATTGGCAGTTTCGAACGGATGGTACTATCATATGACATATCGCTTTATAACCAGCGTCCGTGGCACTCTGATTAGTATCATCTATGCTAAAACGGTCGATCTCAGTATTACGGCACTGGATGAATCCGTCGCCATCACCCTCATGTCCACTGACGCCCAAACAATATGTAACGGCTTTCAACTGATCCACGAGTTTTGGGCCGTACCATTGGAAATTATAGTTGCAATTTACTTACTTTCCCGTCAATTGGGAGTTGCTTGCATCGCTCCAGCAGTCGTGACTCTCTTCTCCACTGTTAGCATCTTGGCTATTGCTAACTTGATGGGTCAAGCACAAAAGAGCTGGATGAAAGCTATTCAGACCCGCGTTGATGTAACGGCCACAATGCTGGGATCAATGAAGTCCGTGAAAATGCTGGGCTTTACTGACTGGTTGAGCGAGATGGTTCAGGGGCTCCGGGTTACTGAGCTTTTGGTGGCTAGTTTATTTCGCAAGCTGCTTATCTTGCGTGTATTCTTGGCCAATCTACTGAGTACCCTGGCTCCGTTCGTGACGTTCGCCTTCTACTCCATTGTATTGGTGTCTCAGGGCCGTGTCCTTGATGCTGGGACTGCTTATACGGTTTTGACTTTGCTTTCTCTCCTTAGTTCACCTATGAACGACATGATTCGTGCCGTGCCTATGATGAATGCAGCGCTCGCGTCCCTCAACCGCATTCAAGTCTTCCTGCAGTCTGATGAGAGGAGAGATAATCGAATGTATCTTAACAATTCCTCTACGTCAACTTGGATTGATCAGGCATTTGAGGAAGAAGGTATTCAGTTGCAGAGTCGCGCGAAGACTCCTCATACGCATCATTCTCAGCTCATAGTTGCCCGAGATGTTAGTTTCTCTTGGACACATGACGAGAAGACTGTAGTCCGGGATGTCAATTTTAGTATCTCTCGCGGCGACCTGTGTATAATAATCGGTCCCGTTGGGTGTGGAAAGAGCACGCTTCTGAAGGGCCTTCTCGGTGAGACGTTGTCCACAAAAGGATTCCTATACACAAACTTTGAGAAATGTGCATTTGTTGACCAGACTCCATGGATTCGCAATGCAACTTTGCGAGATAATATCATCGGGCTCTCCGACTTTGATGAAGAGTGGTATCGAACCGTGGTGAAAGCATGTGCTTTGGATCAGGATATTGCGATATTGCCGAATGGTCATTGTGAGTTGTGAACATGGCTTTAGTTCGCGAAGCAAATTGCTAATTGGCATATCCTAGTCACGAAAGTTGGAACCTCGGGTATTTCCCTCTCGGGTGGCCAGAAACAACGTCTTGCTCTTGCTCGTGCCGTATATGCGCGCAAGAATGTCATTTTACTGGATGATATCTTTTCTGGGCTAGATGCCGATACCGAAGAACGCATATTCGCACGATTATTCTCTCAGCAAGGCTTATTCCGAAAATTGGGCAGCACTGTTCTACTAGTAACCCATGCTGTGCATAGGCTGTCGTACGCAGATCATATAATAGCTATGACGGCTGACGGCTCAATTGCTGAACAAGGAAGCTTTGAACACCTTAAATCATCGGAAGGTTATGTTGCAATGTTGGAAGCACAATACAAAGCTGAGAAAACAGAGGAAGAGGATAGCAAGCAAGACAGAAATGCGGTGCATGCGAAAGTTAATGAAGAAGAGAAAGAGGAGCAAATGATTCAGGAAGAAAGCACCGAATTGCATATCGCTCAAGAAGACCTCACTCGGCAAAGTGGTGACCTATCGCTGTACGGATACTATTTGGGATCCGTCCACTGGGCATCATCAGCGTTCTGGGCACTCTGTTATATTCTATGTGGAGTTGCAGGCAAGCTCGGCGAGTTCGTTGTCAACTTTTGGACAGACGCTACTGAGAAGGAGGGCAATAGCGCTAATGGCTTCTATCTGGGGATGTACGGTTTGCTGACAGTGATCACGATAGCTACTCTTGTTGGTGGTGCTTCTCATTATATCTTATATTTTGCTCCCAAAAGCGCCAAAACTCTACACCAACGGCTTTTGGCTACTGTGATGAATGCGCCTCTTTCATTCTTTACTTCGGTGGACGTCGGCACGACAACAAACAGGTACGTGGGTAGATTCTCTTTGTCTCGGGTTATATGAGAGTCGTTAGTGCTCTAATATGCTAACTTTGCCAACGGTATAGATTCAGTCAAGACATGACGCTAATAGATAACGATCTTCCATATGCCATGATTGACTTTATTTTGTCTCTTTCAGTCGGAATCATGTCTGCCGTTCTGATGTGCATTTCTGCTCGTTATTTCGCAGCCACGATGCCACCCGTCCTCCTTTTGATGTGGATGTTGCAAAAATTCTACCTTCGAACATCCCGTCAAATGCGTCTTCTTGATCTAGAAGCTAAATCACCTTTATTCTCTCAATTCATCGAAAGTCTATCCGGACTAGTGACAATCCGTGCATTTGGCTGGTCGTCTCGGTTCGAAGAACAGAACCTCGTCCTGCTGGACGCATCCCAAAAGCCATATTACCTGCTCTTTTGTATTCAACGCTGGCTTGAACTGACGCTTGATTTGACTGTCACCGGTCTGGGTGTAGTTCTCATGGTCATGATTGTCAAACTGCGCAGTGAAGTTGGCGCTGGCTATGTTGGCCTGGCCATTCTCAATGTGATCACCTTCAGCCAGTTCCTGTCTCAGATTATCCGCAATTGGACGAACCTTGAGACGTCTATTGGTGCAATTGCTAGGATACGAAAGTTTGTTGACTCTACGGAGAATGAGAATCGTCCGGACGAGGTGATGCCCTTGCCACATGATGGTAGTGACGGTAACTCTCAGCTGTGGCCTCCAAAGGGGGCAATAGATTTCCGCAATATCTCCGCATCATACAATAGCAAAAGCGGGAACAAGAAGCTGGTAATCAGGAATTTGTCTCTCTCCATCAGTGCTGGCGAGAAGATTGGAATCTGTGGACGAAGCGGCAGTGGAAAGAGTTCATTGCTCGCCACATTGTTCCGCATGCTTGAAGTCGAACCGGGGAGCTGCATCAGTATTGACGGCGTGGATATCACCCGTGTACCCCGACAGAAACTCCGTGCTGCCCTCAACGCAATCCCACAAGAACCATTCCTAACTCGCGGATCTGTGCGAGTAAACGCGGATCCACTAGGCATACATACCGCGGAGGAAATCACCGAAGCCCTCCGCAGCGTCGAACTCTGGGACCTAGTCCAAGAAAAAGGCGGCATTGAGACGGACCTAGATTCCAACTTCTTCTCTCACGGTCAACGACAACTCTTCTCTCTTGCGCGCGCGTTACTCCGCGGCGGCAAAATCATTGTCCTAGACGAAGTCACCAGCAACGTGGACGTAGTCTCAGATGCATTGATGCAACGCGTCATTCGCGAAAAATTTAGTGACTGCACTATCTTGGCGGTCGCGCATCGATTGGATACGATTATGGACTTTGACAGAGTGGCGCTTATGCAGGATGGGGAGCTTGTGGAGCTGGATTCTCCGCAGGCGTTGTTGGAGAGGGATAGTGCGTTTAAAGAGCTTTATGAGTCGAGGACATCGAGTAGTTGAGTCTTTGTTTCGACTAGTATTTTGGGAACCCTTTGCTAGAATGGTGACTCTTAGTACGTATATGGTTGGAAGTCTAGATATGATTGATGAGAATGGACAATTTTTGTTAATAAACTATTCTTTTTAGCCTTTTAGGGCTAATTGCCTAATTAGGAAGGTAGAAGCCACGTCGCATGTCACACTCATGAAGCATTATTTCAAGTTTTTATTTGAGCTTCACATACACAGATGTCCATTTAATAGGATTTGACGTGGATGGGACACTATTCACGAGTGATTGACGAATTCAAGCCACATTCCAACGGCGAACCATATCCTTTAAGTGAACAGTATCATGCTTCCAGTAATTCACAATGAACACCCCGTAGGGAACTTGAAGCTATTACTACGGCCAAGCAGACCCGAGCAATTCAGTTGTGGACGAGGACGAGAAGGATGACAACGAGCATAATTCTACCTTGAAGGAACGAGAACTCCACTTTTCCAATGACAAGATTCCGTTGTGCATATTGTCCTTCAATCTCTTTTGATTCTTTAAGCGCCAACTGGCGCTAACGCTATTACCTTCGTCAGGTTCCCAGCCTCGTAGGGAAGAGTATACTACGCTTTTTCGGGTGTTTACAGTTGTTCATTCGACTGCCACCCGAATTGACCAAGGTGAACATGTCTGTCCGAGACGCACCTTCTAGCGCCGCATTGCTGAAACCATACCATCGAGGTGTTGCACAGCAGGTCTCGTACACACCTCTCCGTCGTGTAGGCCTCAAAACAATCAGTATCCAAGCAGAGGGAATATCAGTATTTGAAGGCAAAGAATCAAGAAGCCGGACGATTGAGGCTACAGATCATCAATTTTGAGATTACATCTTGCCCGGGTGGACTTGTGGCAGATCACGTTTCATTTTCAATCCCAATGTACTCTCGAAAAGCGTGGCCAACGATGACTAGATATTTGAAAGTCATGTTCGAATACAGAAATGTATTTTTCGACAGCATGAACAGAACGTCACAGTCAACATCTAGATCCATCGTAGTTAGGACTCGAAAAGTTTCAAAGTCCAAACCCAAAGTATCCTCATTTCATACATCTTGTTCTCTACTATCAGCCCAAAACTCCATTCTTTTCATTGACATACGATTTAATTACCATGTAATTAACAATTAGCGTCAGTCGTAATTCGTGATACAGTAGCCAGATTCGCTCCAAAAGTGGCCAATGTCAAACGCCAACATCACTTTAGTACACGCTTCTCCAAGTCCGATAGTCTGGATCGCAGTTCTCGCTGCTTTTCCTTGAGAAGCTCATTTTGTATCTTTATAGAGCGAATTTCCTGACAGAATGACTCTTTGTCTTCCAATTTTGGGGGGCCATTGTGGCGAGGCGGGGGAATGGATTCCTTTGCTTTGTTGTTGCCACTGAATGTGCTCTATTGATGAGAGAGAGAGAGAAAAGAAGTCAGCCTCAAGCCAATACGAAGACCACAGCATACGTTAATCGATGGGAACAGAGACTTGGTTAATGCTTACCAAGATTCGGGCCTGTTCCTATACTCATAAAAAAGAGCCGTTGTTAGCTATCCCAATTCCAGAATTGACAGTTTGAATATATGGTTGACTCAAGGAGATCTTACCAACTGTAAAACACAGTCTTGTTGGATATGACCAATATCTAAACAGTAATCACATTTCAGCATCTGGAGGATCACGCTTGAGATGTTAGTTGATGGTTGACAATGACAAGTTAAGATCTGGACTTGCGTCAACAACTGTAAAAATAATTAGTCAATAGATAAGGAAAACTTCTATATCATATTTTATTTACGAACTCACTTGAGCCTGGTGAAGGAGGCATTGTAGATTGAACCCAACCTCTGAGTCTCAACGATTCTTAGGTGCAATTTTATTTTTTGAGATTAATAGGGATAGTGTTAAAAGAGATTACTTGGATGAAGAGCTTTAAAAGATTAATTACCCAAAGGTAGAAGAAAAGTAAGAGACTCCAGCGATCACACGGGATTAGGGATATAAGTCAAACGCCAGATGAAAAATTAGCAAGGCAATTTCCTGTTTAGGACTGAAGCCGAGTGCCAACAGACCATTTAATTCAAGGGGACGTTTGTCTTTGCGGCTCAAGCTGAGAGAATTTGTTCATGATTCATTCAAGATTGTTATGACTCTTGGATGTCACTCACCATGGGCGATGGTGAGGCTCATCGAGTCCTGTTCATTTGAGGTAAGAAAAGACGTGACTATATATCTCCATATAAATATCAAACACAAGTTCAGTTCTTCTTGTCTACATCGTGAAAAGCCTCTAGGCCTCGAGCTCAGAAGATCATGATAAAGTTCAACTCCGCTTTCAAAGTAAAGTGAGGTGCATCCGTGTTGTTCGTTGACTGATTCTTAGTGATGACCAGCAGAAACACTTTCTCGAGTAAACGACTTTCTACATTCTTCCATCAATTTCACCTGCTTTGCGATATCGGCCAGTTGTGAAATCACTTTCTTGTTTCCATCCACGAACGTAAAGATAGCATACGGAATCTCGACATCGCGGCAAAACTCTAGGACAAGTTTTTGGGTTTCTCGAAGATTGTGACGCGGAATTCGTGGGAATAAATGATGGATTGCTTGGAACTGAAGACCGCCGTGGAAGAAATCTAACCAGGGGGGGCAGTCGACGTCCATTGATGTGCGAAGCATTTTCTGGGGAAATGATTCATTGACTCCCAGATCAGCGGTCGACATGGCGAAATGAGAGAGCGTAATTTGCACATGGAGCGGTGATGTGACCATGTGCGATACGAGAAGGTAGGCAATACGTGTTGACCAGTTGGGGAGCGAGCAGTACAAAACTCCATATCCGAACCAGGTCCAAAAGAAGAAGACTCCAACAATCTCATACCATCTATGCCACCAGGATGGACCTTTTTTTGGCCCTCTGCCCCCAAAAAGGTGCCCGTAACTCAGGGCATATAAATTAAACCGCGCAAAGAGCATAATAGGGTAGTACAGGTAGTTTTGAACTCGTAGCAAGATCTTGGCGGCAAGGTCGTATTTCATGACAATCCCGTAATATGTGCTGCGAAGATTGGTCAGTAGTCGATGTGAGACGGCGAAGAACGGCATATGCTGAATATCTGGGTCGTGCTCGGGAGAATTCGTCACGATATGGTGGACGTTATGATTATGTTTCCACCAGCACAGACTCAACCCGCCAATGTAGCTGGCAATGGTCATGCCAATGGTCGCGTCCACATGTAAATGATGAGTAATGCCCATGTGACCAGCATCATGAACGGTAAAGACGAGTTGGTGCCATAGACATCCGAGGAAAAATGCAGATGACATATACCAGCCCCATTGAAGGAAAGTATAACTGAGCGTGGCAAACAAAGAGTATCGACAGCATTCTCTGAAATAGGCCCAGTAATTGCAAGTATAGAGGCCTTGGGCGATAATTCTCTGTTCCAGTTCACGATATTTCTGAACGATATAATCTTGGGAGCGTGCATCAAGAGCGGGATATTTTGCAGTATCTAGAACAATTTCTTGTTGTGTCCGGGCATCGAGGAACGAAAAACGGGAGTCTGGCTTTTCATCACCAGATGGTGTGGGTGGCATAGACGATGCTACAGTTGATACGGAATTCCTCCGCCGCAGGCCATTATTCTCATCAACCGGTTGGTCAAAGACAGGGGAAGCAGAACGTGAACTGGCGTTACTTGAGTCGTCTGACGCAGACGGTTCATCCTTTGTGTAAGGACGAAACCGTCCGCCTTGAATTGGGGGGAGGAAATTGGTCCATCGTCCTTGTATACGTCCGATTTGGTATGAAAGCATGCGTTGACGGGTTTCTACAGAATGCAATCTATGGTAAGAGGAGAACTGTCAGAATTTATGTTGAACAAAGCCGTTTCCTCTAGTTGAAGCGACGGGACATACACATTGATTTCGTCCGTGGCATCGCGACCAACCATATGCTGGATTGAGATCCGGCCACCAGGGTGATATTCCAACCATGCATCTGTCTTCAACACTCGCCCTTCATAGATCACAAGGTGTCGACCCTCGGCAATCAATCCCTCGATTTCTCGCCGTGAGAGAATCCGCTCTTTACGGTCGACGGAAGATCGTTTAACTGCGGTCATGGCGGGGTGAGTTGAGAGTATGACTGGTCGTCGGCGATTCAAGAATTTTTCGGTTCTTCTTAACTCCAATGGCTCATTGTGATAGTTACAACGGCGTGGTATGACCGGATTGAAGTATCTTCTGGTTTGTTGTTGTTGTTGTTGAAGTAGAGAATCGAGCGGAAGAGAAGTCGGCATGTGCGGCAACCAAGTGGAGCGCCTTAGGCTTCCTCATTTTCATCCAGAAGGATCATACGGTCCGGATATCCAACAAGACCTCTACAACTAGACGAAACCCACCCCGGAGATGTCTGCGAAGTCGTACTCAATTTCAATAAATCCCTCGCATGAGACTGCGCACGCTATGTTATGTGGATTGGCACCAATGACCTCAGCGATTGCGAGCTTCTTTCCGAGGTAGAGCACCAGGGATGATTTTGACATACTTCGCATACATATTGCGTCTATGAACTGTTTGGCCGCCTATACGCGGCGGGTGAGAAGCGTCTCTGTTGATGAATACTGCGCCAGTCTCTATGGCCTTTCCTGGGAAGGTGGTCTAGAAAATGCTGTGTTGGGGCCTGACAAGTTGGCTTACAATTGACGAATTTAGACAGTAGCCAAGCAAGTGAGAGCATGCCTCAGTATTTGACTAACTTATCCTGAATGCTAAGTTTATATATCATGCCGTATGACACTTCAATTGCGAATCGATATCCGCTACGCTCGTTGTTTGTGGTATCTACGGGCCGATAGGGCTCATATTAACTAACCAACTCCTATTTTCCTTCTGGATGAAAATAAGGAAGCCTAAGGCGCTCCACTTGGTTGCCGCACATGCCGACTGTGCCGACTTCTCTTCCGCTCGATTCTCTACTTCAACAACAACAACAACAACAAACCAGAAGATACAAGTCAATGATGTGTTAACACGCAAATCAACGACTGATAAAGACGACCACCAATCACCCTATTTGGATGGAACAGCAAAGTTATGGGCTCTCTATACGCATGTGGGACTCCGTATGCACCGGGGACGTTCGAGACAAATATCTAAGAATTACAATCTTCCTCCACCTGAGTAAAAAACCGTTAACGGTCAGAGCAAATGATCAACCTACTGGAGGAGTTGATTTATGAGTTCTGAAATATCATGAGCGGGTGAATATAAGAAAACATGATCATGAAGAGTTACGTTATGACGTTCTGACTCAAATGGAAAGCCACTCCTCTATCCAATCTCTGCTCTGAGTGTGCCCATAAGCTCACTGATAGGCCTGTCTAACTCCGAACCACCAAAAGCAGGTCTTGGGTAATCGTAGTTCTATGCCGATAATTCGAATATCAGTACTTCTGCCCCGGATACATCATCATTTATACATGTGTTTGGCTTGACATCGTGATTCATTGCAGACTGTTGCTGCGATTGCCCTTGCTCTTGCCGTTCGTCCATCGCATAAATACCGCCTTGGTCTTTCTGTTGCATTAGTCGGTGCCGGTACCACAGGAGCAGAACCCCTGATATGCATAAAAATACAATACCCAGTGAAGCACCGGTGCTGACTCCGGAATCGGAAGTAGACGGACTTGTGGGACTCGAAGTCGCTGCTGTCTGCGATAGACTAGTCGAGACACTCTTTACGGAGGACGTAGACGCCGTCGCCATCAATTATCATAGAGGTCGTCTTCTGTGCAAGATTATAAGTCGTCGGCGCCGGATCACCTGCGTATCTCTTGCTCACACCAAACATGACACTGGTCAGATTCAGCGGATTCGGCCGTCTATTCTCAAGTAACTACTCAAGCTCGAATACGCACCCAGATTCCCGATAGTTTTTGCCTGTCGCGTTCCAGATGTAATTATAGTTACTTGTGGAGTTTGCTGCGATTTCGTAGACGATTGGTAAGTTGAGATGTGAGTAAGTACTTAGTTATTTGGGTTGATACGAACATTCTAGTAGCACTGCTGCATCGCAGACTTCATAAAGACTGAATCCCAGGCGATATTCACCAGATCGCCAACTATGAATTTGTCGGATTGACTTGTAGGAAATGTAAATTCTTCATCATGGACTAGGCCAAGGGGTAAGAGGACCCATTGCAGATGTAGGAGATTAATCAAGTTAATTCCTGGCATCTTTCAGGCATGATTAGAAAGTCCTCAAGTACTAGTTCTGCTTAAAACTTTCATATCTATGCTACAACAAGCTCAGTATCCTTTTATAGTGCTCTAGATAATACTTGCTGAAGCAAACAGCAACTTTTCCAAGTCGATCGCTTCCATAATTCTTCGTCTCTTCTTTCACCTACTTAGGCCACAGATCGCCGTTCCGAACCCAGGGGCCTAAGATAAATACATGGAGTAATCACGCTTCGCTTATTGTTTCATAGCAATAGCCTTTCCCAGCATTGGGAGGTATTTTACGCATTAAGATACTCGAGGAAACGACCTTGTCCCATAGTCGGCATACCTGAAACATACCCTTGGTGTGTTTCATCTGACCCCGAGCAACCTACGTACAGATAAAAGCAGGGAATACAAAAATCTGATATCAATCTTACAATCCAAGAGGATCTTGATTTAAAAATGACATGTATTCCAGAACTCCCATCATCCAAAAGTCACACATATCCCACTACCTAGAATCGTTCGTACGCGGGTAGCTAGCCAAGGGGGTGTTTGACTCATACGGCCGATATTCATGGCGATTGGAGAATGGATCGGCAATATTCTCGTAGCTTGCCCCGATGTTAACAGATCTTTCAGATTGCTTGGATGCGGAAAGGAACGAAAACGATGCCGATGCATTTCTTTTCCACATCGACAGACCAAGGACGACAACCACGATAACACCCGCAATCAACACGTATGCGATGACAATACTGGTCTTAACAGAAGACCAGGATAACCCTATCGCGCCGACCACAATAGCAAATACGAGAATGATCCGACCCATGTGCAGATGCACGGCGCCGTATTTCGTGGGTGTCTGGTGCTTCTTGTATTGTAGATGGTGCCAAAATCCCAAGAACCATTGCACAAGCACAGCAACGACGCATATAATACCCAGAACTTGATGCGCGGAATTGTAGCTGCTGGATCGATTGTACATTGTGCTTAGCCAGAGGCCTAAAACGCCGCCGATGCCGACGAGGATGGTAGCGAGACTTTGATTGACCCAATGCCACCGGACGCTCGCGGGGATTATGCGTAGGAGTATGGCTCCACCGGGCATTAGAATGATGAATGCCACAGAGAGAATGACGGCGTGTGTAATGACAGGCTAGTTGCCGTCTTGTGTTTGATGGCCATCTTCCGATGCTCCGCTACTCGTTGTGACGATTGAAAATGTTGTCGATAGAAGACTCGTACCATCGGTTCCTCCAGTTGCTTTGGTCATGTTCACCACGAAGTTTCCTGAACCTTTTTTAGTAACTATGAGCCTACAATAGGATCTCAGCACATACCATATACAGAATGACGCTCAAGGTTAGCTGAGAGCGAATCACTCTGTAGCTTTACGAGACTGCCAGAGTTGGGTCCCAGTCCGTAGATGAAAGGTTGGATTGTACTCGCTAGATTCAGAGAACCCTTGTCCCATTTTGTACAATTTGTGCAGCGAGCATTGACAGATATGGTTCCGTTGGATACTCCAGTGCCGGAAAGAGTTTCAACGTTGATGCTCGATAAATAACTGGGCTCTGTTTCATCGGTGCTAATTCGCGGACTGAGTGTAACGCCTAACGAACAAGGGGTCAGCCTCGTTTCTCGTGTAAAAGGGCACATAAAAGATGCAACACACCATTTCCTGTTGAATTCAAGTACGCGATGAACATAAGCGAATCCTTCATTTCTGAGCCCGTTCCAACTGCAACCCAGGAGTATGCAGCCGGGCCAGAGAGGTGGAAGTAGATGTCTTCAGAGTTTGAGGGAAAATTGAGCGCAAATACATAGCTTCTGGATCCTGAGCCGGGCGACGTGACAAATACTGAAATAGGATCATGTTGAACGTCGTTATCAGTTTGACCGAGAACAAGACTCGACAAAGCCAGAGACAGAACCCATAAGAAATTGACAAGCATATTGAAGCGATTTTATCTATATAGATAAGCTGGGGATAATTTCAAGGTTTGGGGGCTTAAGCATTCTTTAAATTAAGACTCAGTGACTCTGTTAACTAGTAGATCCTTTAAGGACCGAATGTCATGGCCCAATGCTAAGTGGTCAGCGTCCAGTGCGCCATGCAAAGCTTATATCCCAGGCCACGAATGATAGCTCTCCGGAAAGTCTTTGACAAGGGGTCTGATCACAAACAGAGCCCTGATAACGGGTCCCATTCTCATCGATGAATCTCGATTGACCCTAATACGGCATTTCAGATAGCGAATGATATGGCTTCAAGGATTGTGGAAAAAGTGCTGCCTTGAGAAAGCTGACGACTGCATTGGTAATACTCGATGCTCATCGGCTGTAGTGACAATCCGTCCCCACATTTTTACTCCTGACCAAGCAAAGCCCTAAAAACTGCCCGTCGCCGGGTCAAAGTTAAAAGGGTTTCATGTTCAAACCCCGAATATGTGGCTGAACTGACGCCGAATAGGATTCCACTGTTAAGACTGAAGCTCTTTGACTGGGTCGCCGAGTTTCCTAGTCGAGACAAGTGGTAAGAGAGGCCAGTGTCATGATCAGCATGGCCGGCTAATCTGAACTTGCACTCCGTACTCCGTACCGTGTAAAGACTATGTAGAGGCTGAGCTATGCACTGTTTTGTGGGCAGATATCAAGTTATGTGGCTTACGAGAATTGATAGGTACCCTAATCAGAGTTTCAATTTGCATTATTCCAAAGGACGGAAATTCTACAGATAGCCACCTAGGCAGCTGCATTCTTGGAATATGGAAAGACGCAAGCCTTTGATACAGAATGTGGTTTGATGCACAGTTCTGAACGGGCTTAATGCGACCGTCAATCACTGATTCTTCAAATAAGCAACACATCGTTTAAAATATCGCTAGTACGTATTTTGAGAAGGAATCAACCTTACGAGAGACCCATTTCAGTAGAGTCCGCTTACGCCAAATAAAGTTGACATGGGCGTCGAGTTTCTTCTGCTGACTCATGAGCTATAGTTAACTAACTAACTGCATTGAACCCATTCAAAAGATCGAAGCGTAACTCATTTTGTCCGATCCTCCCATTTCTTTGATAGTTTTGTCACAGTTACATTACTGCCCCTGGTGGATTCAAGAAAATTGCCGGGCAACATTCAGTGATACACCTAGCAACATAGTACTTGATTGGCAAGCTAATAGAGTCTCTGCAGTTCGAGATTCACAGTAATAAAACCCAACTTAGAGTCGAGAAATGAAGGATTCGAGGATCTGACGTACAATCGCAACATAATTGTACCGGCCCCAGGGTCTACATCATATGCAGAGTGGCAGAGAACCTAGGCTCTAACATATTGAAGAGATATCAAAATATCATCAAGGTTGTAAGATAAACGTGGAACGCGAACTGGGCGCTCGCAGATGCTCAGGGAGAGAAGAGGCTGATTATATATCAAAGGTAATATTGCTCAGCACAGTTAAAATAGCAGAGATCAAGTGCGAGTATGCCCGACATTAACTGCTTCATTGCATAGATACACCAAGCTTTCGAAGCAAGGACGTAAGATGGCGTCACGGCATGACAGCCGGGAAGGAGTGAGTATTATGGGCATATTTACGGCGGAAAATACTTACGTTGAATCTAAAAACTCAAGAGAGACAAGTCAAAACCACTAAGGGTTGCCTTTTTGGTGGAGAGTTAATCTTTGCAACAACACTCCTGAGAGTCGCTTATCTCAGGAGTGTTTATTGAGTAACCATGGCCGAGACTGTCGGCCCTTAGGGTTAATCAGTGGGGCATCGCTTCGGCCCGTCCCGTTCTGGCTGCGGAGCATGCGTCTTAGAGCGACCATTGTCAATGAATCATTGACTATGAACTCGAAAATGACTCGCGTGCTCACATCCTGAGTCAAGGGGGAGGCAAAATATTCATTGCGTGTGCGGGCCAGGGCCTCCAAGTCTGAAGGGGGACTTCTTTGTCTGCGTTGACCACTCAGATTGGATTTGGCAACTGATGACATCTTAGGCCTCAGACAGTACTTTCTACTCACTTTCATCCAATACAACAGAAAAACTTCGCATCATAGCCAAATTCCCCATTTCTTAGATTCTATCGAAATTGCCTATTCTCCGCCCTATGCTTTTACGATCTTAGATTGAGAAATGATAAAGTAGCAACCGTAGTTGAAAGAAAATATCCATGCCAGGAAAAGCCCTAACGCAGTCCCCAATCAATACCACTGGACTATATGCCAGCCATTGCTTCTTACACTGACTCATCCGTCTGATGTCTATAGACCTTGACGAATTGCGGGACTTGGCTCTGTTTCAAGATGAATAGGCAGCACGAAGACTCATATGAACAGTCAATCGTTAGTCATCTTGACGAGTGACACATCCAAGTATGTTTGCAGTCACAGTCAGTGAGTGTGAACTATATAAGCCCTGAATATCCATGGATGTCTGCTTCATACCTCATCAATTCATGTTCTTCATTTATTCTCCTACAACATCTACCCAACCATCTCTATCATTGCTACTCAGACCCAGGCTATCTACAGCCGCCAACTCCTCTCAACGATACCACAATGTCCAGCACAAGTCCAACTTCTTCCGACGTGCCTCCACCACGCTTCAATTTGAAAATCATTGACTCCGTACGTAAGGAACACGACACTTCGGAAAAAGGTCGTTACGAGAGAAATCCCATTCCGGTGCCCCAAGGATGGACCAAGTTCCGATTGACATTTGACAATAACTATCCGCGGAGCGAAACTCAAAAGAACATTCGGGAGGAATTTTTGCTGCACGAGAAGCGCGATATAACGCTAATTTTCAAGCCACAAAACCCCGGCCCTGACAATCAAAAAGATGTGAAGCCCGAGATCGGTGTGGCAGAGGACCCGAAGGAATTCAATCTCGGGGAGGAGTACTACCTTAAACCGGGAACTTGGCTTTTCCGACCGTTTGGGGACTTCTATTTCAAGCGCGTTAACGACAAAGAGGAGACTATATTTACAGGAGATTGTCGGTTTGATGTGGACTTTTGGCTCGAAGTTTTCCCAAGCACCGAAGGGTTTGTTGGTGAGGAACCAGAGGTTAAACCACCACCCTACTTCATCAGGGAGGAGTTAGATCGCAGATCTCTACCTAGGCACTAGTGACATTTTATTTATTGGCTTTTTTCCATTCATATGATATTATGCTTTGCTGCCTACTTCCATACACGGAGTTCGTGTAACGTGTGGATCAAGGTTGCGTAGGTTTGAAGGTTCTTATAATCATATATTCAGACTATTAGAATTCCTATGATCTTTTATTTCATGAGAGTTGTAATTTCTAGATATGAGATCTTGTAGCCTATAGGATCTGGATGATCCTATAGTAACCTGACTCTTTATGATCCTCGATGCTAGTCTTTGAATCTTTAACTATGTAGGAATGAGAAGTAGCTGCCCAATCATTCCAAGACTCGCTATCGAACTGTAATTAGTGGTATCTGCATGCTGAATTAGTCTTCAATATTATGATACTTGAGGTTTATAACTCTACACTTACTTCAAAATGGTGTTAACTTGTATCACATTCCCTTCCATCGACACCAGCCGTGTTGCCAATTTGCTGCTTCATCGGTTACAGTGTAACTGAAGAGATATGCCTATCCATATCGACTCATTCAATTCTCGTTCAATGCCAACCTTGGAATGAACCACGTAGGTGCTCTTTCTATTCAATGACAAAAAAAACCAATATGAGACATCCCTTTCTGACTCACTGAATGATATGTCAACGTCCGCTCCTAAAGTAAGCTTGAAGTCAAATCTACCTAGGTAGCCCATAGTCTGGAAAAGTTTTTCTTCAAGCCCTTGAATAGCAAGTTTTCTCCTGATATTCCGTCTCCGACTCACAACTCTGTCGGTTCAATCATACCACACCCAAGCGAAACAGCAGCCATCATGGTTGAAATTGACCCTGCCAACCAGATCCGCTATCGTTTGAGAGTCAAAGATGCGCCTGAGCCCGATATACTCCCAGACTCAGAAATATCATCCCGACTTCAACTGAAACAAGGAAGACATCACTTCGTCCTAGTTGTCGAAAAATCTCGCGATGAAATAGTCTTCCCAGCACCTCCGGGTGAGCATAGCAACTATGAGGCGTTGTTCCATGCAGCTGCAGAAGCTCAACAAGCTATTGCTTTTCTAAGTCTCAAGCTCAACCCAGAATTAAATCTCAAAGTCCCTGCAAAGCGCGATTGGTATAACCCCTTAGACGCCTATACGATTGATCTGGGTGAATGGGACGTCAAGCAGGAACACAAATCGCTGTCTGTTGTCGGAGACATGGGAAAGGAGGCATGGAAGAAGCATGGGCAGTCTAGATGCGAGTTTGAAACGCAGAACGTTAGGCCACTTGAGCTGATTGAAGTGAATTTGAGTTTTGGATTGGATGTCACTTCTTGACATCATGAAGCAAGTGTCCTGTAATACGACCATTGGACAACTTCATATATGACACTTTTTGGCCTTTTCTCCCTTTGGGTCCTTTATTTTATTTTATTTTCTTTTTCACTCACTAGTTTCATGGAGTTATTTTACATTAAATTGCTATGATCTTTCAATTTTTATAATAGTTCCTTACCTACCTAGGTAGGTTTCACATGATCAACTGGCATCCAAAACTGCCCTTCTTTTATATCATGTAATGGGCTCGATTATAGGGTATTACCTGAGTATCCTGGCCCGGGGGTGATTTCAGATTTAGATTGAGGTTACTTTAGGAGCTAGCTACTATGCACTTATCTTAAAATCGGGTTCCAAAGATGGCATTTCTAACCATGAATAAAAGTGTAGTTCTTAATAGGATACCTACTCAAGTTGGGTCTCTACTTTAGAGTCATGGTGAGTCTCTTAAGGTTATTTTAGGGCTCATTTTTGACAGTTGGCATCAATTCCAAATACGAAAAAGCTTCTCAATAGCAATACTAAAAGTCAACCAGGTTTTTTTCATCCGTGTTTATAACGCTCCTTTATATGATTGTCACTCAAGATAAATCCGCCAATACCCATGGTGTTTTGTTTGACAGGAAGGTTGAATCCTAGCTGGCATTAGAGATCAAATAACACCACTCTAGTAAAACGCAGGTATATCAGAGGCATAGAGAAAACGGATCAGAAGAAATCATTTCATGATAAAGCATATTACACCCTGGCAATTTTTCTATCAATAACTTCAGAAATGTTGGTCCAACCGTTGAGGCCCAATACGAAGGTATAAGAAGCCTAGTAGAATCAATATCAGCAATAGCCAGCCTTGTCGCAATCACTCTTTTTATTGACAGCGACGACGGCCAACTGTTGAGCAGACCTGCAACGACTCCTCAGAATGCAACTGTGAAATGAAGTCTTAACCTAAACAAGTCACATCAGCCGAACATAACAATCAGCCAATCACCGTCTTCAAATTATTCAAGGTATGGAAGTGGGTCGGGCGTTATCGTGTCAAGCCGCGCTAAAAGAAAGTTAAATGAATTAAGCACTTTTGTTCAGCCGCGCTGATTGGTTCATCGCCTAATATCGCCCGAACCAGATCTTGTATTGCCGAATACGGAAAGCTTGATATGAGCCTTGATGTTAGTCCTAACCTCCTGTGTCCTAGGAACACGTCCTTAACCCTACCCCCCAAACGGCAATTTCGGCAGAGTCCTTGAAGTTTGGAGCCCAAGCACGTGGATATCTCTCTTTAGTTCTCTGGGAAGACTGAGTGCTCGACCAACCAACAGGACTAAGAGGTTTGGACGTTATGGCTATGTAACCTGCGTGGGGAAACAGGTCAGTTAGCTCTTCTAACGGCAGGACTCTTTTGAGAAATTGTTCGTTCCTTCTTTTGTTCACCTTCATCACGTATTACTCGACTCGCGGTCTATGAAAAATTGCACGGTTGCGATTCCCAGGGTTCAGATTCGCGACTCAAAGAGTCAGTGCAAAGAGTGCACAACCATCACATCAATTCCGCCAGATTGAATAATCAAAGAAGGGGAAGAAAAATCCACATGCGTGCTCAAACATTGCTATTATCGCTACTAGTGGTTGCAACGGTGGACGGCCAGTTACCAGGGAGCTATCTGCCCTTATGCGCTGTAAGTCAGTCAAAACATCGCCCAAAATCTTCAATCGTTGTTCGTCACAACGTGGAAGAATACAATACCAGGCATACCTAGGTATACTGATAATTAGACGAAACATATAGCAACCATGCGCCAGAATAGGCGCAGCCAGTTCGTCCTGCGATTCCACTGACTATACATGTATTTGCAAATCCTCTATTTTCCACACCGTCAGCACCTGCTGTGTGCGCAGCAGTTGCGATACCGCCGACGATAATCGTACGTCCACATCCAAGCAGCCTACATAACATTATCTAATTACCATACAACAGTTGTTTGGGAAGAAAGTCGGGCATTTTGCAGTGACTTTGGCGTCTCAATTACAAAAGTGCCGGATTCGGCTTGTTCGATTACCTCGTCCTATTCTATACCGACTTCCTTTCCAACAGCAATAGGTTTGCGGTCCCGCCACCCTTCTGGAAATTTATTTCTGGACGATCAGAATTGCAGAAATTGACTGGTGTGCTTTTTTCAAGGTACCTTTTTATCAACGACTGCAACCGCGACGGCAGATCCGCTCACAATCACAAACACTATATCCATTTCTGGCGGTCAAGTAACTACCATCATAATCACATATACACCCACTGCCACGGGGTCTGCAGTTAATACCGCTACCACCGGTTCTTCGAGCGATAGTTCCACATCCAACAGCAATGGAAATTCTTCAGGTTCTGGCAGCAGTATCAGCAGCAATGGACATGAAAGCTCTTCTGGCCTCAGCACAGGTGCAAAAATAGGTATCGGCGTTGGCGCTGGGGTAGGCGGTCTCGCTATTATTGGAGGTATAATCGCCTTGATCGTTTATTGCTGCAGTCGCCGCCGACGAGAGACTCAAGCAGCGGGCACAACTACTGCATATACGCCAGTAAACACTGTTGAGGACAACAAAGTAAATGCAGCGGTGGTGGCTGCATTATATAACGAGCATAAACCCGAGCTCAATGCGCAACAGCAAGCGCAGCAACACTTACACAATCAGCAACAACAACAACAACAACAACAACACAATCCAGCCGCTGTGCCTGCGTCGGCGCTTCCACCTGGACTTGCAGCCCCAGTCTCACCCGTTAGCTACAATACATCATCAACGACAGGGACGACAAGTGAGTTACATTCTCAATCTCAGGGATATTATCAGTCTCCCGATGGATGGGCGCAGGAATTAGGCGCTATTTCATCGTATCAACATCATTACCAGTATCATCCGGGGGTTGTCACCCAAGCGGAGATGCCGGCTGATCAGATGTAGGGTCCTGGGCAGGGTCATGGTACGAGATACGAGTTGCAATGAATGGGACTGTCAGAATTTGGTTGATGTATATAATGATTGGAATCACAAATCACAAACAAGAATCTTTTTGGCCCTTCGTCGATTACCAGAGCTTGAAGATGTGCATAGTTCATGAACGTTGTAATCACCCTGCTTACGTATCTAGCTAGGTTTTAATCATCTAGTTGATGTGCATTGCAGCACAGTTGTTTCGCTAAGATTAGTTATATACTGCCTTGCCTGCATTGTACAAAACATCTCATGCAATGAATAATCATCTCATTTCATGCAACTTTTTTCCTTGCCTCATCTCTAATGTCCCTCTATCAACTTTTCACTCGTTATTTACATACGCTCACGCCGCCGAGGAGCAGCACGGATAATGTTGTCCACACGCAATAACAATTCCGCAGCTTCAGAAGCGGAACTAACAACGGCTCTCTTGAGCTTGTATGCTTCGACGACGCCAAGTTCTGCCATGTTGCTAATCTTATTCTCGAACAGATCCAAGCCGGAGCTCGCCATGCCTTTGCTAATGGCTTGTCGGAGTCGGGCAACGAGATCTGAGCTGTCAAGACCGGCGTTGTCGGCAAGGATAGTAGGGAGTTGTCGGAGTGCGAGGGCAAATGCATCAACAGCTGTGCTAGAATTAGTAATGGAGCAGCGTATGGGGATCCGCTGAACATACCAAGTTGTTTCTTTCCTGTTGTGTTCTGAGCAGCTTGCTCAACAGCCAAACTCATGGTCATTTCGGCACATCCACCTCCGAGGGTGACCTTAGGCTCCTTGACAGTCTGGGAAAGAACGGCAAGGGCATCGTGGAGAGAACGTTCTGCTTCATCAAGGAGTTGTTCGGTCGATCCACGGAGAACAATAGTGCAAGCTACCACCTATTAGCCAGACAGTCCCAAGTGTTTGGATAGTTACGCACCTTCGCCCTTGGCAACTCCTGAAAAGCGGAGCAATGAGTCTTCTCCAATGATAATCTCTTCGACCAAATCGGCATGACCAAGCTGAACCTGTTCAGGGTTGTCGAATGTTGAAGCAATCTCTGCTCCGGTGACAAGTGCTAGTCGCTCAACGCCTACTCCATATTAGCACTCCGCGCTGATTCTTATTTCTTTGGCCACGCGTAGGCTAAGAAGCCACCATGACGTGTAGGAGAAGCATACCATCAAAATCTGCGTGTTCGATACTGGCAATCCCGGCTTCACTGAAAAGCTGCTCGGGCCAGTTGTAGATAAGTTGTCGGTTGACACTAACAACACGTCAGTATTACGCTTTATTCGTACGTATACGAAGACAAGAATGAAGCCTTACAAGCAATTGATGCCATGTGACTTGATCTTCTCGACCTTCTGGCGCATCTTTTCCCGCTCAGCCTTTTCTAATTCAGCCAGTTTACCGGTGCTGTCGACCTGTAAACAATATTAGCCCATGAAATTGATCGACCAGTGGTTTATTCGTTTTACCTTCACTCGTGCGCCGAAAATCTTAATCTTATCCGTATCCATAGCGGTATTCGCCACCAAAATCTTCGCATTCTCCAAGCGCTTAGGCTGATTAACACCGAACTTCTTGTCGAGAATGAAACCCTCGTCCAAATAAGACTCCGAGAGCTTTCCACCAGCCTTCTTGATGATTTGGATATGACTGAGGTCAGTTGACCCCTTCAATCGAAGCACGGCGTCGCAAGCGAGGGTAGCAAAGTGCTCACGGTCCTGAGCAAGAACCTTTGAACTCAGCGTCGTGCGGGCGATGGCGTGCAGATCTTTGCGGAAAGCAATGGGATCGTTACTGCGGTCAACGGCCGATTTTTCGAGAGCTGCAAGCGCAGCTTTGCTGGCTATCCGGTATCCGTCTATGATGGTCTGTGGGTGAATCTTCTTGTCCACGAGGATTTCGGCTTGTCTGAGTAACTCGGCTGCGAGCACTGCGACAGATGTAGTTCCATCGCCGACTTCGTCATCTTGAACCTTGGAGATATTGACCAGGACCTATACCAGAATCCCGTTAGAACTGTGCCTATTTTTTGGCCTGATTGAAATATTCGTACCTTGGCGGCCGCATTGTCGAGTGCGATTGACTTCAGGATAGTAGCTCCGTCGTTGGTCACCAAAATTTCTCCAGTCGATCTAGAACAAAAATCATGTTAGTGCTGAAATATGCGTATTGTTGTGGGATGAAGCACGTACGCAGATTGCAATATTTTGTCCATTCCCTTTGGACCCAACGTCGACTTCACCAAGTCTCCCACGGCAATAGCACCGACAAAAGCAGAAAGACGAGCATTCTCTCCCTTCTCCTCCACCACATCATCAGCGAAAATTTGAGTAGGATTATTGCCCGCCATAATATCGGGTTGTGTGCTGATTACTCCTTTTTGTTGCTTGGCTGAATGTGCTGCACAGATAGTGATGGCGGGGAGGTGTTTTGATAAAAAGTTGGGCTTAGGAGACTTGGTCCGTGCGTCCGTCCGTCTCCGTCATTAGTTGAAGTTCTTCCATCCGTAGAGCTTGACAACCTCAACTACGCTCACTCCTGTGTTTGGATATAGTAGTTGAATCATTCGGCACAATGGCTGCAGCTCAAGAACCCACTGAACCTGTATCTAACAAGAGGCCATTGTCTGACGTGACAGACGAAACGCTAGGCGAGAATGGTCAGTTCGCGACGGAATACTATTACTTCTCTAAAGCTGTCGAACTAATATTGGAACAGGTGAAGAATCCGACGACGACGATGACTTTGGTCCAGCTCTACCGTCCGCAGCTGTGCCGAAGAAAAAGAGACGTAAACTCGCCTTTGAAAAAGTCTACGTGAACGCGCTACCTACATCCCAACGATATTCAAAGTCGCTTATGCATCGAGACCAACTGTCGTACGTGAACGTTACTCCTTCCACCGACTTCCTCATCACGAGTTCGATTGATGGTGTGGTCAAATTCTGGAAGAAGATGGCTGTTGGGGTGGAGTTTGTCAAGGAGTTCCGAGCGCACGCCGGCGAGATTACGAGCACGACTGTCAGCGCGGATGGTAGGAGTTTTGCTACCACAGGGACAGATAAGACTGTGAAGATATTTGACGTTATTACTTTTGGTAAGACTGAATTGTCTAGCTTCCCGCTAACTAGCATATCCATCCTAACTTTGACCAGATCTTTTAGCGATGTTCGATCTAGAGTTCACCCCCCGATGCGTCTGTTGGGTGCACAAACGTGGCGCATCCTTGCCTTTGCTGGCCGTTACGGATGAAGCTACCCCCTCGATAACAATATTCGACGGACGAGGGGAGAATCGCGAGCCATTGCATACTCTGACTTCAATCCACAGGAAGCCAGTAGTGGCATTGGCATTCAACAATATATACGACTGCGTTATTTCGGCTGATGAAGCGGGAATGATAGAGTACTGGCGGCCTTCGGATGACTTTTCAAAGCCAGATAACGTTTTTGAGCTAAAGTCGTCTACGAATCTGTTTGAATTTCGAAAGAAGAAATCAGTGCCTTCGTCAATTACAATCTCACCCTCCGGGCAACAATTCGCTACTTTCTCATTTCCTGATCGACAAGTCCGGGTGTTTGACTTTCAGTCTGGAAAACTGTATAGGACGTATGACGAGTCGTTGACCACCATCACTGATATGCAAGAAGCCGGGACAGCGTTGGATCGACTAGAGGAAGTCGAGTTCGGACGTCGAATAGCCGTTGAGCGCGAGATTGAGAATCCCGTGACGCGGTCCAAGATCAATGTTATTTTTGATGAGTCGGGTCATTTTATATTATACGGGTCCCTCCACGGTATCAAATGCATCAACACATTCACCAACCGCGTGGTCCGTGTATTCGGCAAGGACGAGCCGTTCCGAGCTCTGAATCTTGCGGCATACCAGGGGCAACCACAAAAGAAAGGAGTTGTCACGGTCAGCATGGCCGCCAGTTCCAACCCTCTACTCCAAGAATCCGAAGAACGCGATCCTATCCTCGTATCCACAGGATTCGGCAAAGTCCGATTCTACATGTTCACCAACGAAACCGAAATCAACAAATCCACCCGTGACATTCAAAACGAAAAACCCCGCGAAGGCGACATTACTTCGAAACAAGCGCAAACCAAAAAGACCGAATCCGGAACTTCAGCAATCCTTCACACAACCATGGGAGACATTCATCTCCGCTTATTCCCACAAATCGCACCTTTAACCGTTGAAAACTTCGTCACGCACGCCCGCCAGGGTTACTACAACAACACAATCTTCCACCGCGTCATCCGCAAATTCATGATCCAAGGCGGCGACCCCCTCGGCGACGGCACGGGGGGCGAAAGTATCTGGGGCGGAGAATTCAAAGATGAAATATCGCCAACCATCAAACACGACAAACCATATACACTAAGTATGGCGAATGCGGGGCCCAATACGAACGGGTCGCAGTTTTTTATCACGACGGAAAAGACTCCCTGGTTGGATGGGAAACATACGATTTTTGGGAGGGCGGTTCAAGGGTTGGATGTTGTGCATCGGATTGAGAATGTGAGGGTGAAGAAGGAGAAGCCGGAGGAGGATGTGAAAATTGTTAGTATTAGTGTGTCGTGATGTATATATTACATATCTAGAGAGCCTGGGTTTTATGTGAAATGTGAGCCAAGGTGCTCAATTATACGTGGTCAGTCTGAGTGAGTTGTACCTAAGTTATCCCTTGCATCTATACATACCTAAGTTTTTTGCCCCTTACATAAAAATTCGAATCAAGGAACAATCCAGAAGGAATGGTAAATCAAACAAACTCCACATTCCAATAGATAACTTTAAAGAACTTTAAAACCTTAAAGAACCAAGGACACGCCAAACAGGGAGACACACACACACACAGAGAGAGAGCAAAATTATATAAACATGTCATGACACCCCAGAATACAAATAAAACCCCGTACGGACCCAAGTGCAATAAGTAACCGACAAAAAAGGAGATATGACACAGTCGATGCTTCCAGACAAAGAAAAGAGAAAATAAAAAGGTAAGGAAGGTGATGGAATTATGTGACACTGTCGAAAAAAATCGATCATATATGCAATGCATGCAAAACCCTCCCTATCCTAATACGGGTAAATGTCGAGAACAAGAGAAAAATCTAATCATGAATCGGACTAACGGGACTCGCAGACCTTGCTCTTTGCAACTCCCGTTGTGATTGTTGTTCATGCAACAGGGGCTGTTGCTGTTGGTGCAATTGCTGTTGTTTATGTAAATTCGATGCTGATGCTGACTGCATACTCATTCTGTTCATATTTCTAGGCGTTGATCTTCCGCCTCCGGTGCCGATGCTAGATATATCGGTTCGCGAGTGATTGGATGTTGTGGTCGCTATGCCTATCCCTTCTACTCCTTCTGCTCCTGCTGCTCCGCCTCCGAATGCAGCAGAGGCGGAGGCAATCGAATTCCTGAAAACGGGCTCTTCGACAGGGGCGATATTGTCAAAATCGCGCGCTTGATTAGGTCCCCACATCTGATGGCCATTATTGTTGTTCATGTTATGATTGCTGATGGAATTGCTCAAGGAGCGGCGATTCGAGAAGCTCGTTGATGACATGGTTGGTTGTTGTTGCATCTTGGGGAACTTTGAGCCCACAGCAGCGACATTGGTAGTGCTACCATTGTTTATTGTCGAAGCACGGGTGCTGTTGAGATTGTTTTTGGACAAATTACGCAGGCTTCCCGGCAAAAAGGCCGCTGCTGGACCTCCACCACCCCCGGACGCGCCGCCACGGTGTCGGTCGTCGCCGTGATAAAGACCTGGTTGTCTGGCATCGAGTCGTTTCTTCAGCCATACTGCTGCGGCGGCAAGCGCGGAGAAGCCGATCACCAGGATGATCAACATGAGTACCCATTGCCAGTGAGTGGAGAACCTATTTCTTGGTCAGTAATCCTTACAACATGAACTAAGTGTACGACCAAACTAACCAGCTCTTTGAACCACTGGAGGTATTAGACGACGGCCCTTTCTGCGATGGCGAGGTGGTACTTGTGGTAGAGGCGGTAGTACTCGTACTAGTACTAGAAGCAGTCGACGTCGTTGCAGTAGCGGTATTGATCAAGGTAGACCGGAATCCGCCGGCGCAATAACTTTTGTACCAATTAATCAATAGCTGTTGATCTGGAGCATCCGTGCAGGTGGGACACATGGAAGCGGTATACGGCAGGCCCGAGATCAAAGATGACTGGCAAAAGCAAGAAACATAGGTATCGCTATTGCTGACTCTTGCCTGGGGCGGGACACAGGCTGCTTGAGCCTGGAGGAGGAGTTGGCATGAGAGACCGCATGCTGGGAAGTTTGAGGTTGGGGCACTCGGTAGAAATGAGAATGTATCCTGTGCGGAGACGAGGTGTGAGGCTGATAGGAGGAGAGTCGTAGAGACCAGCGTTCTTTTCAGAGATAGGATAGCCATGGCGGGAGATTTCAAACGGGTTCGCTGCATCCAAGGTGGGCTGGGTGATATTCTATCGCTTGCAGTTTTTCAATAGTTATGTATGTTCCCGATGTGGTCATACGGGGGCGGCACGGCGGAATCAATGAGACAGGTAAAAGACAAGAAAGTGACAGGATAATGGGATCAAGCGAAGCCCATACTTGCAACGACCGTGAGTGATATCAATATAGAGGAGAAAACGAAGTGAAGCGAAGGTAAGACGCCTGTATCAGCAAGCCATCGTCGCCTTTAGTGATGATGATACTGGACCAAGAAAAAAGGTGAGACAAGCACGAAGTTGCAGAAGAGCGAACTAAGACAAACGTGCAAGCCGGGAAACATAAGCGGAGTAATATAACTGGTGTGGAGATACAGCGTTTTCAAGACGATACGCAGAAGCTGAGCGTAGATTGTGTCAAAAAACAAGACGGTGGCCGTCAGATTACGGTACGGAACACGGTATCTATTGTAACCCGTATCGAACCACGCAATTCCTTCCTATCAATATTCTATGTAAAAGGAGAACTACCATAGTTGCAGTCACGTAGTTACTATGTTACTATTACAGTCTGGCACCTCTATGGGGCTGTTCGAGTAGCAAATACAACCCTCGACCAGAAAGAAATCGAAGAAACAACTCTGTCATCATCGGTGATCAAAACGGCCGATCCAGCCGGGAATGAAATCCGCGAAGCAATCAATCCGCAGCGAAGAAGTTAATCTATTTTTGACGTCTCTCTGTCTGATAGTTTACTACGGTATGCTTTGAGTAACTCCGTTACATGTCACATAGGACATTGTAGTAATTCCATTCGAGGTAACAACACGACAGCCTGTAATTGGCCAGAGGAGGGAGCTGTTTTCAGGACGTTACAAGCGGTCTTGTGCTTGGTTCCGCCAGATCCGCCGTTTGCAGCCCAGATCACGCTTTGGGCACGTGTTGTATTTATGACAGGGGGCTTACTAATAAATGACACCTCGTATGTATTTGATTGGTCTGGATTGTGCAGAGCCGAGTACTCCTGTATTAATTACCGTAATTAATGTCTCGTTTATGTCCCACTCGTGGCTTGTCCGGAATCGTGGCTCAGTCACAATTCTCTCTATTCATACATCACACAAGAAGAAGTGTTCCTTTTGGATCATCCCCTGGAGGGACTGGTTGACCCTCCAAGGTACCCTTCATTCCTTATCCTTAACCAGTCAATGGAGTCGCGACGGTTTTAAACGCAGTAATACCGCCCTCGAAACGAGCACACGAATGACCTGGGACCTCATCTTGAGAGTCTTTCATGGACAAGGATTGAAAAAGATCGAATCTGCATTGCATTTAGGGTTCTGTCTCACCCCAGATGCAGTCTGCAGATAATTGTGCTCGCAATTGACAGCTCGAACATAACTCTCTCTGGTCAAATTTAAAACAACCAGGAGTACAATCCACTCTCGTGTTAGGAAAGTCGCTGACCGGTGACAAGCAATCCCACGCCGTTGTTCCGCGCCAGATGGTCCTACCCACCCACGCTCTATGTTTTGAGTCTGCGCGGAGACACATTTGGCGAAAGCCCTTGACCAGCAAGATGATGCTGAAGCGGACGACTAATGTGATGAGCTTGTGGGCTGGCGGAGTGAGGTGCATACCTAATACTTAGTTCTCCAGCTCGCAATGCAGTGTCTATATGATCCTTTCAGATGCTTGTACAAAATTTCTTATGTGTAGCATGCAGCCAGGGTTGTATTGATATCACACTTATCTTACCGGTGGGGTAATCCCCTCATCTATCACCTGGGCAGTAATCTTTATATACCACATCTCAGGAAAGAAGCCTCGCCCGTACAATTGTCTTTTGAGGTAGGAGGGAAGAGAAATAAAATGACAGATCAAGAAATCCCACATTACTCAAACTGGATCGATGGAGCGTACTCTCCTCCATCATCGACTACTCTACCAGTCATCAATCCTGCAACCGAAGCTATCATAGCCACTATCGACGCCACAAGTGACAATGAAGTGCAAAAGATACTCGCCAAGTCATGGGAGAATTTCAACCGGGGTGCATGGTCCAAGGCCGATGCATCTGAACGATTCTCAGTCTTATCCAAAGCAGCCACATTATTACGCGCCCGCATCCCAGAATTCGTTGAGCTCGAAGTTCAGCAAACGGGCCGCCCAATTCGCGAAATGAGTGCTCAATTAGCACGTATTCCCGAATGGTTAGAATATTTTGCCAGTCTTGCACGCGTTCAAGAGGGTGCTGTGACGCCTTTTAAAGGTCCGGTTGTCAACACCTTGATCCGTCTACCATTAGGCGTTGTCGCTCAAATAACACCCTGGAATCATCCATTGTTGATTAGTACCAAGAAGATAGGCGCAGCACTTGCTGCTGGGAACGTGGTTATTGTAAAACCTTCAGAACTGGCACCGATTTCAATCCTGAAACTAGGCGCACTGTTCAAAGAAGCTGGTTTGCCAGATGGAACGTTACAAATCATCTCGGGCTATGGTCGAGAAACAGGAAAATATCTATGCGAGAAACCGACTTTATCCAAAATCGATCTTACTGGAGGTCTAGCTACGTACCAGGCTATTGCGCCGTCTGCATCTCTGAATATGATCCCCATCACGGCCGAACTAGGTGGCAAAGCACCCGTCTGCATCTTCGAGTCGATGAACATTGATCACGCCGTCAAAGCGGCGTTGTTCGCTAGTTTTATTGCCAGTGGACAGACTTGTGTGACTGGTAGTCGATTGCTCGTTCACACGGATATCTACGACTCCTTCGTGGAGCTGCTGGTGAGGAGGACAAAAGCATTATGTCTGGGTGATCCGACTGATCCCCGAACACAAATCGGTGCAGTGATTAACAAAGCCGCCGTCGAAAGATGTGCCGCATTTGTTTCGCAAGCAACGAGTCAAGTAGACGAGGGCGGTAAACTTCTCTGCGGCGGAAAGCCAACAACACATGCAGGCAAGGGATATTTTTTTGAACCAACTCTGATTGAGACGCATGCCAAGTCGTATCTGGCATGTAACGAGGTCTTTGGACCCGTCATTGCTATCATTCGCTGCAGTTCGGAAGATGAGATTGTGGAGATCGCTAATGGAACGGATTATGCATTGGGAGCTTCCATTTGGACCGAAGATTTCGCGCAGGCGCATCGTGTTGCGGATAAGATTGAGGCGGGGATTGTGTGGGTTAATGGCCATCATCTTAATGATCCTTCATCTCCCTGGGGTGGGTTCAAGGACAGTGGTTTGGGCAAGGAGAATGGACGAGAAGCTTATGAGAGTTATACAAGAGTCAAAAGTATTGTCTACAACTATGGAGTCATGCCGACCTGGTTTGATGATCAGGATGGGTTGGGCAATGCTCGATATGGCTAGGAATTTCACCTCAACAGATCCCAAAGTGATATTCGGCCATCAATCTTAGCTCGAGACGAGCTCATGATAGTTCGTTCGATAGCTCTACTGGTATATAATTCCTCCATGCAGCCGAAATGGGCCAAATATCTTGCATATTTCAACTATATATACGAAAAAACAAATAACTCAATATGTGGCAGCCAACCTCATCGTCAAATAGTCACCACTTTTGATAGGCTCATACTTTCTCTCACTAACATCCCCATATGTCCCCGGGAGCGCTTCGATAGTTTTGTCAAAATTCGGATTGCAAAAATACGCCACGCTATATCGCGTGGGATATAAGTCTGATCTGTCTTTCGAGTTACCCGACGTAGAAGGAGGCTGAACAACACGATGATTTGTGCTCTTGATTGTATCATTGCTCCATCTCGCCAACAGATCGCCTGCATTCACAACGATAGTATCTTTGATGGGCACCGCACGCACCCACGTGTTTTGCGGGGATTTGACTTCGAGACCGCCAATGTCATCCTGGAAGAGAAGCGTGATGGTGCCATAATCTGAATGAGGTCCCGCTCTCACAGCATCCGGATTATTCTCAAACACGCTCTTGAGGACTGGTGGGTAATGCAATAATCGGAGAGTATTATCGCCGTCACTGGTGTATTGGTCGAAGAAAGTCTCCTCATACCCCATTCCCAATGCAATGGCACGCATAACCTGCATATGAAGCTGCCTACACGTATCATGGAACTCACGCATCACACGCGTAAACTCTTTACCCTCTTCATCAAATGAGTCGGGCCATTTGTTTGGTTGACCCTCCACACCCTCCAGTCCAATCTCCATTGTCTCCTTATAATCTGGATTAGCTGCCCGAAGACGCAATATCTCCTCTGGATCGTTGGAATTCGTAACTTTCTCTCTACCAAACCTCACGTATCCACGATTGGACTCTGGTGTGTCCCAGCTCAGAGCTTCCTTTTGTGCCTCGGGACGATCGAAGAATTTGGCGGATTGGCTGAACACGGTTTGGACTGTGCTGGGTGGGATGCCCGCGTTGGAGAGGTAAAGGAACCCGCTGGTACGAAATGCATGTAGTATTGCCGAGGCGGTGGTTTGTTTAGCTTTTGGGTCGCCGGTTAAAAAAGATGAGAAATCTATCACCTGTTTGTCAAAACGTTAACCATATGGGAGTCAGATATGGAGAGTCTCCTTGGAAATAGAGGTAGTTACCGGAATAGTCAAATCGTCTTGTTGCACACCCGCAGAGACTCCATTTTCATTTTGCTGGGCAGACGCCATATTTCCAATGCAATCCTTTACTCATAGAAACTGGCGAGAATGGGATTTTGAGACAGTTGAGATGATTTCTGGTTGCAGTTGACTTGAGGACTTGCTTATCAGTGGTTCTACTCTACCCCGCACTGACTGATATGCACGTTACATGATTGATGCATGATGCATCAATTCATGATAGGCTAACACATCTTGAGAAGTAGCTATACTTCATCCTCGTGAGGAACTATTAAATTTCTTTGTGATATCTTTCGAGATTTTTTTTGGCAAGCCGAACCGGGAAGCGCAGTGCCGCAGCTTTTCAAAACCTTAGGTAATTGAATTTTATGTTCCTTATTTTAATTGAAAAAAGATATCAATTTCCTAATTAGTAAATATTCAATCATTAAAGCCGATAATCCGATTGCAATTTGAAACTCGCATCAAAATCAACCAACCAATTTCAAGCAAATAAAAGAGATGGAGAAGGAATGACCACCGTCGGCGAAGCCCTAACCCTAAGCCCTAAAAGCATGTCGCATAGACGCCTCCCTGGAAGGAGTCTAACGAACGCTTCCCTGAAATAGATTTTAAGGAAAAGGGTCCCTCAGCGTGGATGCGTTGTCATTCGACCATTGTCCCAGGTGAGCTCAACTTTAGCAGGGTGTTATTGTTGAAATTCATCAATCTCAACCATCTCAAGACCTTCTCTGAGCGACTTGTCACCAGCACCTTCCACCCTGCTTTAAGGGCTTCTCTGCGTTCGGGATCGTATGCCATGTTTGTCAACTCCTGAAGCTCACTCATGAAATATTCATCCACTTCTGGCTTCAGATAGTATTCGATGTTCTCGACTATGCAAAGAACAAATACCTCCTTTGGCAGCTGGAATAGAAGAGAGTCGAAAAGGAATCCCAAATCTTTAACATGGTCCTCATGTTCTTTGGGAGCCACCGTGCGCAGTTTCGTCGTGTCAAACTTGTGATATCGAGCTAGTAACTGTGCTACCAAGCTTTTGAGCATTATAGCCTCGCCAAATTCTCTGCTATTGTTTTTAGACGCTGATCCGTCGCAGGAAAAGAACAACGGCAAGTAATCCACGGAGACTGGTTTACAGTCAATGGTGCCGCGGAGTTGAATTTGTTCGCTTGCCTTATATATCAACAAGCACAACAACGACATCGTACGAAACTTTCTAACGCATTGCTTGTCGTCAGTGTATCCTTCCTCCTTAAAGCATTTTTGATCATTAGTGCATCTTCTGCCTCCAGGGCATTGTCTGCCATCGAGGATTAATAGCTTGGAAAAGTATGGCCTCTCAATCCAGTCCCTGAATTTGTCGGACTTGATTATCCGATCCAGAACAGCTTTGGCTTTCCTCTCTGGAATTTCGGTCCAAATTCGCTGCATGTCAAGCTGCGTAGTCTCGTACTGCTCCCTCCAGTCGGTCGCGATTTTCGCATCTTCGACAGAGAGAGCAGAGATACCGGTCGCTAAAGTATGAGTATCGGTGGCTCGTACTGCTTTATGTTGTTGGACCTTCAGCACGTCCAGCTTCCCGTAGTGGGCAGACACCCAATTCTCTAGATCACCCTCTGTGATTAGGATATGACTGATTCTCAATACTGTTTATGAATAATGAACATACTCTTCCTGAGATACGCCTGGCCATTCTCATCCAAGTCTTCTTCAAGGTTCAAGAAATAGTCCTTCCATATGCAATCTGAATCATCGTTCATAATATCTTCATAGATGGTGTCTTTCTCCGTTCGCGGTTCTAGAATTGCAGTCGATCCGTCATGCGCTTGATCCTCCCCATCCCTCTCCTTCGAAAAGGTCGAAGGATTCAATGTTGAACTCTTGTGTAGTGGTCCTGACTGCTCCTTCGAGCGAGAATGGCGCCCAGCTGATCTGTCTGGCAGAGCTTGCTCGCCTCTAGAACCAAGATCCCGCTCTCGATTTGACATTTTTTAGAAAGGTTGGATCATCCAGATAACTGCTAGAGGCTTTGACAGTTAGACAAGATGGAGAGCACGCTTTAGTTCCAAGGTTGTTTGGTGAATCTTACTTAAATTCGTAGCTCCGATTCCTGCATGAACTTGGTTTTGAAAACCGAGAAAATATGAAGCATTGTAAACATATCAATTGGAAGTTCTAGCAAGAGATTCGTGGACGTATTTAAGACTTTCAATTCAACTTTTTTTGACTCATTGTTTGAGTCATTTAATGCGTCACATGTATTTTATTATTGCTCATAATGCTTGACGGAATGTCATTATCTATAGTTAGGATCAGATGTTATGGCTGTGTCCATAAATCAGGAAGTAGGATTTCTAGAGAAAGGACGAAACTCATTTCCTCCCTACGTAAGGCTCTACCAAAGCATAAATAAAAATATTTTCTACTTGGCGTTCAAAATAGTATAGGAAGAAGTAATATTACTACCTAGTACTTTAGAGTCAAAGTTTCATGGCCCAGTGAAGCCCTAGCCCTAAACCCTAAACCACCCCACCGAAGGCTTCTTCCAGATGCTGCCTGCACATTCTCCTTCTTTTCGCAGAAATGGAAATTGCAGTCGAGAACTCACAATTGTATAGATTATATGCCATCGAGTAATGGATATCCTTGCTTCGGTAGTGAAAGTAGATCAGACTCGTATAGTCCGCGTCGCCGTTTTCAAAATCTCCGCAGTCAGAGTTCCTGGGCAGCTTGTCACCAAGACCTTCACTTTTGCTTCAATCATCGCCTGGAAAGAGGGTGAGAAGGTCAATTTGTGGAAATGATCGCAAAACAGCACGTCGTTTTGCCCTTCGTAGTAGTCAATACGGTCAATCATGCACAGAACAAGTGCTTTCTCTGGTAGCCGCGATAGGAGGTATGTAAAAAAATTAGACAGGGAGTCTACATCATCCCCCAAAGCTTTTTTGGGAACATTCTTGCTCCACTGATTGTCGTCGAAGTCGTATTGGACCAGGAGTAGCTGTGCTATTAAGCTTCCGTACATCGCGCATAATCCATTTTCAACTCCATCTTCCGGGCTGCAGAGAAATACCAATGGGACCAGGTTGCGTTCAATATTTGTCAACTTCCCAAGCTTTGCGTTTACGGCTGACTGGTACATCAATAAACACAACATGGAAGTTACGGAAAACCCTTGTCGTACGTCAAGGATTAGGAGTCTGTCCGTCTCTGGATTCTTGAGCCACGCTTGAAACTCTTCCTCGGTCAGATCAAGGAGTAGGTCGTACTTCCCCTTTTGACCTTGAGATCGAAGAGACCAAACTTGCTCCAGATCACATAGAGTGTTTTTGAAATTTATGATGAATCTTCCCCGCCGACTAACCACAAATTCCGGGTGCTCGAGAAGTTTCACTATTAAGGTACCAGCATCCTTGCTGGTAAGTTTTTGTCGATCTTCTCGGCCTTTTCCTGCCCCAGCGTGGGCTAAAGCTCAATTGTCAGAAAAACGAGTGCAAGATAAATTAATCGCGAATGTTGGATATTATATTAAACATACTATCAATGATCTTGTGGTGCTTGTACATCTCATCCAATTCGGACAAGGAACGCTCAATTCGCGTAAAACTCTCCACCAGCGAATTTTCCTCTTTCCCCTGGATCGAATCGATATTTCTCTCTTTCAATCGTTTTATACTGCAATCATCAGTTAGCTTCGTCTGTATTTCATACTCCAATGCTTTCTCGCTTAGATCAATTAAAGAAAATGAGTATACCGTTCATCAAAATCCTCCGCTAGTGACAGTCTTTTCGCTTTTCTGACATCTTTGACGATGACTTCGGCTGACTGGTAATTTGGTGTTCGTATGTCGATAAATGGAGAAGTTGGAGGAAACCAAGAATGGTCTACTATATTGGTGAAAGTTATAGTATTTAAAAACTTTCAAATGGCTTGTTTTGACTCATTTTGTTGAGTCACTTGATGTGTCACTCAGGTTCGTCACTGCTGATAGTGCTCTCATAGATTGGATTATGAGTTCAGATAAAAAGTGACCATTCATACGCCAACGCAACGAATGCAACGGAAACCCGCAAAGAGGAGAGCAAAATCCTTGATTTCACAGTTTGAGAAAGGTCCAAAATAAACTAACCTAAGGCTTCAAACTTCAATATTAGTAACTTGCAAACCGAGTTCATGGAATGTATACAATCTCTAGCCCCATGATATTTTCATCATATCCAGGTATAATTGAATTGTTTAGTCTGGTATTGGATGCTATTTTTCTTGATGACACTCTTCTTGTTCTATTTAATGCGCATATTTCACTCTCTCTAAAAATTGGGGATTCCGTTTTGGGCGGTGACATCGTGGAGATGATGAAGTATTTCGGGTCGTATCACTTCAGTCACCTTCCGAGTGCATGTTAATTGAATGAATACCAATTGGAATTCTGGAAATCGTAGTTAGTATCGAGGATTTGCACCGGTCTGATACCCCATATCCTGGTCGGCGGGGAGCCAGGAGAAGGATTCGAAGCCGGAATTAGCTTCAACTCTCGAGCCTCTTCGACAAGTCTCATTATCCAGTTGTTTTCCTGGGCTCCTTAGTGGCGTAGTCCTTGAATCATGGTTGTATGTGCATATATTGCGTATTTGTATACTTAAGGTGTACTACAAAATCTGATATATACCTAGGTCTACACAATCCAGGTCAGTCCTCACCACCACGTCAACACCATTTCTCTACCGTTTCTATTCAATTCACGATCCTCCCCGGTCCAAATGACTATCTTGACTTGCCGCTCCGTATAAAGCAAGAATTGGGTTTCGACAACCCGATGTTTCTCGCAGACCCATTTCCCCTTTTCCGAGCATTGACTCTTCTCCGTCGGGGTTGCTGACCTGGCCGTCTTTGTCTCTCCGATGCCGGAGGATTTTGATATGTCGATATGATTCATAAATACGTTCATAGACTCGGACGTTGCCCAAAAGTTGTTCTCGGTTGATGGATTGGAGACGCCCCGGAATGGTAAGAATTGAGGGGATGGAGATGTAGTCTGAGACGGAGTGGTGGTGGTGGGCGAAGGTGAACGACGTTTGTGCCAGTCTATAAATCGTTGACACCCTTGTTCCTCGAGTTCAATGATATTTTGTACTATTCTCGCGCCCATCATGCCCTCACATATCCCCTCACGTCGAGGGCATTGGCGCAGTAAATGCAACGCTTGACGACGAAGTACAGGCTCGCGACAGCGTGTTGCAGTAAAGAAAAGAGGTTCGACGACGCCACTTCCCAGGACAAAGACCGGATGGTCGATTTTCTCAGTATTTCGTGCACCGTGACCCAGCGCATAGCTGTCCTTTTGAAGGACTTTGCGGGCAAGATCCAGTAATTCCTGGTATATCAAAATCAGTTTGTCGTGCACATCCTCCTCGGCATTAATCACTAAACAGGACAAAATAGCCCGTGCATACTCTCGTCGCAGTCGAATGAAGTGTAATGCATCCAACTCCGAGGCATTGGGTGTGATCGTAGATAATAACTGGATAAATTGACGATCCCAAATATCTACTTGTCTGTTCAACAAGTGTATCTCCATAGAAAGCTCCTCGAATGAGTATGCGTTGAATTTCAATCGTGAGAGCTTGTTGAAGAATATTTCAAGGTCAAAATAAGCTTCAAATACAGTCTGAAAGATCCGCAGAGGAGATAATGCGGCAACTATACCCTCCTCCGTCCATTGCAGAAGAGATTCCTGGCCGACGACATAAGGCCGTATTTGCGTATCTAACTGGACAAAGGTCAACAGTAGCATGTCCACTGCATTATTTTCTTCCGGGGTAATCACGCGACTGTTAAGACGCCAATGATGAATCATCCTCAACCCGTTTCTGACGTGCATAAACGCCTGTGACTGTCGCCCCTGGAGAGAGCTGAGGCAAGTGAAAAGGATACATGTAGTCAAAATCGCCTGCTGGTCTTGCGCCGAAAGCTCTTTTTGTGTCATGAGAGTGGACATGGATTTGATAGCCCTGTTAAATTCCTGGAGCCCGAACTCTATACCGTTATATATCCCAGCACGGGGTACATCTGACGGCGTTGTATCGCTCAAGTAGCCATGATGTATGCTACCAAAAGCCGTAATGGCATGGAACAAAGCCGGGTAATGATGTGCAACTCGCAGGGTCTCTTGAGCCCAGAATTGACTTCCATAGAAAGACGACAACGCCGAAGACGTTACTAATTGGAAGAAGTCGAAATTCCGCTTTTGGAGCTCGCCGCCGTAGAATGGTAGCCATGATACAGAGTAGGTGGGTGCTGCAGCTGGCACCAGGGCCTCGGGATTTCGACTAGAGCCGATGGATTGAGTATCTATCGTATTATCCTTGTAGCCATCGCACTTGCGTCCAGTTGACGTACATTTTTTGCAGCTAACAATAGGAGATTTTAGTTTCTCCAGGACCAGAACAAAAGAATCGGCATTGCTCCAGATCAAACTATTTAACAAACAGAAACCCACCTTGGTTTAGTCTCGTCGCATTTAATTCGTCGGATCCTACAATCATTCGTTTGGATTAGGTCTTGATCCGATCATTACTTTACATTACTACCATACTCAGTATTACTCACTTGCAGGTCAAACATCCCGTCCGGACTTTTGGCGCCCATCGCCGCCGTCGACGAGCATTTGTTGGGTCAATCTCGGTGGTCCCGGTGTTTGACAGATTGTTAGAGATTGTCATGGATGTGTAGGTACATAAATCGCCGGGAGCGTGTTGGTGTTGGTGGCTGATACCGTTGCTTTGTGCCTGGGTGGATGCCAGGTGGGCCTTTCTGCCAGTCAAAACCCGGGAATCTTGAGGACAAAGGCTCGTGTAAACAATCTTTAACGAGTCAGAAAACAGGAGGTAGCTATCGCAAGGAGTTAGCCTAGGATGACCATACGATGGACATGGTCAAAGACAGAGATGATGGAGAGATCCAGCCTCTGAGAAGCTGACTAAACCGAACGTGTTGGAACTAACTAGCTTGAAAACAGAATAGCGAAATACGCAGATTGGCCAGTTCGTAAGGTACTCCCGATCAGGCATCAAGCCCCGAGTTGTTCCTAACTGGAAAGTTACTCGTTGTATTTCCTCTAAGCCCTAGGACACCACAGATAGAAAAACTACTCAGCTGCACTATTGAAGACTCTCATGATGAAAAGAGAGAGGTATTAGAGTACACATGATGAATTTACGTGTTCATACGAGTTCAAATTCCTTCCTACCTGGCATGCACTTTTACCGGCACTCCGGGGGTGTAATAATCCTTGAGTCGTATCTCCTGAAGTAGGGTTATGCGTGTTAGTTCACTTCCTTTCACTCATAACAGAATAAAACTGAACATTTATAGACAGAATTAACTAACCTCCGCAGAGTACTTGCAGGCCTCAGTGGTTAACGACGGTGGAGCAGGTTGACGGCCGGTAGATATGTGTTCGTAAAAAAGAGACACCCCAATTTCCTCTTCGTGGGCATACCATCCAACGGCAAAAGGTGCGCCAGAAGAAATCCGGGAACTGGTCGGAATGTCTTTGAAATAGGAGAAATCAACTGTTTCTTTTTATGGAGACTGTCAGATTATTCCAAGTACCATCACATCCAAACTTGGACCAAACAGAGAACTTGATATCATTTAATTGTACATGAGGAAGCTATGTTGTTTTACCTTTCTTATTCTTAGGTTCAGTTGATGCTTGTGAAGAAGCAGTCTTACCCACTGGATTCGACTGCAGTTGAGAACTGCCTGTTTGACCAAACAAGCCCCCGGGTGGCTTCGAACCGAATAGGGAAGCGCCATTAGCACTCGGATTTGCTGTTCCGACAGGAACTGCGAGGTTTGACGATCCAAAAGTGCCTAAACTCGATGGCTGAAGGCCCCCCGAATTTAATGCAGCAAATGGAGAAGGACCCGACGCCTTAGACGAAAATGGAGATGATACAGGTGCATTTTGAGCTGTACCTGGGCTTGGCGTAGAAAAAAGAGAGGAACTCGATGTCTTAGCTGCATTTTGACCCCATGTTGCAGAAGTGGCTGAGCCTGACTGCCCCCAAGGACTCTGGCCTGATTGTTGAGGCTTTGTGGAACTAGACACTGCCGACTACAGACGAATAATATCAGTATTGATCAATTCGATAAAGCACGGTAGTTTTCAAATAAGTACCTTGACAGGTGTTGTAGAAACGGGTTCTGAAATATTCACTCTTTCGACCCCATTCGTGAGCGAAACTGGCACAGACTCGATATTTTGTGCCTCCTTTCGAGCCTCATCATTGAGCCGGTTTGATGCCAACTTCCTTGCTTGCCGACGACACAAATCGAAGCTCTTCTGAAGAGATGACTGCTTCTCCAGTGTCTGACTGCGCAGTTCACGAACCTCTTGTGATTCGAATGCGATATCCTCGAGCTCTTCATCACTCATTTCCGAAACAGATAGCAGACTTTCAAGAGCGGACATCAGACAGTTCTCGACGGCAAGACTAGAGACATTATCCACAAAGACGTCGAGAGCAACAGCATAGTAGGCCTGCATCAGATGCAGCAGCTCTCGGCACGCGTGCGCATCAGCATCCTCGGTATCTGGATTTGGGAAAAGAGAGCTTGGCTGGACGGGAGGATTTGCGGCTTGTTGGGACCGTCTGTTCTCGAGTTCCTTGACAAATCGGGGGTTTAGAGTTGCTGGATAGCCGCGAGCGTAAGGGGAGTGTAACTCGATGACCTTGTCTTTGAGTTTCACCAGAGTATTGTCCATAGCTGGATCAATGATCTCGTCTAGCAACGCTTCCCTCACACTTTCATCGGCCACATGAGCTAAGACGTCGTCCAAGAACTGCTTCACGATATTCCAAACATCTTCAACAAAATCCATAGCAAACGGCTTCCAGTTTTTTGATTGGCGGATGAACAAGTCACCAACCAGCAGGGGGGTGAAAGTTCCTGGGAGCTCCCGTCCCTTGCTCATATTGAGAAGAGCCCTAATCTCTTTTAGGAAGTTTTGTTCATGTATAATCGTCTGGTCATCTTTGGAGCCAATTGATCGCTGCGCCTTTTGCGTTATACCGCTTTGTGGTTGGGAGCCTTCCTCAGACACAATAACGTAGGAGTGTCCGTATTGGTGCATTCTATCAAGAAAGCTCTGCTCTGCTTTTCTCACATTTGCTCGCAAACGCGTCTTCTGCATCTGAACGCTACCCAAAATTCCTGAAGTTCCAGATCGAAAAAATGGATCTTGATAGATTCCGTCGATGCCCGCTCGGATGAGGTCGTTGAATCGTTTAGCCACGTCTGATAGGTACTGCCGTCGGCTAGCAGGAGTATCGCGAGGCGAACCGAGTCGATCCAATGTCGTCTTGCAAGCTTTTAATTCGAGTTCGATTTCCTTAAGCAGGCTAGGAAGTTCTTTTTGGATCTGTTGGTACAACACGTGGCTGAGCCTGGTGCGCAGCGCTTCCACTCCACGTTTGTGGCTTGGTAAGTTGTTCCAAATTGTCGACGAAAAAAAGTCTTTCTCTACCTCGTCTCTGTCGAACGTAGAGTCTTTGCGTTCGTTGAAGTCACCATTGCGTAGAACATGCCAATCAAGCTTGAAATACGTCTCCTTATTGCTGGCCAGGGCAAAGAAGTTGGACTCGTTTGGACTGTCTCTGATCAGACAATCTGGCTTGGTGATAATCCCCATTGTCCTATTTCCCTGGGGATCAGCCGCCTTGGCCATTTCTAGCACGACTTGATTTGAAGTATCGTTCTTCGCTGTGATAATAGCTAGCACAATACTGCGCGCTTGCGACATGTACTTTTTCACTAGTTCTTTAGGAATTCGAACGTCTTCTTCCGTCTGCTCTTTGTTGGGATGATGTATCAAACCTGGAAGATCGACCAGAGTCAAATGCGGTAGCTTAGGACCAGATACTTCTAGCTGCAAAACATCTCGTGAAAAGCTACTACTTCCAGTAAGACCCATGAATGTCTTGGCTTCTGAGATTAGGTCTGGAATCTCTGCATGGTTGATGGAGGTTTTTTCGAACAGAGATAGCTTTTCTTTGTGTGAGGGAGGCGCGTCTTTGGAAGGAATGAGCTTGACAGTAGCCAAACTCTTGGCTGCGCGACGCAGAATGACCTCTGTGGTGAATCGAATACATAAGCCATCATTGACTGGGAACTGGACTCCAGAGATTGCTTCCAACACAGAGCTCTGGGAAGAGCTCTGGTCTCCGCAGACGATGAGTTGGGGCAACGACACGTAACGGTTCACGCCATGGCGGCGCAGTTCATCGACAGTGTCGAGAAGTGCTGCTTGCTCTTTAGACTGGAGGGATTGTAACGGTTCAATTTTTAGCCCATCCATTTTGATGGATTTGGTTGATGTGACCTTAAGATACAGGTCCTCAACAGGAAAGAAAGAGGTTTGACATTGATGATGGAAAGAAAAGGGGGGGAAACAAAATGGGGCCATTTAGTGCCTGGGGGGAGCTCCCTTATGGGCCTTATCTATCAATTAGCCTTGTCACCGTCTTGTATAATAGCGCCGCACGAATGCTTCATCGGCGGCGGCTTAATCTGTTTGGTTGCTAGGGGCAGGGATTCTACCCAGCCTCCTTCCAGATTGTATCACAGCCTTGCTCGGTGACAATTAATTAGCGCTGACTGCAGACTACTGCATAACTATCACACCGTCATGATAAATAGAAATGTTAACGTTCTATTTATACCAATGTGACTCGGACTATTCCCCTTGTAATACAATTCAGTGACGACCATCCCACCTTCCAGAACTCATACTCGCTAGACGGGCAAACGCAACTAGACATCAGATTGTCGATACAAGACTAGAAATACCCCTGCATACACTTGATCTTGCGGCAACATATGCAGATAAGCTGTTACCATCGATTGGATCGTGTCAAATCATATGATCGAAATCCCAAACCTCCTCCATGCTGTAACGAGACCAATGCCAGCCAGGATCTACGAGCGTAATGTCCATCAAACCTCTCACATCAATCGGGTGATGATTGGGGCAGTCGTCTTGCAGATAAAACTCGCGGATTCTGATTCCTTCAAGCCGGGGGAACGCAATCTGGAGGATTCGGGCCATGTTCGAGACATAAAGCGCGCTAACGAAGCAATAATGTCATTATTAGGAGCTCATTCTCGACTAGACTTGGCAATGGATACCAGGACTCGGACATCCGCAGATTCTGAAAAAACCAAAAGGAAGTTCAGGAAAGTGTGAACACCGATTACTCACCGAGAAGCAAAATCGTCTCGTAGCACCTCATAGTTGGTAGCGAGATCTCCAATCAATGCCCTCACTTTCAGGAAATGTTTCAAATGTGGAAACAGAGGCCGTCGATTCTGTGACATCATAATGCTTTCAGTGAGATCTATGTCATATCCCAGGCAAAGATATTCAAGTTGAGGCCAAAGGAATGCCGCGGATTTGAGGACGTGGTTGCTGTTCAACTGTCTCCAATCAAACAGTAAGCACACATGTCGCAGCTTTGGGAGCGACGACGCCAGTAGGTCAAAATCTCTGTTGTCAAAAGGTCCCGATATCCCGATGCGCGCGTTTTGAGTCAATTCCTCGTCGTCCTCTTCGTCCGTATCGGCAGGTTCTTGGCCCCTACTGAAGATCTCGAGAACTTCCAGGTTCGTAAGACGGACCAATGACAAGATTTGAGAACGTTCGAGTTCATACATCTCGGCAAATATGACTCTCAAGGATTGCAGTCCTGTCATTGAACAGATAGGCGACAGAACATCCACATCGACTTGGCATTCGCCGTCGATCTGAATATGCAACTTTCGCAAGCCCGCCAAGTAGGGCAACAAGGAAATGTCATATGGTTTCACGCGTATGCTCAGCTCTCGCAAGGTATTGGACGTGGGACCGCTGAAAAGATAACACCAGTTCTCCAGTCGGTATTCAAGACGGAGACATCTAAGTGGTCGCTTCAGAAGATTTCGTACTGTTGACGGTGAGAGCAAGTTGGTCAATGCATCGTGGGCGACAGGTTCGGTAGCGGCTTTACCTGTATAGAAGATAGAAATGGAGTGAAATGACGGAAAACCCTGGAGCCAGGTGTCAAAGCTTTGGGCATCTAGACTAAAATCTTGAGTCTTGTATGGGTGCTTGATGCTCAGCTCTTTGAGGCCTGGACACCTCGTTCTCAATGCCGAAAGTAGACCAGATGTCCAACGTACACCAAACAGCTGAATCGAGGAAACAGATGGCTGGAGATATGGGATAATGTAGTCCGCATCAAGACCTTTCAACACAGCACCAGGCATAAAAGATATCTTGTCAAGATTGCAAAGAGGTGGTTTAGCCCATTTCCGGATGATATCAGAATGAAACCGCTCATCATCCAAGCCAAATGTCAAGGAATGAGTATGTAAGAGATATTTCTCGGCATTTGGCGAGTCACGAATATGCCATATTGCATTCAATTTGACTTCCTTGTAGAGGAGACTGGCAATGATGACAAACCAGTGCATGTTCACAGTCAGGTAAGGGACCAAGCTATGCATGACGCCATCTTTGTGAAGAAAACCAAAGATGGTCAATATAAGCTCAAGGGGTAGACATGCAAAATAATCAGCCATCGTGCAGAGTGTTTAGTCAGAGTGTATCGTGACCACTGAACAAACAGAGAACAAGTGACTGCAGTGATATCAATGCAAATAAAGAAAAATACAGGAGAGAGTAAAGAGACAAGGAATAAAAGACAAATCTGAATCTTGTCTTTATCATAGAAGCAAAGTGGGATGGAAGTTTGAAAGATCTTTGTTTATGTGTTTACCAAAATGAGGGATAGGCGGACAAACGCGGTGGTTTCCTCAGGCAGGAACCAGACAGCCTACCCTGCCTGTGCACCTTCCCTTTCAGTCAGCTTGTCTACTTATCGCTATGTCAGTCGCTTCCACCCAAAAATCACTGTATAGAACAACCACCAGATAGCCAGAACAGCCTCTAACAGGTATGCGATCCTAGTATCAATGCAATACATCTCGATAAGTGACCTCACAACAGATAAGTGCACAAGATGGGCCTCATCAGCTTGAGACCTTTGTCCTATAGTACTGAGTGAAGTCATGCTGAAGAATATCTAGACCCTAGGATACTGTATCGGCACAATGCAGATAAGGCAGGCTACTTGGTCGAGATATCACCTATCAAGGTCAGTTCCTTTGCCAGTTCTTGGTCCTTTTCTGCTTTGTCAAGTAACTTGAAGATGTCGTCGTTCTTCTTTGCTTCATCAGGGTCTTGATTCCAAATTCGCGGGAAGTTCTTCCTCGACAAGGGGTCAATAACATCGAGACATATCTTTCCACGGATTTCGGCATATCCATCGAGGATGTCATCATCACCAAGACCTTGACGTATTCCATATAAGCAGTCAGAGAGACTTCCCGAGACCGCAATACCTAGTTGAGATAAAAAGCATCGTAAATGAGTGTTTTTCCCGGTGCTGAAATGGGCAAAGTCGGGTCACGAATCAGTGAAAGATTTCAATGCCACAGGGCGCAGACAGTCAAATCATGCTTACAACGACAGAGTATTGGAATCTAACAATTCATAATAGCGAACTGCATACTCTGCAGTTGTTAGACCTTTCAACGAATCCACAACTGGAGACGAATGCTCGGAAAAATCTTCTCGGGTAGGTTAGATCCCTGTAGTCGCATATCGGTGAATATTTCATTTGGTGAACTTTGACTGGCTATTTACCCTCTGAGGAAGAGCAGTGGACGCTGTCAATTTTAAGCGATTCGACTGCCGTGAATGACATCGAGTATGCTGAAGTGTCATTAGACCATTGGGCATCAGCGCACCTGGCCAGCCCAATATATAAGTAAGTGGAAGTTTTATTTCATTCGATACCAAGTTGCCATTAACAAAGCAGTTCAGGATAGTCTTCTTTTCTGAACGTATCTGGTCCAACCCAGTCTATAACAAGGAACAAGTTGGACACCGGATAGTCATAAATCAAAAGAGGAAGAAAGAAAGAAACGAAAAGAAACTATTATGGCGAGCAGTTCGAATGCAACGTCCCAGGGCCATAGCAGTTGGGCATATTCAGTGGTCTGCTCGCACGATACAGCACAGTCTGCATTGGATAACGTGCTCAAGATCAGCGATCCATCAACAGGCCAATGTGTATCGATATCCGAGGGGCATGCTGATCATGTCTGGTCGGTAGCTTGGTCACCCGACGCGAATCAACTGGCATCAGGATCAGAGAACGGAACAATAAGAATCTGGGATGCAATGGGCCAGTGTGTATTGATTCTTGACCATGATAGTCCAGTTAAATCAGTGGCCTGGTCACATGATGGAACTCAACTCGCGTCAGCGGCATATGAGGACTTCAAGATCTGGAATTCGGAAACGGGTCAGTGTACATCCACGATTAACGGGCATAGCCGCACCGTCAATTCAGTCGCCTGGTCGCATGACTCAACACATCTTGCATCAGCATCTGATGATAACACAATCAAGATCTGGAACCCCGTAACAGGTCAATGTGTGTTAGTCCTGAACGGACATAGCAGGGAAGTCCGTTCAGTAAGCTGGTCATATGATTCAACAAGGCTCGCATCAGCATCGTCGGATAGCACGATCAAGATCTGGGATGCAGCAAACGGGAACTGCATATCAACACTCGAAAGTCATGCCCGTTACAGTGCTGTCAATGCAGTGGCCTGGTCGCCTGACGCAACAAGCTCGTGTCCGCATCAGAGGATAAGACACTCAAAATTTGGGATGTAACAACAGACCAGTGTTTGTTTACACTTGAAGGCCATGGCAGTGACGTTTATTCAGTTGCATGGTCACAAGATGCAACACGGATTGCATCAGGGTCCTGGACAGTTAAGATCTGGGATCCAAAAAATGGCCAGTGCATAGCAACACTTGAGGACCATATCGGGTTAAGCAATTCTATAGCTTGGACACAGGGCACAACACGGCTTGCATCAGCGGCATCAGACATGTCAGTTCGCATCTGGGATTTAACAAAGGGCAAATGTGCACGGATACTTGAGGGGCATAGTGATCGCGTTTATATGATAGCCTGGTCACTTGATAAAACACGACTAGCAACGGCATCAGCAGATGGCACAGCAAGGCTTTGGGACACAGCAACAAATCGGTGCGTATCCGCCACCAGGAGCCATCTAAGTCCAGTTTATTCAATGACCTGGTCTCCTGATACAACAAGTCTCGCATTAGCGGTGAATGAAACTAGAGTATACATCTGGCGTATACCCCAAGGATATCTTGAGACAAAAATCATGGATCATAGAGATCAGGCCTATTCAATGGTTTGGTCACAGGATGGAACACAGCTTGCAACAGCATCGCATGATAAGACGGTTAAGATCTGGGAAGTAAAGAGCGGGAAGTGTGTCTCGACACTTGTTCGCCCTAGCAGACCTTTCTTCTCGGTACCCTGGTCCTAGGGGTTGGTGTTTCTGTGGCAGCACCGGTGATGGGCACTGGCAGATTAGGAAATCCTTAAAATTAGGAAAATCTTTGACTGGAAAAAAAGAAGAAAAGAAAAGAAAGATCACACGACGAGACAGGAATATGATATATAATCACACAGTATATCAAGTTCTATATTTATAGAAAAAGTATAGAAAGTAGCAGATGCGATATGAGCAGGTGTCGTTGGAGCCGCAGCCTCCTCATATGTTAGAGGGTTCCAATCGTCACCTGTGAAGGTGAAGTATGGTGGTCCTTTACGGTTAACGTCCATGACTGACGCGAAAGACGAAGTCATTACGATTCGTTTGACTTTGCTTTTGGCTGATGCCTCGAGAACAGCTTTGACGCCATTCATAGCGGGAATGATAAGCTCTTCCTCGTTGTTTGTAGTGTCGTATTTCAGCGGCTACAGCAATAAACTTGTCAGTGATGATCCCCAAATAGAAGCTGTTGGATATACTTTTATGATGCGCACTACTACAATGTAGTTGGTTTGCGTTCCGGCACAATCTTTGCCTCTTTCCAGCAGATATAACTAGTATACACTAGTTATGATCAATATCTTCGAGATATGGTAGTATGGAAAGCCGAAAAGGGAAGGAAGCAGCCGAGGGACCAGCTGCCCCGCATTTCCACCATGACTAAGGCGCTAGTCTGGTACAGGCCTAGTGCGCTATCTTCTGCCGAATCATGGCATCCCAAAACGGAGATGATTGATTGGGCTGAATTTCGACGCCTGACCTTTCTCCCTTTCTCTCCGTCGACCTCAACCTTTTTGTTCTACTTACTCCTGCAATTCCTTTTTATTCAAGTACTGCAATCGTGCTGCGTGATTTCTGCATTGCTGCTGTTCGATCACCACGAGAAGACATAGAAGAAACCAAGTGGTCTGGTACTTTCCTCGGCATCGGGCCCTTTCTGAGACTGACCCCCCGCCGGCTTACTTGCTTGGGCTATCAGTTGCATGCCCCTAGTGCGAATCTGCATTGAATGGTTTGAATCACACTTCTTCCCTCTGAACTTCTCCTCAACAACTCGATACAGATTGGAATCGAGTGACCAGGAAAAAAAGCCGCACAAAGACGACGTTGTTGCCAAGTCGTGGCTGAGTCTCAAAATCTAGAGCGTGGATAAATCGACCCACTTGGGAAACTCGTCACATGTTTCTTCATGAGTCAAACTTATCATAAACAGTCAGCTTTATGAACAATTCAGCCGGCGGGATCTCCGTTCTTCTCTTCATTTCAACTGACGGTGTACGAACAACCATTGAGTCACTGCGAGCACATTACGCTTTCAACCCTAGTTCCGTGATATGCAACTTGCCCTTTCGCTGAAAATGACATCGCCAACTACGGTATCCGCCGATGCCGCTACACCCATACTCAATCTCCCAAATACTAGCGAGAGTTTGCTAGCGACAGACAGTGCGACGAGTTCACGATCGGACAGTCGCAGAATTTCTTTCATAGGAAGTGATCCGCCCCGGAGGAGATCGGCGCAGTCCAGTGGTTCCGACAGCCAACCTCTTCCGGAGATCACAATCGCTAGCAATGGTAGACAGACCCCAGTAGAAGGTCGATTCCCAAAAAGAATCTCATCTCCTCCACCACCCAGGTAAGCATGCATTCGCTCAGTCGCTTCATGAAGATTATTCTCTCTAATGTCTTTGCTGTAGCGCCTACCAGCGAGGTGTTTCCTTTGATACCTTCGATAATCGAGACGCTACCGATGGCTCCTTCACCTTGAAATACAAACACAAGAATTACCAGGCTACACGACGAAGTCGCACATTTCTATGCGGAACCGATCAAAATGATTATTCGGAATTTGCCCTCGAATGGTTGATTGATGAATTGGTTGATGACGGTGACGAGGTCATATGTCTCTGGGTTGTAGAGAAGGATTCTAAAATCGCCAGTGATGCAAGTGTTGATGAGGGCCGGTACCGCAAGGAAGCTGAGAAGCTTCTCCACCAGGTTATCGCTAAGAACCACCACGACGAGAAGGCGATCAGTTTGGTGTTGGAACTCGCGGTAGGGAAGGTGCAAGATATTATTCAAAGAATGGTATGTTCATCTGAGGAAGTTGGGTCAAGGAAATTGCTGACACAGTAACGCAGATTCGTATCTATGAACCGGCTGTTCTGATCGTGGGAACACGAGGACGCAGCCTCAGCGGCATGCAAGGCTTGTTGCCTGGTTCAGTTTCGAAATACTGTCTACAACAATCACCCATTCCAGTCGTGGTGGTACGGCCATCTACCAAGCGTGAGAAGAAAAAGAAGAAACGTCTCGCCGATCCGACCCGTCGCAGTTATGGGAATATATTGCAGATCAGCGAACAACAAGGCAGTGGCTTGTTCAACAAGGAGGTCAGCTCCGACACTAATGTGGCCAAACTACCTGCCGATGAAGCCGCAGCTGTTGCAGAAGCTGTCGGGCTTCCTCGACACTTTCAACATGCACACACTGGCAGTGACTCTAAATTGTCCATCACCAGTTCGACAGAAGAAGACAACAGCAAGGACGCTCTACGCTCAGACTCACCTCAACTATCACCAGATATGGAAGATGAAAATGCCGGACGAGTTCTTAAAAGCCCCGGACTTGGCAATTTGGATACGCCGCCCGACAGTGATGATGAAAGTGAAACAGAGACAACACGCGGTCGAGATCCCGGTACGTCTGGTCTAGACGAGACAATACCGCCAGGTACGTCACCTAGGGATATAGAGGAGGATATTGAACGGATTACAAGCAAATTGCAATTGGCAGACGCTGCTTAACATTAGCGGATCTCGTTCCTTTCGGGCCTTTTCCCTATTACTTTATTTTTCCACGACGATGATATGATATGCTACGATACAATACGACGAATATGTTTACTAGGCAGTCAACTCCGATTGCCGTTCACTCGTTGATGCTTCGTCGCGTGTAGTTGCTGTTTCAATTGCAGATGCACGCCTGGGTTCGTTGGTTAGTGTATGTACTATGTCGGCCTGCGCATGATCGTCATTGCGGCTCGGATCGGCCCACTTCTTCCTTTGGGCTTTCTCTGCATATGCCTCAACACCAATCACGCATAATGATTAGAATTATATATCATGCATGTCTCGTTGTCTGAAGCTAAAACTGCCTGTTTAAATGTGTGCATGCCAATGCGCAATCAAGTAACTAGTATTTAACTAACTGCGAATACTTGATTGTGCAGGGATAGGCCTGTGTCTGTAGGTGGGCGTGGCAAGGGAAGGGGTTTTATGTCCGGTGAAGAGAGCGCGGCCGCCTACTTTCTTCTCTCTATTGCCTGTAAACTGCTTCAAATGTTGTAAAACTGTCTTTAAATGGACATGTTTATCAAGAACCTGGACTATTTGCGACTTAAATCCTTCGGTATGGTTGCCTGTCTATCGATAGACGCCTTTAGCCTTATCCCCGGATTGCTCCGTAGATACTGCAACTATGGCAGGTGATATCACTGTATTCAGCCCAAGAACCCGCGAATCCGACGCGCTGGCGCAGACAGCAGAGAGTATAAACTCAAGCCACTGGGTTCATTAGTTAAATGCTCTGCAAAAGCAAGAAATTATGCAAACCGGCCAATAAATAATCTTGCAATCGGGTAACTTGGGGCGATTGCCTGACGGGAACTTGAATCAAGTTGGCTTAGTCCCAGGCGGCGTTAAGTCACTTATTTTTTTTCCCTCTCTCCCTCTCCCTTCCCTCTTTTCACTCCTCCACCAAAAAAACAAAACCCTTATTTCTAATAGGAGTTTCCTCTTTCTGTTTGATCAGAAGAGGTTTTTTTAATTTGTTTTTCGATCACAGAATTTGTAAGATTTCTGTGCATCCTCCTTCGGTGATATTCTCTCCGACGCCTTAGGCCAACGAAAAACAACTTTTTTTCTTGTTGTGCGGTCCACAGCCACTCTTTGGTGAGCGTGCGAGTTCTCTGACGGACTATCCCACCTCCCATTTTTTATCTTCCCCTTTCTATTCTTCTTTGATTCTCATTCTCGCTCTCTTGTGAAGAAGCTAGTGAGGATTTTATTTTATCGGGAAAGATACTTTGGTTTCGATTTAGCTATCGGAATCAACTAGCTATTAATCCAAGTCGCTTGCGCTCGAACGTCTTTCTTCTCCTTCTTTCAAGTCGAGAGTATTTTTCTTCGCCCTGCAAAGAAAGAAAATCGAGCTCAAGAAATATTCGCGGCTTCTTTCTTCAGGTGCGACGCCGTCAATCCTTTTCTTTTCGATCTTAAGGAGCGTCCATCTCGCGTCATCAAACGACCGACGATCTCACTTCTTTCCTTCGATTCGAACGAATGAGCTCGAACCAGTCTCAAGGACAAAGCCAGTCTAATACCTCGTCGACTTCGTCACCTTTGGCAAACAGCGCTGCTTCCACCAGGACGGACGCGAACGCCACCCAAAGACCCGATTCCGAGTTCGCCTCAGCGCACCATGGAAATTCGCCCTCAACGACTTCAAACACAGTGAACGGCAAATTATCCATGCAGAACCCCCAACCTTCCGGAGTGACCATTGTGAATGGCGCTCCTCCCGTCCATGCGGCGGATCACAGCAGGAAACAATCAGTGACTATCAGCTCGGCTGGCACCACTGGTTTCATTCCGAATGGTGGCCCAGCCGGAAACCCAAATCGCAACAGCATTCAGTTTGGATCGGTAGATCAACAAAATTCGCCTGCGATGGGTTCTCCCGCCATCCCCGTTAGCCAGCCTCATGGCAATCTCAATGTTGCGCAACCCGTCAACCCTCGTATCACCTCCCCATCCACTTCACCATCGCCTATTCCTCAGCCCGCATCGAGCGGCGGCCGGCCGCCGTCCACATACCAGGCTCCAGGCAATGCGCCTAACTTTGGCAGTTTCGGCGAGGCATCAGGAGACGCTGTATGTTCTTTTCTTACATTCTCCCCTGTCTTTCTTTTATATATTATTGTGTTTGATGCAACGCGACATGTCGCGTCTGGCCATGCGCTAACCGCGATATTCAGCGACAGATGAGAATTAACCAAAACAATCTCGGCCCTGGCCCCCAGGCTACTCACCTTCGTCGCGAATCTTCCCAGTCTCAGCACAGTGATATGGGCGGACACATTCCCGGAGGTCCAGGTGGTCCAGCTCGCGGTGGCTACCAAGGCGGTCGCGGTCGAGGATACTCTGGATCCGGATACCAGAACCAAATGGGCTACCAGTCCGGTCCCAATTACAGAGCGACGCCAAATCAACCTCGAGGCGGTCCAAACATGGGCGCTCCTTTCCACGCCCCCAATCACGGACGCCCTATGCCCTATCCCAGCTCTCCTCACCAGGCAGCTCGAAGCCCAGCGATGGCGAATGCTAACCCTGTTACACCACAAATGAGTCATGTACCTATGTCGCACCCTCAAATGGCTAATCAACACTACGGTGCTTACAACCAACACATGGGACCCCAAAATGTGAGAAACCGCAACTTTTCTTCTTCTATCAATGTCAACAAATCCTGGAAAAACAAGAAAACGGACCCTTATCTGAAAAATACTTGGAGGCCGAAGAATTCGCAAGGGACCCAAAGCGATGAGTCTTCTGCCACCTTGCCAAATCGTCCTCCCATCTTTTACCCTACGGACCCTCCACCTCCTCCCCCTGCACCTCGTCAATCTTCCGTCAATCTTGCCCCAGAAAGTGGTCAATTTGAACATTATCTAACTATGGTGAAAAATCAGAACTACCCTCACGGCGGTTATGACCCCAATAGCGGCTATTACTATCCCGCGTACGGAGTTCAACAAAATATGTACATGCCACCCTCGCCTCAACCCCGTCCCGGTATTCCCTACGGTCAGCCGACTCAGTTCATACCGAACCAGTTCCCCGCCGGAGCAGTTCCGCCACCAGTACAATCCACCCCGCTCTCGAGAAGCACTTCTCAGATTTCCAACGATCGTCCCGGTTCGAGTCTCGGTCAGGGCCCTGCTCCGGCAGTCGCCCCTACGCCAGGTCACGCTCACACTGAAAGCAGATCCTCGAACAGCCCGGCCCCGCAAAAGAACCACTTTATCATTCCCACGCCAAAGAAGAGCGCCATCGTCATCAAGGATCCCAACAGCGGTGCCGTAAAGTCATTCGAGAAACAGCCGGCATCCCCAGCCCGTGCTACCCCATCTCCTGTCAAGGGCTCAGCTCCTACTCCTCCTCCACGTGCCGCCAGCGGAGTCGATCATGCTCGTACTGAGAGTAAGTCAGTGAAGACTGACGAAGAGAAGAAGAAGGAGCTTCGCGATGCTGTCCGAATGAAGATCGAACAGGAAGAAGCTGAGCAACGTCGCAAGGAAGAGGATGCTCGCAAGGCAATTGAAAACCTTTCTATAGCTGACAAGGATGACAGTAAAGCCAAGGTCGAGCCCGCCGCTGCCGTTGAACCTGCCAAGGAGGAAGTCAAACCCAAGGTTGAAGAACCTGCTGCAGAGAAGAAGCCCGAAGAGAAGGCTGCGCCTGCTGCTCCGGCCGGCGGTGATGATGAGATCGACTTTGATGCAATTGAGCGCGAATTGGCAGAGATTGAAGCTAAGGAAAGGGCTGCTGAAGCTGAGTATCAGAAGAAGAAGCAAGCTCAGAAGGAGGAGGCCGAGCGCAAGAAGAAAGAGGAAGATGAAGCTTATGAGCGCAACATGAAACTGGCCGAACGCGAAGCCGAGGCTGCCGAAGAAGCTCGTATCAAGAAGCTCGAATCTGGCGGCGCAGAAGAGGACAACGCCAAGCTCTTCGCATCTTTGCGCAAGGGCGGTTTCCCTGCAAGTGAAAGCCCTGCTCCTGCTACTCCCGACGACAGTGGCGCTGCTACACCCGTGTCGCAGTCAGATGCTTCTATGGGTCCTCCATCCAAGCCTGCCAGCGTCTCCAAGGCTAAGCCTGGTCCTCTTAAGCTCGAAACCAAGCCTATCGAGCCACCACAGCCTAGCGCGGCTCTCAAGTCTTTGCACAGCGCCAAGTTTTTGGACAGTCTGGCCAATGTTACGTACCCTTCTTCGATTGCCTCTCCTAACCCTGCTTTGAACGCCAATGCTCCATCTGATCGCAAATTCAAGTATAATAAGGAATTCTTGCTTCAGTTCCAGAATGTCTTCAAGGAGAAGCCCACTTTGGACTGGGACCTCCGTGTCCGCGAGACTGTTGGAGACAGCGGCGATACCTCACGACCACAGTCAGCTCGTACCCCTGGCGCTGGCCGCACTGCTTCTCGTGGCGGAATTCCGTCCAATTTCAAGATGGGCCAATTTGGGGGTAGCACTCCCTCCGTTGGAACTCCAAGGGATGCTTTTCCCAATCCTGCCGGCCGCATGCCATCGATGGGCAGCGGTCCATTTGGAACATTTGGCCGTCCTGGCTCGATTGGACCTGGCTCATTGAGTCGTCCTGGCTCTTCAGCTGCTTTGCACAATGTGCCCCAATCGCCTCGTCCAGGTTCCAGCAGGACCGGCACCCGCACATCCAGCAGACGCGACAAGCAGAGCGCCAAGAAGGAAGAAGAAAGTAACAAATCCATGCCTCTCACTGCCGGCATTGCCCTCAAGCCTCTTGAGATGTCTTCCAGTGGCTGGAAGCCTCGCAGTGTTGGACAGGCAGCTGCCGGTCCTACACCGGGTGGTGAAACCGACTATATGCCTCCTGACGTGGTGCAGCGTAAGGTTAAGGCCAACCTGAACAAGATGACACCTGACAATTTTGACCGTATCGCCGAACAAATCCTTAATATTGTCTCTCAATCCAAGAATGAAACCGATGGTCGTACTCTGCGTCAAGTCATTCAGCTCACTTTCGAGAAGGCTACTGACGAAGCTCACTGGGCTCCGATGTACGCCAAGTTCTGCAAACGTATGCTCGAGAGCATGAGCCCAGAAATCAAGGACGAGAACATTAAAGACAAGGCCGGCAATGTTGTTGCAGGTGGCAGCTTGTTCCGTAAATACTTGTTGAACCGTTGCCAGGAAGAGTTTGAGCGTGGATGGAAGGTCAACCTCCCACCCAAGCCAGAGGGCGAGACCGAAGCGGCGGCTCTGATGTCTGATGAATATTACATTGCTGCTGCCGCCAAGCGTCGTGGTCTTGGTCTTGTGAAGTTTATTGGTGAGCTGTACAAGCTGGGCATGTTGACAGAGCGTATTATGCATGAGTGTGTGAAGAAACTTGTCGATTATGAGGGTGTTCCTGATGAGGCCGAGGTGGAGAGTTTGACCAGCTTGCTCCGAACGATTGGTGCCAGCTTGGATGTTTCCGAGAAGGGCCATGCTATGATGGATGCCTACTTTGGTCGTATTTCTATGATGATGGAGACACCTGGTCTGCCAAGTCGTCTCAAGTTCATGCTTATGGTATGTCGTTTCTGCCTTTGTGTGCGGTTTCTATACTAATATTTGCAGGACGTTGTTGATTTGCGTTCCGCCAACTGGGTGTCTAAAGATGGCGACAAAGGCCCGAAGACTCTTAACGAGATTCGCGAAGCGGTATGGCTCTCATGTTCTTTGATTCGATGTTTTTATACTAACTTCAACAGGCCGCTCGTGCTCAGCAAGAAGCTGAAATGGAGCGTCTCCGTCAACAAGCCAGCCGTGGTGGTGGTCGTATGCCTATGGGCCGCGGCGACGCACGTAACTTCTCCGGCGACTACCGCAACCAAGCACCTCCTCCAGACTTTGCTTCCAGCAAGGTTGGCAGCGATGATCTCCGTCGTCTCAAGACCTCACGTACCATCAACCAGCCCGCCTCGTTCGGACCGTCCAGCATGTTCGGTTCTCGTAGCAGCAGTGGTCGCAAGAACCTTGGCCCTGGTGGCAATTTGGTTCGCGGTGGTGAAGACAGCGGAGCCAGCAGCCGCACTGGAACGCCACCAGCAGGAAAGAAGGACGAGAAGGAGGCAGCATCCTCCATTAACGCATTTAGGTAAGCGAACACCTCCTCAATCTGACCGTACTCCCTACAAATACTAATCTAACATATGTGTATAGTGCCCTGGCCAGTCTAGAAGACAACATGGCAACCTCCCCACCATCAAACCCAGCCTCTCCCGAATTAACAAAGTCCCAGCCGGTGAAGAACGAAGGAGAATCAGCATAGATTGAAGAAGATAGCGGAACGAGAATCAAGAAGACTTATTGATAAGAAGAAAAAAGAGCGAATAAGGTCAATAATTAACCCAAAGATGATACCATTGCCATTACACAAAGAGAAGAAAAAACCTGAACAAAAACCACCAAAAATATATTTATTTTCCATGCATTTGCATCCGGGTTGTTTTTGTTTTTGTTTTTTTTTTTTTGTTTCGTTTTTTCATTTCTTTTCGGGAAAGACAAAAGTTTGGGTTGTTTATAAGATTATAATATTCACACCACATTTTTTTTTCTTCTCTCTTCTCTTCTCTTTCTCCTCTACTTCTATTTCTACTTCTTGTCTTGTATTGATTTCTTCCTTCTTTCGATTCTTCAGACATTGTTTATTCCATTTCTTTCGATGCCCCCTTTTATTATTTTTAATTTTTTTTTCTATGGAGATGTGATACCATTAACAAACCCATACATACATACAGACATAACATACCCCATCCATCCCTTATTGTGAGATTATTGCTTATTCTTTCAATATTCTGATTGACTTGAAGAAGGACGAGAATTAACCGAAAAAAACTCATTTCATTCAGTCCAAGGGTAGACAAGAAACACCCACCCTTGGTTGGCATGAAGGATGAGAAAATACCTCAGGGAGAGAGAGACCTGGAAGGGGAAACTACTCACATCCATGACTTACTTGGGCGGTGGGTACATTTTAGTTTACTTACGAGATTGGATTGTGATTACATTGAACCTGGCGATCAGATTATGTAGAATATCGTCTTTTTTTTAATCTCTTATATGCCTGACGTTCCTATTTTGATTTGCCTGCATTGCGTCTAGTCGGGGTTTTTATCATTCTTCAATTGATTGCATTTAGTTATAGTTACAAATTTATATTCGATTCATCTATCTATCCATTGGTCGACAACATGGCAAAAGCGAGAAGTTTTGCATAGGGCTCTTGATGAATCCCAAAGTTGTTGCTTTTGTATCTGTCCAGGGCTTCTAATGATATATGGCAACTTAAGGTCCTATCTGGGATGGACAGAAAAAGAAAACACCTAGATTCAAAACAATCTATCAAATACACTTCAAACAACATATCAAAGAATCATCTAGAAAACCCCGATGCTCGACCAATCTCGTCAACAGCCCTGGCCGCAAAATCCACTGAATCAGATACATTCCTTTTAGTTCCTCCTGTAGAGGGCCTTTTATTTCCTGCGGTAGCAGTAGTAGGAGAACTACCAAACCAGCTGCTCGTCCAACCGCCGCCACCACTGCCTGCTGCCGCTTCATTGCTGCCAGTATATCGCGATCCAGTCAAATCATCGTCATCAATCTGGTCGAATGAATGCTCACTAGCATTCTTGCGCAGACCAGCAGGACCAGAGCCGTACGCGAGGTCATCATCCGAGGCGTCTTCACTACTTCCCGGCGTTCCATGCAATTTACTCTCTTCTTTCTGCAACGCAGACACAAGAACTTCCAACCTTTCACGCTGCGAGGAATACAAGCGCGCCTTTTGGGCTCGAGAGAGGTGTCTGTGTTGTTCGGTATTCAATATGCCGCTTGCAGAGAGTTGTTCGACTTGTGCTTCGCGGCTTTGGGTTTGTGTCGCGGATGTTGTCACTGCGCCCAGGGCTGAGGTGACCATTGAGAACCAATCTGCGCCTGATCCTGCGGCGGCACCTGGTGCAGCGTTCCCGGCTGGTGGAAGATTGAATCGTGAGAGTAGTGCCTGTGCGTATCCCGCAGCACCGGCCGGTTGAGGAGGTACAGTTTGTTGCTGAGATGGCATGCCAAGAACTTTCTCGCGGATCAGATCGATAAGCTGGTAGAAATACTGAAGACCAAGAGCCTTTGCACGCTCATGGGCGCGTCCGATAAATACTTCAATCTCGCGCTCATGCTGCTCAAAGAATGGATCGACGTATTCTTGGAAGAGGATACGGGCGCCCTGGGTCTGCGGGAGGACAAGGTACGAAAGGAAGAAGAGACGGATCCAACTGTAGAAGGGAAACCTAGAGCAATTCAGTTAGTAAATATGACTTCAGGAAGAGGAGGTATTCATACCATCCGATAATAAACACCGTCCATGACTCAGCCAGCAATATCCCCGACAGAACAACCCAGTACATTAACCATGGTGTTAGCTGAGCTGGATTTCGGGAACGAATAGCTTTGTAGGATGCAAAAGCCGGAAATAGAATGGTAATAATTGATCTGGTGGCGAGTAAGAAAGTAGGTATTAGCTTTGGATACACACAAGCGATAGCTGAGCTGAAGTTGGTGCCTGTTTCAGCTGACAAAAGTCGGAACCCGAACAACTCACGACAGAAGATCCGCAAAGATTCCAAACATTGCGGTGGTGATTTTGCGATATAAGCTCAGTCCATGTATTGGATATGGGCTAATCAGCAGATGTAACTTTCTATCTGGAGATCTCGAGAAGTGTAGAAAGAGAGAGAGAAAGAGAAAGAAAGAGTAAGTAAGCAGACGAGGCGGAGAGCGGAGTGATAAGACAAGGCTTATCGGCAGGTGACTTCCTGTGGGGACTCGATGTTCTTCACGCGACTTCTTTTTCTTTTCGCTCTTCACTCTTCTTCTTGCTTTTTCCCTTGTCAATTTGCATGTCTCTTGTAGTGCTTATATACTCCATGTCACTTCCGCATTCAGAAGTGGATAGGCTACGTCAAGACTTGGGTAAATAGTATGAGAAACGGTTCCATTCCGATACCGGTACCCCGCATAATCGAATATATAGAAGAGCAAAAATAACAGATCGAGTGTCGGACGACAGATCTCTCTAAATAATATGCTGTATTTAGTTCTTGTAAAGATTAAAAGACATAAACTGTACCTAGTCGAGTTAAATACATCGATTACATAAGCAACCTTCTCCCAGTGGGCTGATGTGAAAGCGGAGTAACAACATACCACTTGAAAGTTTATAACTACCTAGGTATACAATTTCGAAGTCATGATACATCACCGATTATACGCTCCACGTATATAGAAAGATAACCAACAGCATTGTTGGAAGAAGACAAAAGAAATGTGCATCGCTCTAATCTCCACTGCGCATCCCGCATATGAACTCATCATAATCGACAATCGAGATGTAACTACTTTCTTCTCTCCTTATCGTCATCATCATCATCACCCAAACTAATAAAATGGATAGGAATATCTACACCGCCCAACAGCACCGGCAAACTGGTGGCAAAGCCCAAATACACATGTCCTCGGTTCTAGGGATCTTGCGCGCCCGGAGCAAGGGACATGGATGGGCGTAACCCGGCAGGGACGAGTGGCCGTATTAACGAATTATCGCGAAACCTCTCCCGTGGGGATCGTGAGTAGAGGCGCAATCGTGAATGATTTTTTAACCGAGTCCCCTTCTTCTTCTGCTACATCAGAAAAAGGAGCGGGGGTGAGGACGACGCGCGCCTTCGTTCAAGATATGATCAATTCTCAGATGGCCGGCAAAGCCGGGGGATTCAGTCTCGTCTGCGGCCGCATCGGCGAACCACTGGCAATAATATCGAATCGAATGTCGGATAACATCGACTCGATTGCGTGGATTGCTTCAACCCGCGGTGAAACCGTGGGGCTGAGTAATACGTTTTTGAAGGATAGGACGTGGCCCAAGATCATTAATGGGGAGATTTTGATGAGAGAGGCTATCGACGCACATATCTCTGCATATCGACCAACTCTAGGGTCTGGTAGAAGAGAAAAAGAGGAGGAGGAGGAAGAAGATTTGATAAGGAGACTGTTCCAAGTCCTGTCGACAGATACCATGCCGTATCTCGCCGACACAGAACCGATTAAAGAACAATACATGAATCAGCTCAAAGAATCAATCTTCATCCCCTTGCTGGGTGATCGCGCTAAGTTCGAGGCTGAAGCTGAACATTTGGCGCATATGGGGTTGGCCGGGTATACGTCTGGATTATATGGGACGCAGAAACAGACTGTTTTACTGGTTGATTTCAAAGGGAGGGTGAAATATGTTGAGAGATCGTTGTATGATGATCATGTCCATCCCATACCCTTGGGAGAGGGAGATAGGGTTTTCGAATTTGTTATTGAAGGGTGGAAGACGAAGAGCGAGCTTTAGAATACCTAGGTACCTTTTTATAATATGCATACTCGAGGTCAAACCTTCCGTTTCAATAACCCCCTGAAAAAATCAAAACTATTGCTATCACTCTGCAACTGCCATACCTTGCCCGTGGGTCGATCCTCCCATCCTAATTCCTCTGCCAAAAGCAGTCCATAATCACGCGTTATCCCCTTGATACGAGCTCTGGCACCACCTTCTTCCTCCAACGTCACAATCTGATGCATATGCAACCAATCCTCATAATACATATCTTCAAACTGTTTATCGAACCCTGTGCGCAGGAAACGAATATATAATTCTTCAAAGACGGTCAGAATTCGTGCAAGTAACTTTTCAAGGATGATGGGGTTTGATTTGATGGTTGCGCGGGATGCGAATTTCTCGACTACGGCGTTCAGGGACGTTGTGGGTGATGCGTTGGTTGCGTTTATGCCCATGCCGACGACGGCGACGTATTCTTCTGAAGAGTAGTGGGAGTTGACGAGGACACCGCAGATTTTGGTATATTTTCGTTTCTCCGGTTCGGCAGGGTCCATGGCATCTAATCCGTCAATATACAGTCTGAAACTCGATCAAAAGATGACTTACAAACGTCATTAGGCCACTTCATCTTAATCGGCAACTGCTCATACCCCTTGTCGTAGGTCTTGATTCCCTTGACAACAGCCATGGCTGCAAGATATTGAACGAATACTATCGGTGCTGATTGCATCTTCTCCATTGGATGGCGAACAACAGTCGAAAACATGAGAGCTCCCGCTGGTGATACCCAGACATTAGATCCGCGACCTCTCCCTGCCACTTGGACTGTAGCCGTCATTGTGAAGCCGGTGGGCAATCGTCGCAGAAGTCGAGTATTTCTGCAATATTAGCTGAGATCCACATATTCAGGGGAGACAACTCACTTTTCCAGCGTGGTATTAGTACTTGTAACAACTTCACCGTATATGATGGATCGTCCAAAGTCGACTACTGCTTCCTTTGACATGGACTGATAGTGTTTCAGGTTGGAAAAAAATGCGTGATGGTTGAAATAAGGCGTCAGTTTTGATGAAGGTGGCTCTCCATGGATCAACAACCGTTTAACAACCGTGTTATAATCGACGAACCCTTCGTCAGCCGTCTTTTCTCCTGTCACTTCAGACTCGGGCAGTGCGTTCTTCAAATCATCCATTTGGTACGTCTTGTTCGGTCTCTCGATTTCAAAGGTATCGTTATCGTCTTTGAGGATTTCTTTTCGCTCATCCTTGGTCATTACCTCTTCCAGTGAAGACACAATAGCTTGAGTATACTCAGGCTCAACAGAAGACAGATGCAAGCAAGAAAGAGACGGTACCGTAGTAGTTTCTCGACTAACTTGTAAACCAAGTTTTGTCAAGCATGCTTTTAAAAATTCTGTTCTGGAGGTGTCGTCGGCGGCCAGTTGATCAATGACTTTTGCATATTCAGGGCCACCCACGGATTTGTCAAGATTGACGGCGGCGAATCTACCATATTAGTTTGGTATCAAAGAATCAGAGAGACTGACATACTCTGGATGAGGCCCTGTGAGGATAACCGATCCCTCGCCAACTTTGCGATATATGACCGCTGCTGCTCCTTTACCAGAGTCAACGGAGAGTTCTTCTGTATAACTTGCCAGAATCTCAACACCCTGATCCGCATAGGCTTCTGCATCGACAAAAACACCGCCACCATTATAATAGCTATGAAACGTATCCGGGATCGCGCCCTCCGTCAATGCCGACTTTGATACCCTCAACTCCACCGCACGGGCACCGGCTTCACTATGATAAACAAACCCTTCAAATGCACAACCGCGACAAATCCCAGGAAAAAAAGCGAGCTCTCTCTCCCCAATAACCTGCAAATTCTTGTTTCCAACCTCGAACTCACATCTTCGACTACCATAATAACCCCCCGCACAAAACCCCAGATATGCACCACCGTTATGCACAAACTGAGAAATGCGACGGTTCCCTTGCCCATTCAGGGATTGGCAATATCCCAGGTCTGCGCCTCCTGGCATGACGAGCATGGCGCAGGTTGAGAGCCAGGGCTCTTTGATGAGCATCTCTGCTGTTACGGGGATTACTGCATAGTTTGGAGCGAGGAGGCGACGGAGAGTGTAGAGGCAGTGGCGGACTGATTCCACTGTGCTTCCGTGGCCTGACACAACTTAGTTTTTTAATTTCATAAACCCGGTTTCAAGTGTTGAGGAAGTACCAGAGTAGACCAAGACATTGAGTCTCCCTGAGCTAATGGCTCGTCCAGCAGACATTTTTGCGGAATCTTTACTGTAGCGGGTAGCTAGACTTTTTTTCCCTCCTGTCACAGAACCAGCTTTTAGAAAGCAGTGGTTGATATTCTCTGAAAAGAGGGTTTAAAATGTCCAACAACGAAAAGAATACGTCCGAAAAGACAAACACAACCCTCGACGAAGATGAACCCGATGACTGGTGAGTGCAAAAAGAGAGAAATTGTTTTGGCAGGTCCGACTCGGAAATCCAAGAATGACTGACTGATCGTTCTTTCCGCCCGCAGGGACAAGCGCATCTTCAGCACCGGATGTTCTGGTATGCTTCTTTACATTCTATCGGTTATTGTCGTCTATTTGATTAGGGAAGACTAAGTGTTCTTTCTAGCGGAACAATTGAAAATGAATGATTGCTACTATGACACCAGAGATTGGAGGAGTTGTAAGAAAGAGGTGAGCTATTCATATATTTTCTATGCATATATCTCGATTTCTCCTTCGCGTTCAATGATACTTTCGTTACTTCGAACATTTGAATCATGTATACATGCTATCATAGCTAACTGGTACAGATGGAGGCATTTCGAGAGTGCTGGAAACGGCAGGGGAATGACGAAAGGACTGAGACGAAGGATGCCCAGTGATCTCTGATCAGAGATATGTATTATTATTCCAAGGTTGATGTTAGACTCTGTTAATTGTAATATCCTCTCCAATCATCATCATACTTTTATTTTAATTGTCTGAGAGCTGTAGTCGAAGTGAGCTCGAATACCCGCCTGTGATTGGCTGGATAGACCCTAACTAGCTGCGATAGCTAAGTTACCTCATCCTCATCTCTCATCTTAGAGGAGTTCGAGTCTTAACAAACTTCGTCCGGTTCGTATACACAACCATGTCTTCAAGAGCATTCCGGCGCTCTTTTACAGCGCTGGAGCCTCTGGCCTCACAGTCTCTACGACCTACACCTTCTATCAGACGATTCCCAATAGACTACATAGCTCGACGCCATCAATCCTCAACAACAACAACGACAACACCAGCAAAACAAACCACACCCCGAACCCCAATCCCAACTCCTCCAAAGCCAGCAACTCCCTCACAATCACCAACAACGACTACAACCCCCACAACCCCCAACATTGCCAAAACCGGCCTAGCCGACAAACCCCTCGACCTCTCCCCAAACGGCTACGACAGCACCACAGAAAAAATCGACTGGACACGCAGTTTCCACGGCATAAGCGACCAACCCTTCGCCAAGGAAGTAGTCGACATCCTCCTCCAAGAATTAAACGCCGAAGAAGTGGAAATCAAGCCAGACGGGATTGTATACTTACCCGAAATCAAATATAGACGCATACTAAACCGGGCGTTTGGGCCGGGAGGATGGGGTCTCGTACCCCGGAGTGAGAGTATTGTTACGCCTAAGACGGTTACGAGGGAGTATGCTTTGATTTGTCATGGACGGTTTGTCTCTCTTTTTTCTATAATTGCACTCTCTCAACTTGAAATTCTGATTGCTGACGGAAATATTTGATCGTTAGACTGGTCTCAATAGCCCGCGGTGAACAGGATTACTTCAACCCGGACGGTATCCCCACGGCCACCGAGGGCTGTAAATCCAATGCTCTGGTGCGTTGCTGCAAGGATTTGGGCGTTGCGAGCGAATTATGGGATCCGCGATGGATTCGCAAGTTCAAAGCACAGTATACGAAGGAAGTGTTTGTGGAGCATGTGGTCAATAAAAGGAAGAGTAAGATTTGGATTAGGAAGGATGAGGAGGTTGGGTATCCCTGGAAGGTTACTAAATGATCTTTCTTTTCTTTTCTTCTGAGGCATGTATGAGTAGATCTTCTCGTTAGTACCTAGGTAGGTAGAATGATTCGGATTCGGATCTTGAATTTTAGTAATATACAACAAATCGACTCATTAGAACAAGTCATTGACAGAAAAAGAATGCCTCCCACAAATATCCAACACAACCAAAAGGAAGGAACATGACAGTTCAGTTTATCAAAACTGGAATAGTGCAAAAATATCTTGTGAGTCTATGATAAATCAAATCCAGTTTGATATGCGCATGCCAAATCAAGGACTGCAAAATCGTTATGTAAATCACCACTCTTTATGATGAAGATGTAAAATTGACGCCAAAGACAGGTAGATCTCGTTAATTGTGTTCATCATCATCATCGGCTTGCGGTGATGGTATATGTGACTGCGTCTGTTGATGCTGCTGCTGCTGCGCAAACGCATTACCCGCTGGACCCTGACCAGGTCGCGCAGTACTGGTATTTGCTGCTGTTGCGGGTGGTGGAGTTTGGTATTGTGGTGGAGCAGGTGTGTATTGACTGGCTGCAGTCGAAGGCGCAGGAGAAGTATTTCCATAATTGCCCGCGTATGGGTTATTACTTTCGTATGGAGTCGCGCTTGCAGTGGGAGGTGCCGCGGAATAATAGCTTGGAATTTCGTATCGATCCGTTGGCGCTTGGCTATGATGAGATGCAAACGAAGAGCTAGAGCCAGCGGGAATTGCGCCAGTGGCTGCTGGGGGCATGAGCAAGGGCGATGGTTGACGCAGAGTTGGCACAGCGTTGCTTTCCTTGCGGCGACCTGTCGATGGAGCTCGGAGGAGCGATGTTTGCTCATCACTCATATCCTGGATGGGACTTAATTGATACTGCTCAACGCCAGAGTTGGCGCTGGGTACGCGATACATCTGCGCCGATTCCTCGGGACGAGCCAGGTCGTAGCCAGCCGGACGACTGTTGAGCGCATCAACGAAAGCAGCTTCGCTCATTTTCTTGACTGACCCTCCACTTCGTTGCTGAAGTCCAGCGGAAGTTGTCACAGGTTCAACGCCAGTTGACTTAACTCCCATAGTCGGCGACAGAGTTGATTGTAATTCCTTCATGGCACTCGTAGGCACAAACCGGGCTGTTTCTTTCTTCTCGGCAGCCTTCTCACGATATTCCTGTGCCTTCTCGTCGGTGATGGTGACAGAGTACGATGGGTTGCTAGGATCGCCCAATGAAGCACCACCGCCACCAGGGCCAATGATGGGGATTTTCCTAATAGCCAGCACCAAAGCACACATAAACTTGGATCGACGCGCAGCGCGGACCGTTTCGTTGGACCAGTTGGATTTGTGGCGGATCTCAATACGCAGCTCAAGTTTGTCCATGTTTCCAACGCTGATGACTTCGATTTCGATATCGGGCTGGAAATCACGGTTGTTGTCCTTGTCGCGGACGAACTTCTCCATCTCCATCTTCAGCAACTGAATGTCGGCGAATGTGGTACCAAAATCGACAAAAAGGGAAATCCGTTCGCGCATGGCTTTAGAGCGAGTGACATTGTCGATCCAAGAAGTGTTGAGGACGTTGTTGGCGACTTGGGTGACTCGTTGTTCGGCCACGGTGCGGAAAGCAGTGTACAACAGAGATATTTCCTCAACAAACAATTCCTGGCTGCTGATCTCGACACGGTCACCGACGTCAAAAGGATGTTTGACGAACAGGAAAATACAAGATCCGAGGACTTCCTGGGCTGTAGATGCAAAGACGAAGGAAAGTGACAGCAGAGATGTAGCACCGGCAGCAATGACAGTGGCCGCACCGGTCGTCACAAAAGAGATAAAGACAAGGACCATGATAATCAAAGCTACGGAAAGAAGCAAATTGTCAAGAACATGAATGGCCTGGTCGACGTCGTGCATGCTTCTGGCAATGGACTTGCGAACACGTCCAAACTCGGCAACAGTGAGGATCATTTCTTCCATGCTGACATCGCCATTTCCATCGCGGTCCAAGATGTTGAAGCATTCCCTCGCCTCTTCCTCGCGTTGCGCACCCATGACCTCGACGATATCTTCTTCGTACAGGGCGTCTCGTCCCTCGACCACAAACGACATCCAAATTCGCTTAGCCAGAGCTTCTGACGCGTGGCGCTTGTCCAATGCTTGAGTGACGATCGAATGAGCAGATCCGGTATCGAAGATATTCTTGCCAGTAATCTCGTGGGCAACATTTCCAAAGGCTGCAGTGACCTTGTCACCGACACGGCCGACATTGCGTCCAACGTTGCGAATCAGACGCAAAGGGGCAACAGAATCTTTTCGCTTGTGACTCTTTTTCTTGTCAGCGAGAATGGTCGAAGAGATGATCTCATCTTCTTCGGCGAATTCCTTGCAGTATTCGGGAAACATGGCGCGAGATGCATCGTAGAGGTGACCCAATAGATCGACATTATGCTTGGACTCTTTGATTCGAAGTTCGTACTGCTTGCGGTGGTAGCTGACAGAGATCAACTGGATAAGAGTCTTCTCCGCTAAGAAAATCAAGGTACAAATAAGCAAAGCAAAGAGAATCTGCTTGACTGTGGCCTCCCAGCCTTTCTCTCCCGTGTCGTTCTTAGCCCGCTGATCAGGGTTCTGGGTCATGACAGGTAAAAACGTAGCCAAAGAGACAAGAGTCCATCCCACCAGGGACATCGGGATTTCGAGAGCTTTCAGGATAAGGGCATACTTCTTCGTTCCGGGGCTGACGAAGCCTGCAAAAAACTGGAAAAGGAACGGCAAGAAATGGGCAACAATCTTTGACACCCATAAACTAATCCAAACCACTTCAACCCAGGTGAAAAACCAAGTGATTCGTACACCGCCAATGGCAGCATGTGGAGCTGCAGTGGCACCGATAATAATAGGGATAGCAATCAAAAGTGCCAAAGGCGAAACATAGATGAAATAGCGAGTGACGACGGAGAAATTCAAGACGGCGAAATAGATTCTCCCCATTGTATTGAGGGCTCCATCGCCGTCATCACCGTTCTGAATTGATTCCCCAGTGGCAGTCTTTTTCCGACGACCGGGCCCGGGACGATGGTGTAGTTTTTCATCGCTTGGCGAACCGTTAGGATAGCTCGTTGGAGAGGCCAGGGTGTTGGTGTTGGTCTTGCGAGCACCAGTGCCGCGACTGGGGACGGTGGTTAGGGGAATATCGATGGTAGCGTCGTTGGGATTGGCCATGTTGGTGTGGACTTCCAGGAGCGGGTGGAATTTGTTTGCTGAGAAGCGTTTTTCGCCGATGCCAGGGCGCGACATTGATCAGTACAAAATAAAGAAAAGAACGTAAGAGCGAGTGAAAATTGATTATGAGAAATGAGAGAAACGATGGTGGGGGGTTTAATTCAGTTAACCAGATAACGACAGTAAACGGCGACTCATGGAGTCTTCCTCGGCAGGTAATCTCAGCTGGACAGATCTGATCTCAAAAAGATGACACACAGAAAAAGAGAGAGACAAGGAAGTGGAGAGACAATGACGAGGCGTCACCGATCGAGCAAAAATGAATGGTTGCCGATGGGTGAGCGTGGGGATGATCAACGGACTAAATACTTCGTGGTAAAATATGAAGTCACCCGGTGGAAAGGATCATTGATCGTGTCGTCTGGCGATGATGCTGATGATAATGAGGGTGATGATAAAAGATACAAGTGACAAAAGATGGACGAAAGATGAAGAAGATGCAAGTTGAAAGGCAAAGGAAGATGCAAGTTGATGACTCGGAAGAAAAAAGTCAGCCAGTCCTTAATAAAACATACCCAGACCGCGTAGGGAAGGAACGGTATTTTACTCGGTAAGGCTAGATTCCCACTGCGGGATGGCGTTTTTGTTGATTGTTGATTGGCTAGTGGCTGATGATTCCACTAAGTACTGTTTCCTGATTGGTGTTGGCTTGTTTCAGGGCTGACAAGGCCCAGTCCAATCAGAGTACAGTATTTTCATGGTATTTCAGGTACGAGTACTTAAGAGCTTAGACTTGTGTTCGCTGGAGGTTGATACAATATCTACTGCTAAATATAGAAAGATAATTACATTATTTAAGATCCTTTAGAAGAAGCACCATCATCAACGAAATTTTGAAGGGGGCGACGGTGTTAAAATCAGTTGCGTTCAGACATACTTAGCCACTGGTACTTTTTAGTTCTTGCAAGTGAGTATGCAACAATTGTCAATCCTTACAGAACCTAGAGCAACATGATATATCCCATATTGAGGGCTTCGAGGAACCATCATTATATTCCATGTTTTGAGTCTTGAAACAGTCAAGACGCTGGTAACCTTACGCCATCCACGGATCCCTGGAGCATTGCCTACCTAGGTAACCTTCTTTTAGGAGTGTACTCTGTAAAGTTGAAATCATAGACCAGGTTGAAGGCAAGCACTCATGAGACGCTTCTCACGTCATAGACAATTTGGACCTCAAATACATCTACTAGTTCTCCAATCCAAGCTAAAAATCTAGAAAAAATCGCTTGGATACTCCTTGTCAAATCCCCGAAATGCTGAAATTTCGAGCATTGCTTAGTGGACGGACTCGTCCTGCCAACCGTTTCCTCGATGCCGAGCAAAAGGAAGCGTATACATCGGTGACAAGCTTTGAAGAAAACGAAGGAAAGAGTGATGGCGCGAGTACCAAAGCCAAAACGAAGAGATATGTAGGGAGAAGACGAGAACAAAGCAGTCATCGAAAAATCTGCAACAACATACTCTTCATTGGCTCGATCCTTCTTCGTCGTCGCATTCCGGAGAGGGAGCGCATCACCATCCACTGCTTGGATGATAGCCTTTTGACCAGGGTATATCAGTATCTTCCTCTGGTCGATCAAGTTTGTCTGTCACTCAGCTGTAAAAGGTTCTTGTCCCGATACAAGACGCTCGTCAACAAAGACAGCAGTTCAATGCTTCCTCCACAACCCACGGACCACCATCTTCCACTTTCATACGTAAACAGCGAAGACAAGCTACGGGTTCATCTCCTCATTCGACTTGAGGATCTCCGCTGGGCATATTGCGCGGAATGTTTATCACTTAAACCACGAAGTCTGTTCACGCCCGACGCACTCAAGGCACCGACCCTCGAGAGGCGTTGCGCGCGCTACGCTGGCGTTATAGAACTATGTCCATGTCTTCATTTGACTCTCCGAGATCGAAACAATGTGAGACTGCTTCTCCGGTCCCCAGACACGCCTTGCGGAGTCCGATATGGCTTTTTCAGCTTTGAACTTGATGGAGGACGATTTGATGGCCATTTGTGTTCATTTTACTCTAACGAAAATCGGAAAGTACGAGTCTTCGCGGAAGTTTACATCTCTAATACGGGTTTCTTATTTATGCAAGTTGAGTACAACCTGCGTGTATCCTCCAGTGGTGACTCTTTCGTCGAAGCTGGGCCTGTGTTCGCATGTCCTCACCTGGATCTGATACCCCTGATCCACACGGCTGGAGATGTTACCCAATGCTACCAATGTAATGCTCTTGTTCTACGGAAACCAGAAAGGCATGAGGAACCTAGTTTAGTGACTTTCTCTGTGAATCAGAATCTTGGGTGGTCTGATCTGTCAGATGACGTTTTTTGGCATTTTTACTGTTATGATCCCAAAGGATAAGCACCGGAACAGCAAACAAAAGCAGTAGGATCTTTTGCCAGTCCCAGTTTTGCAGTTGAAATTCTGTCTACTAAGCTCTTTTTAGGTCTCCACCGCAAGATTTGAGAAACGGGTCGAAAATCTGGCACGACCGGCATGAGCATTCCCCATACAGGATGCCCTACAAGGATGGACCTGTCTCCCTGTCAGCATATTTGTGTGATTTGTAGTGTACGGTACTGATCAGCCTATTGTGCCTTCTGTTCCTTTTTGAACCTCGTTCTATGGAGGGTTGCTTATGTATAACTACAGAATGGGTCAAATATGGCGTGAGATATCCCCATTAATGGGGTCCCCTTTTTGGTAGAACGGGTATAAAATTTGTTCCAACACAAGCTACCAGGCGGGTTACGAACCTGAACCCGGATCCAAATCTGACCCCCATATAACCTCTAGATAACCACTAACTAACTAGTTAGTTATCTAACTGTCATCCCCTGAATCAACCTCCTTCAATCCTAACGGGGACATCTGGAAAGGGTAGACGGGAAGAAACAACTCATATTCATACATAACTATCCAAAAACGATACATACTAGATACTAGTCAGATAGTTAGATGCTGGATAGATATAAAACAAACATTCTTGTCGTAATCGTGTATATATAAATGAACCTCATGTGTGCATTAAAACAAACCCAGGGGGGGAATATAAAGAACAAGAAAGAAAATTACACTGAGCGTGCGAGAAATGAGAACGGGAATAAACATGGTGAAAATGCCCAGATTGTCCTCCCATCCTAACCGAAAAGAAGATGAATACCTACACGAAGCAAGAAAAGACCGTGATCCATGCGTGAGTTGTTGAAAAACGCCAGAAGAAGAGAAAGTCGTACATATCGTTATATAAGTCAGTCGGTTGGCTCATGCATCCACCATATTTACATCCTCATCAACATCAGCAGCAGCAATACTGACATGCTCCGTATCCGCGGTGGTAATAACCTGGCCCAATCCCTGATCCACAGACATTTCTTGCACGGCTCTACATTTCCCGGCCGTCGTAAGCAGGACTTTGAGAAGCCCATTAGGGTTGGGGGTTTGTTCGGATGTTGATGCGGTTGCTGTTGCTGCCGTCGTCGTCGTTAATGTCGTACTGCTTGTACCGTTAGTGTCGGGCTTGTCAGCAGGTGTAACTGGAGTCACGGTCGTAACGGCTGGGGTCTGTATAGTTGTCGGCTGACGAGTATTGTGGGATGAGAGGATGGTGAGAAGTCCCTTGACGTATTGGTCATCTGCCGTTCCCGACTCCTCTAGCACATCGATAGCATCAATAACGCAAAACAACACGGGAGGTCGATACCGCAATAAGGTATCAAGAATCGAAAGCGCATCGTTCCATGACGCGATTGTGCCGTTCAAGCGCCGAAAGCGCTCTCCACTCAAATCGCAGTTACTATCACAATCCAGCATTGGCGGAGCGAGTTCGATAAGTTGTCGGATCAGACTGTATACAAGTGCAATCAACCCTGCTTTTTTGTTCGCGCGTGGTGATGCAGCACAGAAATGGGATATGACGGGAATGTTGTGTTTGCGTGCTACAGATATGTAGCATGCAGATACCAAAGTCAGTCGCCCAGGAAGTCCCAGTGGTTTAGAACCTTCGATAGCAAGAGGCCCCGATGGATTTGTCTGCGTCCAGTCGAATAAGGCTTTGGCAATTGATGTTGAAATTTCGAGGCGTTGGTCTGGACCAAAGGGGTGGATTTGTTCGTTGTTGTCAAAATAGTCTTGTAATGGGGAGGAGTCTTGTTGAAGAATGAGTTTGAGGAGGCGGCGTTTAGGGGTGGGTTTTGAAGACTCGACTGGACGGGTGGTTTTGTGGACGACTAGTCGTCAGTCAGCAGATGCTTACCAGTTATCTCGGAAAAGGGAGGGGCATACTGTTACTACCTGACCAGCTACACTCGGTATCAATTTCCAGCTGGTGCACGTGAGCCTGCAACGAGGCCAAAAACGCCTCTAGAATTCTGGTCTGCTCAGCCGTGACTTTGTCGTTCAGAAGCTTTCGTTGTCGCGTATCCAAAATCAGCTGCCAAACCGTCGTCGTCTGGGATGCATGTCTGCGCGCATCCCCTTCCAGCCCAACCTTTTCCAATCGTGCATGATCGACATGGTTGAATGTAGCGCATGCTCTACTGTCTGCATATTCGGCGCACGCAGCCGCAGATTCAAGTCGCATAGCAGCCAGATTCTCAACACTAGTTACTAGATTCTTGAAATTAGACTTGAAGTCTTCATTGTGGCTGTATAATAACCGGCAGCGAGCTTTTGAGACATAGTCGCGGAGAAATTCGCCCAGAAATAGAAACACTTGGCCGTATAATATAGCGACCATCTCGGTTGAAGAGCCAATCTGGACTGCTGAGGTGACGGCATGGTTGATTCGTGCAAGGAATTTAAGAAAAGCTTCTGCAGCTCGATATTGTTCTCTTGCCGCCTGTTTATGTCAGCTACGTGTTGAAGTTTCGGGAGAAAAGCTATTACCCTGACGATGGAATATACAACCCCAAAGAACAATTCACAATACCGCTTCGGGTCTGGCAAGGCTTGCATCAATATGGCATGACCATCCATAGTGTCGATACATTTCTCAGCCCATTTGATAGATTTCCGGAAGAGGACTCGCTGTCGATGCGAGGACCAGTACTGGATGGCATCTTGGATTTCCCGGATTAGATCATCCGGGTGTTGTTTCTGTTCCTGATAGCGTAACGAATCTTGGAATTCTTTCCACGATCGTTGTAGCTGCCTTGTTTCGATTTCGAGTTTCATTCTTGTGTTTTGGTTCCTTATTCGATCAGCTTCTACCATGATTGATGAATGGAAATGTATATGTTCTCGAAGTATTTATCAAGTGGAAACGTAAGTGCCCATGTGGAATGTGGATCAACGAACACCATCGACAGGGCCAGACCACACACAATCTAGAAACAAGGGAAGAAGAAACTTACATGGTAGTATTTGCGGCTGGAGCGGCAGTCGTAGCGGAAGAAGAAGAAGTAGAGTTCATATTCATTGAAGCAGCCAGGATATTCGATTTGAGTGCAAAGATAGAAGAGGCATTCTGTCGGGGCTGGCGCAGAGTTGCCGTAGTCATGACATGTACAGTATTGAGTCACGTCGTCTGAGTATGCAGTCTGTTGTTAGCCACTCGACTAGAATGACTCTGTTGATGCTGTCGGCGTAGTAGTGGTGAAGAAAAGGACCATCAGTTTTGAGTCGTTATGTATAATATACTAGTATGTTGTCCAACAGTTTCCAGTACGTAGTTATCAGTCGGCAGAAGGTCGTAGAAGCCGATACTCAAGGCTAGCAGGCTATGGAGTTGTCTGTTCCGGATCTGGCTGTCAGTATTTGCTGCGTCTGGTTGGCTGTACAGAGCGAGACGGCGCAGCATTGCATATTGTACGCAGTTTGAGCTGAGCAGCAAAGTCAACAAGAGCGAGCAACAAATTGAAGGAGGGGAAACGAGAGTTGAAGGGAGAAAGTACGAGACCCTGGCTGTATGGATGTATGTATCATGTGTATGTATCGGTATGGTTATTACGCACGGGCCGGCAGAGAGAGTGAGCGTACGGGGGGTAATGCCGTACAGATGATCTGATCTGTGTGTGTATTGCTTGCAGCCAGGGCTCAGAGGCTAGACCGGGCGAGACCCTGCTGCGACTGCTGATTGGCTGCTCATTTTTACTATTACCTCGGTTCTGTAATTCTGTCGTATGACAGAGCATCCTTATCCAGAGGACTCATAATAAAGAAACATATGGAGACCTCTTCATGACATTACCTGATTGCTGACACTCGACCCGATCAAAAGCATCGACGTGCATTGTGCGGGGCCGAGCCGTGTGTATTTAAATTAGTATCTCTCTCTCTCTCTCTCTTTCTTTGCTCTTGTATTGCTTTTGTTTTGTCTGTATTGTTCTGACTGACGGACTGAGACATCCAATTTTATACCGTACTAGCCCTGCTAGGATCCTCGCACTATGCTCCATCCGGCCTCAGCCATAGCCTAAATGGGCCTGATGCATTAGTGATTGGTGTCTAGACCATTCTTCTTCTTGCCCTTTGATGCCAAATCGTTTTGACTTGCCTTGTCAACATGCCATACGCTCTGATCGATCGGGATTGCCCATCAGTTTTCTGCTGTCGAACAAGGTAACGTACAATACGCACATCGTACGGTCAAGATAACTCGGTTAGTAGATGACGAGGCATGTCGGATATCCGTCTGTGGCGCCAATATATGCGGGTGACAGACCCAGGAAGAATTTCCGGGGTCCTCTCCTCCGTATGTTATGCACAAGCCAAAGTATGGGGTGAGAAATATATAATAAAGTCTGTCTCGCAGTTTGCGAATTCTCGCGAGTTATAGACAATTTTCTAATGCGATACTTTATATATCGCGTATGGGATAACTAGCATGGAACCACAAAGCGTAGTCGTGCCGAGGTGATCGGTCGATTCTTCCTACGTAGTACCCGTTATATTCCACCTGCACTGTCAGGATCTTTGTTTTGCTATGAAACGTGCCAGACTAGGTACCTGGGCGAAACAATCCAACCTTGGGAACGACAAGGTACTTCCTATCTGAGTAGTGCTTAAGTTACTATCTATCCTAGGAAGATATTTGTGATCGGTGATCGGCCGCTCACTCGACAAGACCGTAAAGGTTCTTATGGCGACTGAATCCGATCCATGCTTATAATGATTTTCTATCTTCATAAGATCAACCCGGGGATCATCAATAATACCGAGGTTCGATAGCTCCTAATCCAAAAACTAAAGACAAACAATCATCCTAGCTCAGAAGAAGGCAAGGATACCCGGACAGACGACCAAAATGAGTTGCTTGATTGGGAAATAGTTGCTCAATCGGGGCCCCAGCAATTGACACCTGACAGTTTAGGCACGACTGATTAGGGCTACCGTGACTAACAGAATCAATAGAGATGACCATCTCAGCGATCAGGACTTGTACGTCTATAGTTGATGTGATTTGGAATACCGCCTACCCCGTATTCGATATATAGTATTAGTGAGTCTTATATCTTCACGGAGGGAATATCATTGGCTTTCAGAAGCGCCATAATTGCAGTCACTGGTCAGGAGATCACTCTCCGCCAATTCTCATCGGATACCACGGAATCCCTCAGGCACGAATCCTTGGATCGTCCGAATAAAGGACGAAAATCCCCGCATGCGGATATCCAGTCCGTGAAGACATCTGACGGTCAATGACAGCGACACTTTAGATGATACGTAGTTAAGTTGATAATTAAGTCGATGCATAAACGATCTTGTGTCTCTGGAGCAAAGAAATGACAATTAATTGTGCAGAGCCCATCTCAAAGAGGAAACAGCCTCAGCCAATTGCCGTAAAAGAGTTACCGCGCGATCCGGGGCACCGGGGCGTATCTCAAACTGCGTCGGTCGCAAATCCGGATCTCAGTTTCAGCCTCGCTTTGACTGAGTCTTTGACTTGTGATTTGAAAAGAACAAAAAAAGAAATCGGCATTTATCGACCATTTGTACTGGGATTAAGATTTAAGACGGATCCCGATCGTCCCCCCACGCACTCGCAGAGACCGATCGCACAAAAGCCGAACAGCCTCGTCATCGATAGTCATATTCATCACTCTCGCCTTCAGTCCGATGTCTTCGTATCCGAGTGGGTGAATGCGCTGTTCCTCTCAGCGCTTCCGTAATCGCTCAGATATGATCCCAATGATCCCATCGTTGTTTCCCTCTTCTCTTCCTCTCGTGTCTCTGCTCGTGTTCTTCGCCGTCCGGGTCTCTGCGTCCAACAGCGTTTCCGCCAGCCCAACCAACGACACCAATGCTCTCACCCGCCAACTCGGCGCTCTACGATTTTTCCTGAGCGACTCTTCCGCGGCTCAAGTCAATCTTGCTCCGTTGACCTCTAGTTTGGCGACGCTAGACTATTCGTCTTTTCAGGTATGTCGGCCAGCGTACTTAACCCCAGTGCGTATTACGTATAGAGGATTCCCGCTGACTTCCGGGGCACCCCCGCAACGTATAGAGATTTGATATTCAAGGCACCTTATACCAAACTAATCCCTCCAACACCGCCTCACTCACGTCCAAAAATATCGCATTGATAAGCTGCGACCCGTCCGCCTACACGGGCTATCTCCATGTCGCAGATATCGTTTCAGACGTAGTTACATTATCCAACGGAGGTCCCGCCGCCGTTCTGCTGTACAGTGCACAGTCTGATCATTGCAATTATACCGTCAACGATCCGAGAGTAACTTACACCAACGTTTTCACTGTCGTCAATTCTACTGCATCGCAGCTGTTTCTGAGCAATTTGGGAAGTGTCAACACGACTGCCACTGCGGATATAATCGCCGATATGTCGACCAGTGCTAGTGCCACCACTTTTGGGGGAAGTAATTCGAGTTCCCCGGGATCTGGAGGGGCGCCGTCTTCGTCTACCACGGCGGTGGCCATGATTATTCTATACACAATCACTGGTATTATTACGGCGTTGTTTCTGGGAATCATCATCACCGGCGCTGTGCGGGCTCATCGACATCCCGAGCGGTACGGCCCGAGGAATGTGATGGGACGACCACGACAGAGTCGAGCGAGGGGGATCGCGAGAGCGATGTTGGAGACGATACCGATTGTGAAGTTTGGCGATGATAAGGATGATGGTGTCGATGCGGCCAAGAGGGATTTGGAGATGGCGTCTAGGAATGATGAGGCATCGACTCATACGAGTGAAACAGCTCACGAAGGTGTAATGGGGCATGACACTACTACAACTACTACCAGTCCTATAACGCACGAAACGGCAGACCCTCAGCCTGAACCGGATCATGTAACTCCTGCTCCTGCTGCTGATGTTGCTACTCGCGACGTAGCGGAAACAGGGAATAACAACTGCCCCATCTGCACAGATGACTTTGTCAAGGGTCAAGACGTCCGACTCCTACCCTGCGGCCACGTATTCCATCCCGACTGTATTGATCCATGGTTAATCAACGTCTCGGGGACATGTCCCCTCTGTCGAATCGACCTCAATCCCGGTGGATCGGAGGCAGTCGAAGACGCTGAATTAAATAATGAGGAAGGCGAAGCTACAACTCAGCATGTTGATGCAGCTGACTCGTCGAGCAATCAGACGAATAATAACAGACATTCCCGCGGCTTGGCGGGATATCTGTCCGATATACGACGCGCTCGCAATGCGCCTGTTGAAGAACGAATCGAGGCATTGCGACGATTGCGTGAGTCACAGCAACAGCGGGGGGATGTAGACGATTCAACGACCGCGGAAGATAATCAGGGCCGTCGACGGCATTTGACGATGCGGTTACGAGATCGATTCAGGATTCGGACGAGACAGCATGGTTCTGAGCCGTCGTCGTGACATGATATGAGCACATGAACATGAACATACTCGAGGAATATTCCATTGAGAATATACTCACCCTCTTACATACGAACGATCTCACATCTATCTCATCATCACCGACCCCGATATACATATGTCAAAGGAAAGAGATGAGGGATCATAAAAGCGCGAATCTCACTGTTATCATCGTTTTATTTCATGTTATATCTTTTTTCTTATGATGTCTGCATTGAGACCTCGAACGGCGTTCATGTGGTTTTGGCTTGGTTTGTTTTGGTTTGGTTTGGTTATACACCCGGCTACCTAGGTTATGGACAGCTTCATGTGCCTTTTTACGCTTTATGATTTATGGCTGGCTTTTTTTGTATATTCTTGGAATTGGTTGGGCCGGTTTTGTCTGGTTAGTTGGATTTATAGGGTGTATAGGGGAATAGGGGAATAGGGGAATGAATTGTTCGATAGACATAGCCTATTCTTTTATTCATGAGTCTGGACAGCTCTATACAACTACGTACCTAAGTACCACCCACATAGCCAGGTACAATCTCCTATCACATACCTAGGTACGTGTCCACGGTTCAAAAAGTAATTAATCTGGGGTATGCGGAGATGCATTAAGCAAAAACATGGGGTAGGCAAACTACAATCAAGTGCTTAGGGCATACCAATTATACTAGCCATACCTAGGTAGGGTAAGGGAACCGGGCATTGATTGATTCGTTAGCTGATATGCAGTCGATGTGGTTAATTGGAATTACCTAGGCATCCAAAGCCGGGGACTCAATGTTATGTATATCATGCATGGATCATGGATGTTACATATACGCATATAAGATGGTGATGAAGTAGTTGAATAACTTCGACTAGATCAAAGTCACCAGCCGCAGAATACTCTAGCCAGGATTCCTGGAAAAGCTTGAACTAGTGGCCATGATGTTCAAGGCTGACTCTGGAGTCTGGACAGAGAGTTGGTAAGAGGATTGAGCAGTTCCCCGCTTTCCCTGACTGATGATTTTGAGGTATATTGGGCTGAGAAGTTGAATGCTTAGCTGTTGTTCCATGGGATGTCCGATCTGCCAGGGTCTGGGCGCGCCTTTGTATCGGGTGTACTTCCGGCGGGAAAATTCTTTAGATCCTGGTGCATGTGAACCAGTCACATATCGGTTCTATTCAACGTCCTTCGGACACTAGGAACAGCGTTGGCATCATTTACCTGAAATAGTAACTAGTCATTGCATGCAACGACTCTGATCATACCTTATGCCAATAAGTAGCGAACTAAGGGCGACAATGAGCCATTTTCTCTGCGTCACAAGGCTTTGTTTCCGAACCTCGGCTTGCTTCTATGTAGTATTAATTTGAACATATAGACAGATTCTGTCCATATTCCTCGAAGATCTCTTCCAATGTCATTTATCTACATTCTCTATATGTCGTATCGTCTGTCGGCCTTTAGCCCGAGAAACAGATAGCAAGATTGAACAGCTCACCGGCGACCGGTGAGCAGTCCCTCAACAGAATCATTCTCGCCAACAATAGTTCGGCGGACGACCGGAGCGTGTTTTCCGACTGAGTCACCACTGTCATACGAATTGCGCGATTATTAACCTGATTCACTTGATTTGGCCTTGGACTCCGTGAGTCCGTGAGTTCCTGCCTGATAAAAATGGCTCCACCCCCTCATCCCCAACTTTCACCCCACAGCTCATTTCTTCAGCCAACTTCTTCTTCATCTCTCTCTTCACCCAACTCTCGTCTCTCACAGCTCTCATCGCACATCATGGGCTCGACATCAACATCAACAGCTGGCATCTTTACTGCCGCCAATGTGCCCCAAGCCCCCGAGGATCCTTTGTTTGGGCTCATGGCTGCTTATCGCAAGGACCCCTCGGATAAAAAGGTCGACTTGGGTATTGGTGCCTACCGTGACGATAATGCGAAGCCGTGGATTTTGCCTGTTGTTCGAAAGGTATTTATATATTTATCTTATTCAAATCGCGAAATAATTAAAATAATGTATGCTGAGGTGTATACAGGCAGACGACATTCTCAAAAACGACCCAGAGCTCAATCATGAATATCTTCCAATTGCGGGGTTGCCACAGTATACCAGCGCAGCGCAGAAGTTGATTTTGGGCGCCGATAGTCCTGCTATCAAAGACAACCGAGTACAACGCCCTCCCTCTTATAATCCTGATGCAAGTGCAACCTAACAGAAACAGGTAGCAACCTTTCAGACTATCTCCGGCACCGGCGCCGTGCACCTCGGCGCGTTGTTTCTAGCAAGATTCCACCCCCACCAACAACCCCGTCCAACCGTCTATCTGTCCGATCCTACATGGGCAAACCACAACCAAATCTTCACGAACGTCGGTTTTTCGATCGCGAAATATCCTTATTTCTCTGCCAAAACCAAGGGACTCGATATCGAGGGGCTGTTGTCCGCATTGAACAATGCGGAGGCAGGTTCGATCATCGTCCTACACCCATGCGCACATAACCCGACAGGCGTAGACCCAACACCCGAACAATGGAAACGCATCGCAGAAGTCGTTCGCGCAAAGAACCACTTCCCCTTCTTTGACTGCGCATACCAGGGCTTTGCATCTGGTGATCTCGCGCGCGACGCATGGGCAATTCGGTACTTCATCGAACAAGGCTTTGAGACCTGCGTCTCTCAATCTTTCGCGAAGAACTTTGGTCTGTACGGTGAACGTGCGGGCGCTTTCCATTTCGTCTCTGCCCCAGGACAGGCGACCAACAGTACACCGAATATTGCCAGTCAACTGGCGATTTTGCAGCGATCCGAAATTTCGAATCCGCCTGCCTACGGCTCTAGAATCGCAAGTATTATCTTGAACGATCCGAAGTTGTTTGCAGAATGGGAAGACGATTTGCGCACCATGAGTGGACGGATTGCAGAAATGAGAAAAGGGTTGAGATCAGGACTAGAGGCGAGACAGACCCCGGGATCGTGGACACATATCACGAGTCAGATTGGAATGTTCAGTTATACCGGGTTGAGTGAGAAGCAAGTACAGATTTTGAAAGAGAAGTGGCATATTTACATGGTACGCCCCTCTTTTCTCTCTGCTAATTTCAAGAAATGCACCTGTACTGACGATTATGACAGACCAAGAATGGACGCATATCCATGGCAGGCCTCAATTCGCATAATATCGATTATGTGGCTGAGGCCATTGATAGTGTTGTTCGAGAGACTCAATAATTCTTTGTTTTCTTTCGGGTTGACTGGTAATTGGATTTGGATATGATCAAATGGTTGGTTAGAGGAACCCTATATTCGGTACTTTTTGTGATTCCATTTTCGTGGCATGTTTTTGGTCTTGGTTTCGGGCCCATTCCCTGGATGTACGTTACAGTGGTAGATAGACGGATATCCATCTCGGTGCTTATGCATAACTATTTACATGTTCATATCTAGTAACGTACGTAGTAGCATCCATGGATATATTTAGAAGATAGCATCCCAAACAATCAACCAAACACACAATCCAGCCGTACACCAAAACACCATCTGCGCCGTACTTCGTCTCTCGGTCGCTCGTTTTAGCTCTTTATTTCCTTTACCCACATTCTCGGCCGTTGTGCTTGCGTCCGTCACGAGTTGAGTAATGTATTCTTCTTGAGTGGACAGGTGAGAGACGAGGGTTTGTTGGAGAGAGGAAATTTCGAGGAGGGATTTTTCTGCGTTTCTGTCCAACAGAAAAACAAAGATTAGTATGAATGTCAGGAATAAAGAAAGGATGAGGGGAAAACGGGGGAGGGAGACGAACTGGACTTTACTTAACGTATCCTCGTAATGACGGAGCATGAGATCGTTCTCTTCGGCAAAGAGTTGGAGTTGTTCAGGCGACAGTTGGGATTCGATGGTAGCTGTTTCCTCGGTCGAGAGTGAGCTCGCTTTTTCGTATTTCTGCTGCTGTTCTCTGGTGCTGCTTATAATAGGCTTGTTGTCCTCGTGTAGTTGTGGTTGTAGTGGTGGAACGACGGCAGACTTATACAAAACACTTTTCTCCTTCTCCCTCACCCTCTCAATCCTCTTCTCGACCATACCCCTCTGCACCTCTGCAACTTGCTCCAGATTCCTCCGCAAGAACCACAATACATTCTCCCTAACCGTCCTTATACAGCGCGCAGATTCCTCTGCAACGATTTGTTCTTCTGACCTCCCTTCTTTTGCGGTGATATCAGACTCGCCGGCTGCCCATCGCCACAATATCCCCGTGCCCTTGGGATGGCCGTATTTCTTGTTTAATAATTGCCGTTCAGTCTCCTGGCGTAATTGTTCTGCGGATTGCAGGTTGGAGATGCTAGACGACAAGTCGCGAAGGAGTAGAGCCGTGGAGGAATCGATTGAATCGCGGTCTGTGTCGGAGAGGTGTTGTGATGATGATATTGGTAGGTTATTTGACGTTGTCGTTCTGCTGGTTTCGTGCGGGTTCTTTTTGGTGGCGCTGGTGCTGATGGATAGGTATGAATGGCGGATTGATTGCAGGTAGTGCAGGAGGGATTGGATGTGGGAGTTCTGTATAGAGTATTAAGATATTTATTTCATCTATTCCCCCCATTCAGAAGTTACTGACTATGCGATATGCTTCTTTCAAGAATTCATTGACGTTTTTCGGATCTCGTGCAGGGGTCGTTGGGATGTTCTGGTCGGCTGCCAGTGATTTGCGCTTCTCCTGGAGGAGGTCATGGACTGAAGGTGTCAGGTCTGTCATTCCTGTTTCTGTTCGAGTTTGATCGAGTTGTGTTGTGGTGTATTTGTCGAGTGTCAACAACGTTAGTTAAGTTAAGCAACAGTTAACTAACTAAACTGTCAACGTCACTCGAATTGGAGAGCTCGGGCTTGGCGTGCCCTAACCCTAGGTTTCCTTTTTGGGTATCCTGTTTACTATTTGATAGAATGAGAAGGTGATTTACTTGCTAGACGCAAAACTAGACAATAAATTGACTCATATCGGGATATCAAAGGTAGATAGTCAAGTCACCAGTCGTAAACTGAGACGAAATACATGTATAATAAACCCATCTGACCAACTCCACGCTCGAAAAGACAAAGCAAAAACTAAATCAGATTCTTTCTTCAACCCAGATCTGTGGAAAACCAGTCAGCAAAACATTCAACTCCATCAGTTAGAAAGAACACGACCAACCTCAATCTTCCCCATATCTTGATTCTCTCGCCTCGCCTCATCTTTCGCCGCACTCAACAACAAGTCCAAATCCTCCTGATCCCCCATCGTAATCATATCGTTATCATCGCGCATACGTATTCGCAACAAACCCCTAAACCCAAATTTCTCGCGGATCCGTCCCTCGAACTCTCCGTACCCAATATTCGCTTCAATCATGATGTAGCGCGTATCTTCGAGAGCGTGTACTTTGACACGGAACTTTCGGATTTCAACAGGCATTGTGCGTCGGCGACTGGGGGCTCTTCGTCCTTGTCCCGAGCTTTGGGATTTGCTATACCTAGTTCTTTGCTTCGGCTGTTGATCGTTTATGATTTCGAATTCGGCTTCTTCGGGGATTTCGTCGTCGTATTCACTGCTATATTCTCGCTCTTCGTCAATGTATCGTGGTTGCTGCTGCTGCTGCTGACGAGTCTTTGGCGCGTACCCGTTGCTGTTAGTGCGAGGGCTTATGTACATGTCGAATACTTCGCCGGCATAGCCTTCTTCGGGGACGAATTCAAATCCCCCGTCACCGCGACGGCTACCGGTTGTCTCGCGATAAAGACGAGTACGCCCATCTCTCGCGCGTGATCCCATTGAGTACTGTCGTGAAGGCGGGCCGCGAGGCTCGGACGCTGTTCGTGTCGTACCAATTCTGGATTTTTCCATAGACGGCATATCACCTCCTGTGCGCCCATTTGTGCCTGCTCCCCCGGGTCGATCCAATTCTAGTCTTGGTGGACGACCACCTGCTCCCGAACGTACCGATGCAGCACGCTGCGTCAACCCACCAGCACCACCACTGACGTTACTAGACGTACTAGTCTTATCCGACTCTGGAGGTGGCGTAGGCGGAAACGTGTTTCTACCCAAGGGCGGTTCGGACTGTTGTCGACTTCGACTCGTGAGATTCTTTTGGACTAGATTCGTAGCTGCATACGAAATATTCTCCGCTGGTCTATCGTCCTTGGCTGCTGTTTCGACAGCCATGGCCTTTCTCAGTTCGGATCCCTGAAATCCCGTGAACGCATTATTGCGGTCTGAGGCTGCTACTAATCTTGCTTTGCCAAGGTAGTCTTTGGTCTTGAGGTTTTTGACTTTGGCTTCGTTGGGCCGGTAGACTACGCCGACGGGGATTGAGAACACGGTGTATCCCTGGGTATATTAGCTTTCAGACATACCAGGGAAGAGGGGGTGGAAATACATACTTCAGCTTGCTCCCTAATCGCTTCATCAATCACATCATGATCCTGCGTGACTTTTTCTTTACTCGCAAACTGCAAATCTTGTAACCCCGGCTCCATCTGCTGTAAATAGATATAACTCAACCCGCGATTGAACAGAACCTCGCATGAAAATAAACGGAATTTCAGTCCCAATTGCTCGTAATCTATCGATGTGTTCCCGCGGAGGTATAAAAGGGTATCATTGAAATTGGCGAGGGCTTCCTCGAAGTCGCCGAGCAGGAAATTCGAGACGCCTTCTTGGAAGTATGCTACGGCGAGGTAATTGTCGAGGGAAATGGCTCGTTGATAGCATTCCACCTGTTTGAAGTATCAGCTGTCTGTCCGCCTTATACTGAATGGAGTGGGCGCACAGCTTTCTCATGTTCGCCCAACGTGGCATGGATAACGCCGCAATTGAACAAAATCTTGGAGGTATCGGCGATATTATCAAAGACTCTGAGGGCCTCGTCGTATTCATTATTGTCGTAGTGAGCGAGCGCCTGCACCCATGTCTCGATTTCCTGTCAATTGTCAGATTGTCAGACTGTTTGCTCAGGTGCGTGATCGGTAACATACCTGCTTCAACGACATTGCGTGTTTAGGTACTCGACACAGAGTCTAGCAAATCGCAAGATAATTCCGTAGTAATCAAAAGAAGAAATTCGAGAGGTATTAAATAAAGCAATGGCTGGGATCTTCGATGGATGATTGGCATCGGCAAACTTGAATAGTGCGGGGCTTCATGCACGATCCGAAAGTCGTCAACTTTCGAGAATTTAATACTATTAAGTTTACGGGGGAATGCGTCAAAGATCCAGTCAGTGCGAGAGAAGAGATTAAACGAGTCGTAAAGTAGTCGTGAAAGAGTCGGGCGTAGAACGAACGGAATCGTGACTGGACCAGCCAAGCCAACAATACGTACAGAGCTATTCTCGAAATGAAGTCCGAAAATAGCTCGGAAAAAATGGATTAGTATAGTAAAGAACGAAGTGGAAAGGAGAGAAAATAGCAATCTGCTAGTCAACTAGTCAGTCGACTCTAATTGACGAGTCTACTGGCTGGCAGCGGAAATAAGTATTCATCCTTGACTGCCGAGTCTGGCCACCTTGTCGCAGGGGAAAAGTAGGTCGAACGTCAATGCGTGCTTCATGCAGGACTTAGTTCTAACTAAACTGTTTTGGACCTGAAGTAGGTACGGAGTACAACCAGATGAAAATACGATAGAGTGTGTATGATATGTATATACAGTGCATTCAGGAAGTTTTACATCGGGTCAGCGTCTTTGTATCTCAATTCAAGTCCCAACTCACAACACCGTCAGTGACCACTTCACTACTCTTTGAATATCCATATCATATGACACTATTCAATCATATTAATAGAACAAGTACGTACGGAGTACTTACTACTCAGGACTCTTGGGAAGCGCCGCTAGTATAACGTCGAAACTGCAATTAGCCAATCACAGCGCAGAACACACCACTTCCGACAGCAGCTAGCCCTAACCAGACCAATCAGTCAGGACTCATTGACTTGACGAAATGCTCGACTAGAGTCGGTATAAACTATTAATAACTTTGAATTCAGAAATAGAACAGAACAGTCCACTATTATTAATATTTGTACATTAGCAGCTGGTTAGCAAGTGACTATGCGCGCCCATATGTGATTGATCTTGCATGAGCAGGGAAGACGACGTTGCGTTGCAAACCTTGGGAGAGAAGATTGCAAGAAAGTGTCCATAAAACTCGATATTCAGTTCGCAACAGCTGTAATGTGTGGTCATTCTGTGTGTGAGGATTTTTTTGCATCTGATACTAAGTACAAGAATCTGTTGGCCATCCTGCGGCGTTTCTGAAGCTTGGAATGTTTGAGAATGCGTTTTGTACTTTTAGCCGATTGGTATGTACCCAATCTCAGTTGGGCAAGGGCCACCACAACGACGGTTTTCTATTCACTGAAGTTAGATTCGGTTTAGTTTAGTCATATGATAACAGATAAATGCATGACAGTTCTTCTAGTAACTTAACTAGCTTCGCAACTGCTGACATCTCCGAGGCCGGATTGTGCCATGTGCAAGTGGCATGATCTATCCGACATGTCGGATACGGTCATCTTGCCTCAGTCCTAATATTCTCGAGACTGCAGATAATCGTGTTTGCAGACAGGCAGACAAATGGGCAGGCCTACGCTAGAATCATCTTGTTTTGGGTCTGCTTCAGAGAGTGATCTCGTTTGCTTCAGAGAATAGATTGAGTTCTGATTGTGACGGATTCTATTTCATATTGTCATCCTTGTAACCTCTCTTCAAAAGGCTACAGCATCCCCTTGGCAACCTGCTCCTTCCGCTCCTCCCACACATTCTTCCCTGAACACGAACAGACCATCTTCTCATTATCCCATACCCCAGCACTCCGCGCAATCACACCCACAATCGTATCCGCATCCTCGGCCTTAAACGGACCTTCCTTATTCTTCGAGACTACCATACTGCGCCCAATCAATTCCCAGATTGCCACCGGCTGATCAATCAGGACATTCCCTTTACCGGAGTCGTTGACATTGACGACCCCAAATACACCTCTGGGTTGTTCCTGCCCAAGTATCTTATTCTTCACAGCTTCCCATATACCGCCCGTAGACTCGGCGCCGTGGGATATATCACCCGTCTCTCGCACAGTAGCCCAATATTTTCCCGGCGACAAGCCGTTTATAGTAAGATCAACCAAGGTCTGGTTCTTAGAGACTTGAATCATGCGCGCGAGACCGCGAATCTTTTCGGGGACGCTGGTATTGTGTGTTTCGAGGATGCACACAGCAGCGCTGTTGGTGCCTCCGCTCCCTCGGAGGATTGCATCTCGTCCGGTTTTCTGGATGGCGGCGACGATGGAGCTAGGTGCTGCTGTGCCTTCGACGAGGACGAGTTGGTCTTGGAGTCTGGCTTCTACTTTGGTGATCCCTATTCATAATAAGCAGTGTACATAGCGACCAAGATGAATAAGGTCGAGGTACCTGGTAGTTTTTGAATGGATCCTGACACGTCCTGTACGCATCCATCACAGGTCATCGGGACCTGAAAGGTCGTCTGCTTGAATTAGTAATAAGCAATGCGACAGTAGACAGAATACGTACCTGGAATGGTTCAATCATGGCTGCAGTGAAATATAAAATGAGAAGATATGAAATACAACTTAAGGAGTCAGAAGACGAAAAGAGAAATTCATGAGGGTCGTATATTCCATGACGTTCTGGAGAAATGGAGGGGTCGATTCGATGTAATTGTTTGATTGATTTGAAATCGATTGCGGCCTCGGCATGCGGTACGGTAACTAAGCCGACCAATTCTTCACTACGTAATCACCTCACCACCATCACAATACATCGCCTAATAGCCTCAAAAAATGTCATCCAAATCAAGGTGGGCGGCCGAAGACCCCGAGGAAGAAGCAGCAGCCATTGCGCAACGCAAACGCGAAAAGGAAGCAAAGAAACGCGCCAAAGCTGAGAGACAGCGCCTGGAAGAACAGCAACAAAAACAGGCCGCAGCAGCAGCAGCAGCTAGTACAGCTACAGCAGCTGCCAATGGCGCCTCAGAAGATGCAAGACCTACAAAACGACGACGTCTATCGACAGATGATCTAAGCGCATCACCGGATGCAGGAGCAGACCGCAAAAAACTACTCCGCTTCCCAACCAGCGAATGGTCTCCCTGCAGACACGTCGACAACTACGAACGACTAAACCACATCGAAGAAGGATCCTACGGTCTCGTCTCGCGCGCCAAAGATTTGGCAACCGGCGAAATCGTCGCGCTCAAAAAGTTGAAAATCGACAATGCGCCTGATGGATTTCCCGTGACGGGCCTACGAGAAATCCAGACATTGCAACGAGCACGACATGTGAATGTTGTTAACTTGAGGGAGATCGTGATGGGGAATAGTATGAATGAGTGCGTCTGCCCCTCCCTTTTGATCGAGGAAAAAAAAATACCATCCTGAGAAGTTCGAGATACAAGATTATTGACCATTTCTTTAAAAAATTCCCTTTGTACGGAAGGGAGTTTCTGATTTTCTCTTTTATAGTGTCTACCTAGTCATGGATTTCCTAGAACACGACCTCAAAACCCTCCTAGACGATATGGCTGAACCCTTTTTACCCTCCGAAATCAAGACTTTACTCCAACAAATCCTCTCCGCCACCGAATTCTTGCATGCAAACTGGATCCTGCACCGCGATTTGAAAACCTCTAATCTGCTGCTGAACAATCGCGGCGAACTTAAATTAGCAGACTTTGGAATGGCGAGGTATTTCGGTGACCCGAAACCGGCACATTTGACGCAGTTGGTGGTCACGTTGTGGTATCGGTCGCCGGAGTTGTTGTTGGGCGCAGAGAGATACGGCGCGGAGATTGATATGTGGAGTGTTGGATGTATCTTTGGGGAATTGTTGAGGAAGGAACCGCTGTTTCAGGGGAAGAATGAGGTTGATCAACTGTCTAAAGTATTTTTCCCTCCCTTTTACCTCTCCTCTTTTTGACCTATATTGAACATCGTCCGGATGGTGGCTGACCAAGTGACCAGATTTTCGCAATAACCGGACCACCCACACAACAATCCTGGCCTACATTCCGCTCCTTACCAAACGCCAAATCCCTTCGTCTCCCACCTTCATATTCTTCCTCTTCAACATCTTCTGGCAGTGCAACACCGCTCCTCCCTCGCTCCCAATTCCCGTACCTCACAAACGCAGGCCTAAACCTTCTTTCATCCCTTCTAGCCCTAAACCCATCCTCGCGGCCCACGGCAGCAGAATGTCTTCGACACGCTTATTTCAGGGAAGATCCGAGACCAAAAGCCAAGGAGATGTTTCCTACTTTCCCTTCAAAGGCCGGGCAAGAGAAGAGAAGGAAGAGAAGGGAAACGCCGGAGGCACCGAGGTATGGGGGTGAGGCGCCAAAATTGGATTTTGCAGATGTTTTCGGCGGTGCTTCTTCTACTGGAGGGGGAGGAGGAGAGGCTGGGGCTGGATTTACGCTCAGATTGGGATAATTATTTGTTGAAAGGACTGACGGAGATAGTAAACAATATAATAGAATACCTATACTGGTGTCTGAAGGAAGACTGCAATATAACATACAAAACTGAATTGCTGATCCTAATCAACAAAAAGATATCGGAGAAGCCAAAGAAAAAGAAGGGCTCGTATCCCTCGACCCAATGGGACTTTTCAACGATTTCGGTTTCTTCCGACTCGACAAACTCAAGAGTTCCGCAGACAATGACCTCATCGTATGACTCTGTGATGAAAAGGATCTGAAAGAGTATGGCGGTTGGTTGCTAGGAGTAGGACTGCATGCTCCACTCAGGAGTGACGTGGGTGACAACCCCGAATCCGCAGTAGGTGCTCGAGTAACGCCGAGCGCGTCCAGGTTTGACTGTGAATAGAATCGGTTTTTAGCATTACTAGCAACGGAGACAGTACGTGAGGGCGCAGCAGCAGCTGCTGCTGATGCAGGGGTGTCTGCGGCTGCTAATGATGCCGAAATACTTCTAAATCTGTCAAATGAACCCGTACTGAAATACCTCGGTGAATTCCGACTAAGCGAAGCATCGCTCGTATCCAGGCTCGGAAGCAAGATATTCGAACTGAACGGTCTGAAAGGCGAAAAAGTATTTCTTTGCCGAGACATGTCGAGATACAGCCGTGGCGGCGTATTGTTGTCGTGTTGATTAAGACCAACGTCACCTCTCATGCGTCTCATGCTAAAGCCAAATTCGGGGTCGATCTCGACTGTTGATTCGGAGAATGATGGTTGCATTGCGTTGTTGTCGGGCTTGTCGATCTCATGGGCTGCTAGATATGATGCAGGTGGAGACGAGATTGTGGCACAAGATGAGGAGTTGCATGATAGTAAGCTTGTCGGGGCCACTGTTGGGTTTGGGGCGAGGTCTTTGCGTCGAGTAGTCCTTTTGAGTCTGTTGGTCCAGGCTTTTAGTTTCGACTGCTTGTCGGTCTGGTCTGAAGCAATGGTTGGTGATTGTAACACGTCGTTTGCTCTGATTCGACTGTCAGTTTAGTTGTGATCGACACACGAGGGTCACCTACCCCGTTGACTGGGGGAGAGTTTGATATCTCTCGGTATACCATGACACATCCGCGCGAGATTTTCCTCGTCTGAATCTACTTGCGACCTTTCGGAATAGTTTGGCCATGCCGAGAAACAGCCTTAAGAATACGTCGTAAGATTGCAGTGGGCACGGTGTGCTGCTTTATGATGTCAAGTATGGTATAGTTGAGTAATTGGAACGAAAGATCTGACGAGAGAGATAACCAGATTCCATCTTGCCGGCTGCGATGTTTATGCTGAGGTTGTCCATGCCAATGAGGAAGGAGCGACCTAGTCGTGACTGCCGTCAGTCACAACTACACTCGTGGTACCATGATGTGACACTAGAAACGATACGAAGACTGATGAACTCTTATCTTCGGTTTCGATATGGCATCCTCGAATCAATGATTGCCAGCTCTGTCATTCATCGCGGACTGATCCATCCGTACAGTGTGTAATATTTGATCCTGCGTGTATCCGGTATGCAGGCCCTCAAAGTATGTAATACTATGTATCTGAATAATTTCCTCAGTGTTTCACAGGTATGCGGTTCGTCCAATCGTGGCGCGCTGATCTTTTTTGTTATCGGAGTGGGTGGGGGTCCCACTCATCGCTGTTTCCACAGTTCCACCTGAGTGACAGTGGGGCGATTGGCTACAAATGCCGATTATTGGATGAAAACATGCGTGGATCTCTCATAACAAGCTTTGCACTTTTCCTGGGTGGGACTAGTCAGGGACCTCTTGCCCCTTTGGGCCAAGCGCGTATCCATAATGTGGCAGGATTTTCATTGTGATGATTGTGTATCTCGCGCTTGAGCGTTTCTGTATTGTATGTGTGGCTGCTGACTACGTGGCTGGCGTATCCGACTAACAAATACCACGTATGAATGTTGCATCACCGAACGTACGTAAAAAGACAATGGCGCCGATCGCCAGCACACGCAGATCTCGACTCCGGCATGCGTACATAACTCACGCTAGTCCCTTGCAGGCTGGCCTTCCTTCTCTTCTCTCAGTTTTCTCTCCTCGGCTTCTTTCACAGTCAATGCAGACATACATCTGAAGAACATAGATCCAGAATATGCGACTTGGCTCTATCGCCGCAGGCCTCGCTCTCTTCGTTGCCCATGTGCACGCCTTAGCGCCGCGCACCCAGATTGCTGATGCATACGATTTCGTTGTGGTCGGTGGCGGCCAAGCTGGTCTCGTAATTGGAGCTCGTCTCTCGCAGATCGGAAACCATACTGTTCTCGTGCTGGAGGCAGGAACCAATGGAGATGAATATCGAGAACGCATAGGTATGTAGGAGATTAATATATCAGTCAGATTGCGCTGACAGGCTGTTTCAAAGATACTCCTGCGTACTCCTACTATGAGTCGCTATGGACGACGCCAATGAACTGGGCATATTATACTGTCCCTCAATCCAATGCCGGAAATCGTCAGATTGAGTGGCCTCGTGGTAAAGGACTCGGAGGTATGTAATTTTCTCTGGGATCGGTATTCCTCCGAACTGACAACCGAACAGGAAGTTCCGCTATCAACGGATTGTATCTGACTCGTCCCGGTAAAGCTGAGATCAATGCTTGGAAAGACCTGCTAGGAGACATGGACGGTGCAGACAATTGGTCGTGGGATTCTTTCTATGCTGCAATTAAAAAGAGCGAGACCTTTACCCCCCCGTCTAGTGAAATGGCCACAGAAGGAAATATCACCTGGGACCTTTCCACTCGTGGCACTCAGGGACCGATCCATGCGTCGTATCCCGGCTAGTACGTCAACTTCCTTTGCATTGAATTCATGTTGCTAATTTGCGTAGTACCTTCCCCCAAGTCGGCGAATGGGTAATGTCTCTGGAGCAGATGGGCATCGCTAGTTCTAAAGAAATGTACGGTGGTGAGGTGTACGGCGCCGAGGTCTCGACCTCGAGTATTAACCCTACGAACTGGACACGCTCGTACAGCCGGACAGGTTATCTGGACCCGCTCGCGGACAACGGCAACTACGACGTCCTGGCCGATGCGTTTGTCACACGCATTGTTTTTGATAGTTCTTCTCCCTCAGGTAATCTGACAGCAAACGGTGTGCAGTATACACTCGACAACGGGAAGACGAACTGCACGGTCAAGGTCAACAAAGAGGTGATCCTAGCAGCTGGTACTGTTGGCAGTCCCGCCGTGCTGCTCCACAGCGGTGTTGGTCCGAAAGATGTTCTTTCGAACGCCGGAGTCGAGTTGTTGTCTGAACTTCCTGGTGTGGGTCAGCACCTTCAAGATCATTTTGTAAGTTGCCCTTCTCGATTGGAGAGGTCAAACTGACTGTGAGTAGAGCGCTACTATCAAATGGAATACCAGTGCCGTTACCTCCGGTTCGATCTTTTATCAAAATCTCTCTGAGAAGGTTTGTACACTACTGAGTCCTCGCCGGAAATTTTACTCCCGTGCTGACTACTGTAGAACGACACCCTATATCTCTCCTACATAGATTCGGCCATGGCCTACGTAAATTCCACATTTATGTATGGTGATAATCTGAACGCTTTGCAGAAGAACATCACCACTCAACTCAACCAGTTCGTGCTGAACACCACTTACGACGCAGGTGTCATCGCAGGGTATAAAGCAATTGCAAACATGACGGCAACCACAATTCTCAGCAGCACTGTCGGCCAGGTCGAGCTATTGTTTATGAATAGTGACTCAAATGGCGATATTGGAATCACTGCTGCTCTTCAACATCCTTATAGCCACGGCCGCATATACATCAATTCGTCGAATCCATTGGACTATCCTGTAATCGATCCAAATTACCTGGCCGTTCCTGCCGGTACGTCGTCTCCCAGTCATACATACCGACACGACTGACCTGTCACAGATTATGAAATCCTCCGCGACGGCCTCAAACTGGCCCGCCAACTCGGCAACACACTACCACTAAGCGGCTCCCTAACAGCCGAAACAACACCGGGCCCCAAAGTGAAAACCGACGATGATTGGCTTGAATGGATCCGTGAAGCGGCAGGAACAGAATTTCACCCTTCATCGTCCTGTGCAATGCTACCTCAAAACCAAGGGGGAGTAGTCGACGCCAATCTCCGCGTCTACGGCCTTGCCAATGTTCGTGTTGCCGATGCCAGCGTCGTTCCGATCTCGTTGTCGACGCATCTTATGGCTTCGACGTATGGAGTTGCTGAACAGGCTGGCAATATCATTCGTGCATACTACACGAATACTGCTACTACGAACACGAGTAGTATTGTTCCTGGACCTGCGCTCTCGCCATCGAGCAGCGCGTTGGGCGCTAAAGGGACGACTGGCGCGATTAGTGCTCATACGGCGCCTTCAGGTGGTGCACAGAGCACCTATATGATGTCTGTTTGGACTGCAGTCGTGCTAGCCGCAGCTGTTTCCATCTTCAATTCCTTGCATTAAGACTCGCATCGAAATTTGACCACCATTCAGATCATATTTCACATTCACATTCACCACATATCAATGATCTTTCCCATTCCGTCCATTTACTTTCTTACGACCAGAAATGGCCAATGACAACTCACGACTTCTTGGTGTTTGTACCCATTTTCTTTTCCTCACTATTCATGGCGGTTTTCTTTTCTTTCATATGGAGTATTGTCACATAAAGAACGGTTTGAGGGAATTTTGGAAAGAGATATACCCAGGAAGACATGCAGGAAGAGAGCAGGGTTTGGAAATATTCGATATACCACTGTTTTTGTCTGCTTTTGTGTCTTGTATAGTCGGATCGGTGGGTGGATTAGAAAGACGTCATATAGAATTGCTTATAACTGTAGATATCAACATAATATTCAAAGTGTTCGTACATGTCTAGCCAGGTACCGGAGCAGTTTGTTCAATTTGCCTTTGCCTGGATAGCTTGTTTTATGGATTTATGGCGAGTCAATATCGCACAAACAATATCGAGGTCCTTGAAGAATTAGTCGGAGCGACATCATATTGATATTTCATGAAATGGTGGCTGACAGAAAAATAAATTTTCCATCAGAAGCGACTGCTGTATTCAATCAATGCTAGAATTGTATAAAGTTGAGTGTGGAGCAGAGTCGGAGTCGGAGTTAATTTAGAAACTGAGGGAAGTTAGCGATCTCTCTATCTTTAACCAGTGGAGACAACAAACAAGCTCACCAACATCTTCACTTTTGGAATTTTATTTCACGGCATAGCTCTTTTCTCCCCCGGTTAAATTCAGAATCAAGTCATCGCGAAGTGGCTCACAACTGCACAGACTCCTGCATCATGGCTGCTGGGAAAAAGCCAGCTGCCAAAAAGGCTGGCGCTCCATCGTTCGACTCTATCATCGAGGCTGGTAAATGCGCCCCCTCCTTCTGACCTGAAACGACATCGACCATGGGCTAACTGGAGTCGATGTTCAAGAACGTCTCAATCGAAAAAAGAAAGAAAATCAAGCCCTAGCAGATCAGCTATTGGGCAGTAAAAAGAGACGAGCTAGTGCCCCAGGGCCTGGCGTTGGTAGCAAGAAGACGCCGACCGACAAGAGCCTTGCAAGCAGAATCGGTGTCGTGAAGGCGAGTCTCCTCACAGACAAGTTATCTTTATTTTCTTCCTTTTTATCAATGGGCTCTTTTACTGACATTTTTTATTTATCTCGGTTTAGCGCTCTGCATCAACATCTTCGAAGCCAAAAACCAACACATTCGCTGCTGCTCGTGCCACAGCAAAACCAACCACACAAGCTAAATCAACCCCATCCCGTCGCTCGCGAGAAGATCGCATGCTAGAAGATATCAATGTCCAGAAGGATGTGAACGTGACACCCCGCAAACCAACAGAGATTACGATCAAGGGAACTGCTGCCACAGGGCCGTTTGTTGTCGTTGGAAGAAATTTCGCGCCAGGTACTAATGCGGCCGACATCGAAACTGCGATGGAGCCTGTTGCTGGACATATCGTTGGGGTTCATATCACGTCCTATACACCCTATGTCAATGCGCAGATCGCATGCGCTGAGAAATGGGGCGCAGAAGCTATTGTGGCACAATTTAATGGACAAAAGGTTGGTATAGTCATATCTACAAGCTATTGCTTTCTCTATGCTAACCCCAGCAAACTAATAGGCGGATGGTCGAATCCTCTCACTTGAATATAAAGGTGGTGGCAGTTCCTACTTTGGCGCTTCTGCTGCATCCCGTAATGCGCCCAACTACGACGCCCTCAGAGAACAAGCCGACCGCGAACGTCGAGAGAAGAAGAAGGTGGCTGCGCCTCAGATCCAGGATGGAAGATATGGATTCAGTAATTCTAGAGGGGACTCCAGACCATCCGATGGTCGCTCGAATGGAACAAGCACTCGCAACCACCAGGGCCACCATGGATTACATAGTGACAAAATGATGGTTGATGCCCCTGCCGTACCAATCTCACAACGAAGTCGTGGATTTCGCTGATTGAGACATTTTCCATGCGTATCCTATGCTACGAATAAAAATTCTCATATGTATTAATAGCATATCCTTCTTGCTTTGCTGGAGTTATTGGGTAGTTAGCGGCGCCGTGAATGTTAGATTGATCCTTGAAGCCTTTTGGAATGATCTGGGCTAGTTGGTTGGAACATGGATTCTTGTGCATCATATTTTGAATTGGATTGAATTGTCAATAAGATACTTCCTGAACGTTGTCATCAAAAAGATAAGAGAGGAAAGAGAAATCACGTGTAAATCGCCGCGGAGATTCAATGCGGAGGGTTGCGGAGAACAAAAGTCATTTTATAACACTTCGTTTTTTAAGAAATCCAACTGAGTTTCATTCTTCGCCCAATTGAGAGTACATTCAATTGGTATTTACGTATCAGCTTGCAAAAGCGATCAACAATGAACCATGGCCTGAGACGAGGAACGCAACATCTAGCAAAACAATGTTGCAAACACCTCTTTTCGCAAACCCAGACAAAACGCTTCGCATCGGACATAGTCAAGAAAGAATGGTCGACACCATTAGCCAAAATCCTCGCTGATGCGATTCGAGTACAACTCCTCCCCCCCTCCTTTTTCTGTCAAGATTGGAGAGAACCATACTAATTGGCTATTGATCTTTTCAGACCACCGGCCCAATCTCCATAGCAGCATACATGCGACAAGTCCTTACGAACCCAGACGCTGGGTACTACACCACACCAAGCAGTCAAAGCAAAACCGAAGTCTTTGGCAAAAAGGGTGATTTTATCACATCCCCAGAGATCTCACAAATATTTGGTGAGCTTATCGGGATATGGGCGGTTACAGAATGGATGGCGCAGGGAATGCCGAAAAAAGGTGTTGAGTTGATTGAGGTTGGGCCGGGGAAGGGTACGTTGATGGATGATATTTTACGGGTGAGCACAAGACCATAATCAATCTTTAAGGGGATATATGTGTGTGTGTGTCTGACATTTGCTGTTTTCTTGTTTAGACGCTTAAGAATTTCAAGACGTTCTCGAAAAGTATTGAGAATATCTATCTTGTCGAAGCTAGTGCGCCTTTGCGAGAAGTTCAAAAGAACCTGCTCTGTGGACCAGATGCAGTTCTTGAAGAGATTGATATTGGTTATCGGGGTGTCAACAAGCATACTGGGGCACCTATTGTCTGGGTGGAAGACATCCGGTTATTGTCGTACAGTGAGTTCCGTCTAAGTCCCCCAGAGCTTTTATTTTAGGTCTTGGACGGCTATCGTAACACATTGCAGATGACAAAATGCCGTTCATATTTGCTCATGAGTTCTTCGATGCTCTCCCAATCCATGCTTTTGAGTCGGTTCAACCGAGCCCGGAATCTGAAGAGAAACCGCAACCGAGACAGATTATGACACCAACAGGTCCTATCGAATTGGATCCTGCGAATCAAAGAAACGCAAACAATAAACCATCAGGTCCCCAGTGGCGAGAATTAATGGTCGCATTAAACTCCAAGTCCGTCATCGAAGACGTCAAGGACGAACCGGAATTCCAACTTTCTCGCTCTAAAATATCAACTCCGAACTCTTTACTTCTACCGGAGCTCTCCGAACGGTACAAAGCACTCAAGTCTCAGCCCGGGTCTGTCATTGAAGTCAGCCCAGAGAGCCTGGTATATGTCGCCGATTTTGCGCATCGAATTGGAGGCTATACACCACCGTCAAAACCTAAATTGCCAAAGAGAAAGCCAGGAGAAGTAGCCAAACCGGTATCTCCTGATGATATCCCTTCAGCACCGGTCCAGAAGAAGCGTCCGTCGGGGGCCGCTTTGATTCTGGATTACGGCACAACATCCACCGTGCCCATAAACTCCCTCCGCGGCATTCGACAACACACGAGCATCTCCCCCTTTGCATATCCCGGCCAAGTCGACGTCAGCGCCGACGTAGATTTCACTAGCCTTGCCGAAGCGGCCCTTGAAGCTAGTGAAGGCGTTGAGGTCCATGGACCGGTTGACCAAGCCGAATTCTTGCATTCATTGGGTATTGCTGAGCGTGCGGAGCAATTACTTATGATATTGCCGGATAATGCTGAGAAGGAGGAGAAGCGCAAGATGCTTCAGACAGCTTGGAAGAGGTTGGTGGATAAGGGGCCTAATGGGATGGGGAAATTGTATAAGGCTTTGGTTATAGTTCCAGAGAATGGGGGGAGAAGAAGGCCTGTTGGGTTTGGGGGTGGTGTTGTGGGGTGATATTTCTCAATAAGTTTTGGGGGGAAAGATGTATGATATAGAGAGATGTATAAACAGTTATTTATAGAGAACAAATCAACGAACTAAATGCAGGGTATCATCCAAACAATCTATACAACCGCGTCCAGCGCATCCTTAACCTTCCATGTACACATACATCAGACAGCAACAGTAGATCAATACTCCCTCCAAATATCCTCAACATACTCCTCCGTCAATCTCGTATCATTCCCAAACTTTTCCTGCCACTGCACAAACCCTCCTTCGAGAACATAAACCTCTTGCTTCTTACTTTCCTCTACCCCCAAGGTTCGTTCGCGCTCACGCGCATAGCGCAATGCTGCGGAGGGTCCTCGTTGTTGGCTCAGCGCGCAGTGGAAAACGACTTTTTCTTTGTCCTTGAGCGTGCGCACGAGTTCGGGCATGCGGTAGTCGAGGGTGGAGCTGGGGACCCAGGTTGAGGTGTGGATGTGGCCGCCTATGTGGTCTATTAATGTGGTTAAGTTAGTGCGGGTGTTCAAAAAGACAATTTAAATACTTTAATTTATGGTAATGAGGTGTAATCATACCAGAGTCTCGAACGTCTATAATAGCGAGTTTGCTGGGTGTGCTTGTTGACAGAAGTAGTGACGAGAGGACATCTCGACTCATGCGGGGAAGCGTTGCGATTGTGATTGAGGACATTGTTCAGTCGATATAAGGACTTGAATCTTCCCAGCTCTCTCACAGTGAAATGCTATCAATGTAGGAGTGAACGTTCTATGAACAGAAAGGCAATAAATTAAAATGATGTCTGAAAGTTCAATGATTACGGGCGGAGACGGTGTAAGTTCACGTGATCAAGAATTTCCCGCTTTCTTCAATTTCCCAATTTATCCGCAACAAATCGACATCAACTCTTCCAACGACCATTTCATGTTCGAGCACTCAACACAGTCTGACGCGAATCTGGCTACGCATTGAATTCAATTCCTCGAAAACAATTACTGAGGCACATATTATAAATACAAATTGGCCCGCCATGGCGGTGCAATCGTTCCTTGCGAGATGTCTTCGCACATCGTCGTCGTCGACCTTCGTTCGTCCGATGATGCCTTTACCTCCCCGGGGCCAACTCTTGCAAGTCTACCAGAGATCCGGATACGCTACGAATGATTCTCCAGAGCAGAAATCCAGTGCACAACCGAAAAAACGAAGCTCAATATTCGACGGGATGAACATTACTTCTCATCCTACCACCACCACCACCACTGGCACTAGCACTAGTGACATAACAAACGCAAACGCAAAACTATCAGAAAGTCTAGCCGCACTCCGCGAAAACGTGCAATACGTCACTCAACCCGTCCCTCATCCTCGCTCAACTCGCGAATTCGTGAAAAGTGCATCATCATCATCGGCAGCTGACAGAGCGCACAGGGGGCTTGAACAACAACTCGACAATCTTTTGTCGCGGAGGGCTCCTTCTCAACAACAGAAACAGCAAACCCTGGACGCCAGTATTCCAGGCGGCATCATCGACCAAGCAGATCCCATCGCACCGCCGCGGTTCCGCGCCGTGCCCATGAAACTAGGCACAAAACTCGGTCGTCAAGTGTTTGTATCTAATGACCGCGGCGTCGACGTTGCGGCTGCCATAAGGATGGTTCAGATCAACTGCGCGACGAATGGGATTAGGAGACAGGCTAATTTGCAAAAATTTCATGTGCGCCGGGGTCAGAGGAGAAAGGATTTGAAGAGTCAGAGGTGGAGGAAGTTGTTTAAGTTTTCGTTTGATGAGACTGTGAAGAAGATTCAGAGGATGCGGGATCAGGGGTGGTAGCTTCTTTTCTTACCTAGGGTTTGCTGGACGCAGTGTATAAGTATTCAGAGTAAAGGGGAAGAGGGAATGGTGGATTTGAGGGCTATGTTCAGATACATGTATTATACATAACTATATGCATATCGTTTCTTTTCGTTAATTGTGTATCTACTTCGCGTGCTTCCATCTCTAACACATTCAATGTACACATCTAGTATGAATGGCTACAACATATAAACATGAGCAAGTACCCCCCTTTCCAAGGTTTCATCAATCCGTATTCTCAACACCCTCAACGCGGTCAAATCAATCCTTCTTCCCGTATCCTCCATACCCATATCCACCTCCATTATTCACAGGAGTAGGCGTCACCGAAGACGCAGGTGAATATCCTCCATACCCATTCGACTTCCCACTATTCCCAAACGTAACACCACTGAAACTTCCACGACGCTGTCCTTTTGTTGTTGTCGTCATCATCGGACGTCCGAGAATACCTTCCCCTCTCCAAGCACCGGGGCCACCACCACCAGCACCACCACCACGCCTCACAACCCGTTGATAATACGATGCAAACAACGCACCGATTCCAGCAGCCATGACAAAGAAAATCAATTTCGTCAATAGGCCCAAAAACGTCGTACCTTCATGGTGGTGGAGATGAGGAATATCGTCCTCATGATCAAGCCAGCCCAGACTATTCGCGCCAGAAACCCAACTCACCCTGAATTTCAGGGTTAGAGGTTCACCACGAACAACCTTCGAACCATGTCCTGCCGTCCATGGATTTTGCGCATTCTCAATCATGGCCGCATCTTCTTCTTCTTCTGATACTACTACTGCTTCCTTCTTGTTGTTGTTCTTCTCGGTCTTTGCGGCAGCATGTAACTCCGGCAATGAATATGCCGTTCCTGCAACAATATAACCTGGAGATTGTGTGCCACGTGACGGGTTCTTCTTTTTTTGTTGTTTCTTTATCTGTATCTCTTCCTTACGTGGAGATTCGACGGAACTCAGGCGGTGCATTAGCACGTTCATGTCAGTCCAGATATGTAGATGGCTGAGTTGTAAGGTTCCCTGTAATGCGATTGTGAGTGGTGTATAGGGTGGTCCGTTGTTGTCGTCATTGCTGTTGTTCCCACCATCACTACTGCCAACATCGTACTCCGTTGAGATAGAGTCGCCGTCCAATGGGATTGTGGGCACACGACATGTCAGGGGCGCATCGGAGTGGACGTAGTATTCTAGTAGGTGGTACAACTCGTCCGGCAAAGAGTCAATTGTGCAGGAGACGGTTTCGGTGACACCGTAGTGCAGCGCGAGAGGGAGGGAGGTTTCGTTGCATGTTGGGAATGGTATGTATTGGAGTCGGCCGAGGGAGTCTCTTATCTGTCCAAACAATCAGTATTCGCACCTATGTGGAACTTGAAGTGAAGGTATAATAGATACGCACATGTTCACCTGAATCTCTGCTATCAGTTAGCAATTCATTCAATCAAAGCATAAGGGTAGCACGCACATCGTCCTATTCAAACAGCTAACAGGAATCGGCTGGCCGTACGCATATCCAGCAACATCTCTCGAAGCCCGAGAAGCAGCAAATGCTCCGCTGGACAGGAACAGCCCAAAGGTCGAAAGATAACGTGGAGAAAACATATTTACAACAAAATCAAAGAGATCAATACGAAAAAGACATGATCATAGTTTATCGAGTCATAAGTTGGGGGTGGTGGTTGCGAGGGAAAAGACCACGCTGCTTTGTTTTTTAGTTCCATGCTTTTTGCGGAGAAGGGTCCCACTAATTGTTGTTGGCCGATTTTAGCTACGAGTGGCGAATGGAAGAAGAGAAAGGAATAATTAAGGGAATTATAACATTATTTTCGTATTCATTCCTAGTCATTGCTATTCTGCATAATTGGGGGAAAGAAAAAAAATCATACTAATCGTTCTCGAACAAGCAATTCTTTAGGCAAGGTTGGCCTTGGCCTTGAAAGCCTTGATGAGACCAGCAGTGGAAGCATCGTGGGAACCGCCTTCACCTGGAGTCTCTAATTCCTTTTGAATGTTCTTAGCAAGAACCTTACCCAACTCAACACCCCACTGGTCAAAAGAGTTGATGTTCCAGACGGCACCCTCGGTGAATGTCAAGTGCTCATAGTAAGCAATCAGAGCACCCAAGGTGGCAGGTGTGATTTGTTGAGCAAGAATAGAAGTCGTTGGTCGGTTGCCGAGGAAGGTCTTGTGAGGCACCAAGTCATCAGGGGCATTCTCAGCCTTAACTTGCTCAGGGGTCTTTCCAATCATCAAGGCTTCGGCCTGAGCGAAGAAGTTGGAAGCAAGCATGCGCTGATGCTTACCGCCTTCAACAGGGTTGTGAGACTCGACAGCGAGAAGGAAGTCGGTGGGAATGAGTTTTGTGCCCTGGTGAAGAAGCTGGAAGAAACTGTGCTGGGCATTGGTGGCGGGTTCACCGAACAAGATGGGCCCCGTGGTGTACTTGACGTAGTCACCAGAGCGTGTGATGGCCTTTCCGTTGCTCTCCATGGACAATTGCTGGAGGTAGGCGGGGAATCGGTGGAGATACTGGTCAAATGGAGCAACCAAGTGGGTTTGAGCTCCAAAGAAGTCACTGTACCAGACGCTCAAAAGACCAGCAATCACGGGGATGTTCTCCTTCAAAGGAGCTTCACGGAAGTGCTTATCCAAAGCGTGTGCACCAGCCAAGAACTGGTGGAAGTTGTCATAGCCAATGTATAGAGCGACGGAGAGACCGATGGCACTCCAGACAGAGTAACGTCCGCCAACCCAAGACTCGAATCCGAACATGTTCTTCTTGTCAATGCCGAACTTGGTGACCTCAGCTTCGTTGGTCGACAGGGCGACGAAGTGCTTAGCGATGTGAGCTTCGTCCTTGGCGGTTTCCAGGAACCATTTCTTGGCCGAGTTGGCGTTGGTGATGGTCTCCGCAGTAGTGAAAGTCTTGGATGCGATCAAGAAAAGGGTGTTTTCAGGGTCGGACTCCTTGAGAGCTTCAGCAATGTGAGTACCGTCGATGTTGGAGACGAAGTGCAACTTCAAGTTAGGGTGTCCGTAGGACTTCAGGGCCTCGGTGACCATGACAGGGCCGCTGCGGGAGGTTAGCCATGTCTTGAATCCATCTAAATGAACGGCGCCTTACAGATCGGAACCACCAATACCGATGTTGATGATGGTCTTGATGCTCTTGCCAGTGTATCCCTTCCATTCACCGCTGCGCACCTGCTCGGAGAACTCCTTCATGTGTTCCAAGACGCTGTTGACATCTTCAACGACGCTCTTGCCATCAACTTGCATGGGCTCGCTGCTGACATTGCGCAAAGCGGCGTGGTAGACAGCGCGGTCCTCTGTGAAGTTGATGTGTTCGCCCTTGAACATAGCATCGCGAAGCTCTTCCAAGTTAGCCTCTTGGGCAAGCTTCACCAAGAGGTCGAGGGTCTCGTCGGTGAGGAAATTCTTGGAGAAGTCGAAGAGGATATCTTTGCCGTCCACGGTGTTGGTGAAGGTACGGCTAAATTTCTCGAAACGGCTGGGGTCTTTTTTGAACTCTTCCTTCAACACAATGCTTTTGCCAACAGACTCATGGTGTTGCTGGAGCGCTTTCCACGCATCCAGATCGGTGGCTTGCTTGAAACCGGGCATGATGAGGTAGGATTGGGGGATTGTTCTAGATGGCCTTGAGTGTTTAGCGCGGGGTCATCGAAATTGGGTTTCTAGTGGTAAAAACATAGCGAATAGCTGCAATACGACTCACCTAGCAATCAATTGACACCAATTCGACTGATGATGAGGAAGCAAGAAGAACAGATGTGTTATGGTGTGTGTCTGGGAAGTTGGGTGATTTATATACGTCTGGTAACGTCACGGATGTAAGGTGAGGGGCAGCGGGCGTGGGGGACACCGGAAAGGACTAGCTCCTGATCAGGTAATCACGACCAGCTTGCTCGAGATATTCTTCTCTGTTGAACCTTCCGGCAGACCCGCGGAGAACCTGTTGACGTAAGGGTCTGTGTAAACACTAACCAAGCTATTCTTTATTGTTTTCGTTGAATGCAGTCTCGGGTTGAGGCCCTACGGGCATATTAACGTCGACTAAGTACAGAAGCAATGCCTTGATTGATTGCATGTCATCATGAGATTATCATCTCCATTATTCTCTTAATATCCCTCACCGGGGGACTTATGGGTCTACCTGAGCCGTCATACAATCCCTGTTCCAGATATATGTTTGGAGCTCTGGCTCAAGGAAGAAAAGAATTTACTTTTGTCGCTCTAGAAGATTCGCAATGTAACAATTGAACCAATTCAGCATGTAAACTATCTTATATGCTACGCGATGTTCGTCTATTTACATCCTGCTACCAGATCTCTACAGTGCGCGTAATGATGAGTTTAAGCAACGGACCAGAGTCTACGTATGAACTCTTATGCTCTACTTAGAACTGGCTCGCAACCAGCTTCCTCTAGCCTTCTACAGAGGCTTTCACAGAGTGCTACCATCTGGCTTGCTTACTGGCTTGCTTACCAGCTTACGTTTCCTCTGAGCTCATGTATGTCCTTATGAGTAAGCTTCTTAGTAACCGACAAGCCGGATATAAGGTGAGCTCGGGGTCGGATACGGCGAATGCATTTCCGAGCCCTGATTGAACTTCCTCCCGTATATACCAGTTACGCAGCAGTTGCTGAGTTCATAAATAGTAAATACTATGTAGCATGTAGAGCAGTTGTAGCTACAATGTAGGCTGAGAGGCTCAAAATGCAAGAGCACTAGCCGGCCTCTGATTGGCTGGTGGAGGGGAGTTCCTATTGGCCAGTATTTTGTGCTTGGCGCCTTTAAACTCCACATCTCACTTCTCAGCAAGAGAGAGCTCTCAGTCTTTCATCACCTTTTGATGTTTGCAATTTGCAATCTTGCCATCCAGCAGGTCCACGCCAACTTGTGATAGACTACATAATTCAAAACAGAACTAGGGGCTTCTATCTTTGACTATTTCCCCACTGGGTGATAGGCGAACAGTCAAAAACATGTACAATCCTTATCAAGGCAAGTCCAGTGATCACGATCCACGATCGCCACAACGTCTTTTGAACAAATTTACTAACACTTATTTTTAGGTTCACATCTATATGGCCGGCCTACAGAGTATGGGAGCTATCCTGGTGCCCCCCCAGGCATGGGTAAGTTCTCAAATTTCATCTCAAATTTGAGCACAGAAAAAATGTATCCAAGACTGATGATTTCAAGGCGCTCCCCCAGGCATGGCTGCTCCCGGAACTGCCCTTCCTCCGGGGATGCAACAAGCGAACGCGCAACAGCCAGGTCGTCCCGGCGGCTTCCCAGCCAACTTTCAGCCTCCTCCCAACATGCCGAACATAAACTTCTCCGCACCGGTTATTCGACTCGGCACATCAGGCCCTCCCAAGTCCGCGACACCTGAAGGCACAGGTCGATCTAGTGAAACGAGTCGACGAGCGGGACTTGGCGCTGCCAGCGTTGAGTCACAGCGCCAGACCATCCGTGATGCCATGATGCAGCTCCAGCCACCAACGAAGGAGGAAATCTTGAGGACTATTTTCGTTGGTGGTATCACCGAAGGCACCGGAGGCGATGACAGTGTAGAGCGTATTCTACGTTGTGCAGGCAATTTGAAACGCTGGATCCGCGCCACCGATGCAGATGAGAAGCCCTGCAAGTTTGGATTTGCGGAATATGAAGATCCCGAAAGTCTCAGCGTGGCGTTAGAAGTTCTCAAGGATGTCGAGGTTCCATTGAAGCGACAGATTCCCAAGGAAGAAGGTGATAATGAGGAGGCTGAAGTGGACAAGGCCAAGCTTTTGGTATGATCTCTTGAGAATCCATATGAAGCTGCTTTGAGTTTATCTAACTTGATTACAGGTGGTGTTCGATGAAGGCACACTGAAATACATCGAACAGTATCAGTCCTCCAGGAGTGAGGAAGATGATTCCGATCTCACCGCCCGTATTGATTCGGCTCGCCAGTTGCTTTCCAATGTGCTATCAGAACTAGCACATCCAACCGTACCTACGCAGGCTGAAGAAGCATCTACCGTTGATCGCGACGGCGATGTATCTATGCAGGAAGGAGGTGCCAAGGACGCTGCCGCGGAAGTCGTTACTATCCCTATCGCTGCTGAAGATGAACTGTCGGACATTCCCGCCGAGATGCGCGAGACAGTCGCCAAGGAGATCGCCGCTTTTCGAGAGAGGGCTAATCGTCGAGATCTTGAGCGTCTACGCCGAGAGGAGGAGATTGGTTCGATGGAGCGTGCAAGGAATATTGGAGGACGTGCCAACAGGCTGGCATCTCCACCCTTGTCAGCCCCCAGTGGGCCTGCGGGAGGAGCAAATGGCGTTCCTCTTGGTCCTCGTGATCGCTCTATAGCGAACGCACCCTCGGGACCCAAGGGATTTGGAGTGCAAATTCCCAAGGACTACCAGAAAGGTGTCTCATTCGTGACCGGCAACGGAGTGCCCTTTGGACAGGAAGATGAGGACACCGACGCCAGCGATGAGGAGCTTGAGCGTAGAAGACAAGAAAAGAAGAATGCGGAATTGGAGAAGCAATTCCTAGACCAGGAGCGCAGATGGCTGAACCGTGAACGGAGTCGTACAGCAGCTGTTGAACGGGAGAGAAAACGCGACAAGGAAGAGGACGCCAAGGTCGATGAAGCCAAAGAAGCAATGGCGAAATTCCTGCGCGAATGGAATGACGATGTGGAAGCTAGTCGTAAGGAGGAGGAATACTACGCAGACCATGGAGCCTGGTTGCGAAACCGCGCGGCTATTCGCGGAAGGGAAGTGAAGGCTGATGAAGCAGATCGAGCCGCTGAAGGACGAGAAAAGGCTCGATCTGCTCAACAACGTGAGCAAGCTCGTGGTATGGCGGATGACTTCCTGGCTCGTCAAGCTGAAGAGCTTGAAGCACAGCCACAGGTACCACGGGAACCTCAGCGATTCAAGTTATCTCTCGGTGCGGCGGCACAGCAGAAAGCTCAGGCTTCCACTACTCGCCGCACTGTGGCTGAAGTTGAAGGACTACTAGAAGACGAAGAGGAGGGAGTTGCGACTACGAAACGAACACTCGTTCCGATCAAATTCGACACTGCTGTAGAAGCCTCTGGTCTCTCTGACGAAGAAAGGGCACAGGCTGCCCGACAGCTTGCGGCAGAGATTCCTTCGGACAAGGAAGGGCTTTGGAAATGGGATGTTAAATGGGAGTTTGTCGACGAGTCTGTGCTTGGCGAGCAGCTGAAACCGTTTGTTGAGAAGAAGATTATGGAGTATCTTGGTGTGCAGGAGGAAATGTTGGTCGATGTTGTTGAAGAGCATATTCGCAGACACGGCAAGCCCCAGGACTTGGTCGAGCAATTGGCCGAGGTCAGTATCCCCTTGTTCATCTACAGCACATATCTGAAGATCTTTGCTAACTCTTTTTGTCTACTAGGCCTTGGATGAGGAAGCGGAAGTTTTGGTCAAGAAGTTGTGGCGTATGATCATTTTCTTTTCCGAGAGTGAGAAGCGAGGTCTTTCAACGTAGCGTTTGGTTGGGGATACCAGTACTATTCCATGTATCTACCAATTTCTCGTCATGCTCCGATTCAAGGACATGGTCAAATTCAGAGAACATGCTTGGACTATCCAAATACCACACTGCGTTCTAACTATATTACTCAAGTAAGACAACCATCGGAGCAACTGCGAGATCCATATCAGGCACACTGCATGCTTATAGGCGGGAAAACTAAGCCTCCGTAAGTCCACCAATGGAATGTGGTTGGGGGTTGCTCCGGCTGCTTTTTACCCGCAAAAACCACCCCGCATGGAAAGCCATCCCATGTCTAAGTCAGTCCGGTCATTGGAGCATTATCCAAGAAACAGAAAGAGGTGCCACAGTGGACGTGGGATGGCTGTGTATATTCCAGTTGGTTTGACTTTTGGGGCTAATAATGGCTCTGGAACTTGATTGACGGGCCAAGTGCTTATATGGCTTGGGTATCCCCTCATTTCTGTAGATGTCTCTCTTTCCTCACTTCTCCTTGTGGTTACTGATGCATTGCTTGCAGATTTTCTAGATTCTTGCATAGCATTGAACAAGGTTTAGTGAACAGCGCATTTGAACCGAAAGATACAACACATACAATGGTCAAGATCACGGGCTTTCTCACACGAGATGTGAGGTTTCCTGTAAGTTTCATCCTGCTCTCTAGACACCTCGGTAGGATGTAGACGCTAACGTGACATTGATACAGACCTCTCTGGACAAGACTGGCTCCGATGCTATGAATGCTGCCGGTGACTACTCCTCCGCATACTGCATTATCAAGACAGATTCGCAATACGAGGGTCATGGAATGGTAAGACCTTCTACCTCTCAATTCCAACACTTCAACCAAAAAAAGGAAGAAAAAAAATAAAAAGAAACTAAAATCGTGTTTTAATAGACATTCACAATTGGCCGTGGAAACGAAATCGTCTGCGCCGCCATCAGCACCATCGCGCCCCTCGTCGTAGGCAAAGATCTAGACGAAATCACCGCCGACTGGGGCAAGACATGGCGCTACCTCGTCTCGGACAGTCAATTACGCTGGATCGGACCTGAAAAGGGGGTGATTCATCTCGCTCTGGGCGCCGTCGTGAATGGCCTCTGGGATCTATGGGCCAAGACACTCAATAAACCCGTTTGGCGCATTGTAGCCGATATGACTCCTGAGGAAGTGGTGCGGTGTATTGATTTTAGATATATTACGGATGCTTTGACACCCGAGGAAGCGGTTGCTTTGCTAAAGGAAGTTGAGCCTACGAAACAAGATCGAATCAGAGACGCGGAGCAGAATAAGGCCGTGCCTGCGTATACGACGAGTGCGGGCTGGTTGGGATATTCGCATGAGAAGTTGAGGGCGTTGTTGGAGCAGAGTGTCAAGGATGGGTTTAAGCATTTTAAGCTGAAAGTTGGTGGGGATTTGGAGAATGATAAGATTCGTTTGGGGATCGCGAGGGAGGCTATTGGGTATGATAAGGGAAATGTTTTGATGGTGGATGCCAATCAGGTGTGCTTCTTTCTCTCTTTCTGTCTCCCTTCATTGATGCTAATTTGTTTTTCGTTGAATAGATCTGGTCCGTCCCGGAAGCTATTGAGTATATGAAGGAACTTGCGCAATTCAAGCCCTGGTTCATCGAAGAGCCTACCTCACCCGACGACATCCTCGGCCACGCCGCCATCCGCAAAGCCCTCGCAGACACCCCCCATGGAACTGTCGGCGTCGCAACTGGTGAGATGTGTCAGAACCGAGTCATGTTCAAACAATTCCTCCAGGCCGGCGCACTCACCGTTCTGCAACCCGACGCCTGCCGCGTCGGCGGTGTCAATGAATGTCTCGCCATCCTGCTTCTGGCACGCAAATTCGGTGTCCCCATTGTACCTCACTCCGGCGGTGTCGGATTACCCGAATACACGCAACACTTGAGCACAATTGACTACGTGGTGATTAGTGGTAAGAAGAGTCTATTGGAGTATGTGGATCATTTGCATGAGCATTTTGAGCATCCGGCTAGCGTCAAGGGTGGGTATATAGTGACTCCGATGGAGCCTGGGTATAGTGTGCAGATGAAGGCGGGCAGTATGGATGAATATGCGTTCCCTGGAGAGCAGGGGAAGAGTTGGTGGACGACTGATGCTGCGAAGGTCATTCTGGAGGGGCTGCGTATTTGAGGAGTACTCTTAACGATGCGAATGATTAATTGGACGAGTTGTCAAAATAATGTATTTGTCATAGAGCTGCATGTTGCATTTCAATCCAAACATGTGAGGGAGATTCTCATCCAGACTAGGCGTGTCATACATCAATCCCTGTACGTCTACCTAAATCTAAATGGCCGATCTCGGCTTGGGTATCCCTGTTCCTCCAGTCATCTTTACCGCTAACTGACTCAGCCAAATTTCAATATAACTAACAACAGAGTCATAGCCAACGCAATCGTATTGCCAGCAAAAGCAATCAATCTTCTCGTAAGCCGACCTGAAGCTCGATTTAGGCAGAGTCAGGTACGTGGCGAAAGAGGGGTCGCTCTTATGAATTCTAAACTCGTGGCTTTCCGCTTCACTAGCAGGAACACTCTTCGACGGTCAGCATCGACAATCGTTCCGATTTGGAAACAATTATATCAATCACCACCGCAACGACGGATCTTGGGATCTGTCTCATTGAGAACAGCAAGAAACTTTAGTGCTACGCGGTGGTGGTGCTCGTCAAACAAGATGACAACCACCCCGTCAGAAACACTCCAAGAACTCTGCACTCGCGTTCAGAGCATCCTACCGGAACAATTTCGAAAGGATGCATGGTATCTCGTTGTTGTATGTATATTTTTCTCTCTCTTCAAATTCACACATATGGAGAGTATATACTAAGAGTCACAACAGACCGCAGCGCTAGTTGGCTGCAATAAAGCCACCGAAACAGGCGCCCTCTACACAAACCTGGTAGAAAACGTGTCCGACGCAGAAGAAAAACGCATCAAATCCCGCCTAAGCGATGTATTGATGAAAGAATGGACTCTCGTCGGCGTGACACCCATTGTCTATGCCGTTACCGCTTTGGGAAAAGCAGAGGCAGCGTTCTACGAAAAGAGAGGCATCACACTCGAACCTCCATCGGAGGACGGATTACTCGAATTCCCAGACAAGCGGAAAAACATTGATTTCAACAACCATATCCGTGACAGAGGCACAAAGTTCATGCAACAGCTCTATCTCCAAAATCTAGCTCCGATCTGTTCGTCGTGGGGCTCGTTTGCCAGTGATTTTATGTGGATGGAGCGATCTGTGATTTATGGATTGTTTCTTTCGGATCATGAGATTTTGTCGGCTGTGGAGGCGGAGTTGGTCATTTTGACGGGCATTATGATTCAGGGGCTTAGTGCGCCGACTATTTGGCATTTGAGGGGATTGAGGAGGTTGGGCGTTAGTGAAGAGGATACGGAGAAAGTGCAGTTGGCTATTGAGGCGGTGGCTAGTTGGTCGGGGAGATCGATTGAGGGATGGCCGAGGGTGAAGGATGTGCCTGATGTTTAGATCAAAAAAAGACTTGAAGGTTTGAAGGTCTCAAGCGACGAGGTCGAAATTTCGGGGTCATTGCTCGTTATAGAATACATTTTTGAATTCGGTGAAGAATCTGTAATCATACAAGAACATACAACAATCGTGCCTTTTTGCTGACCAAAGTGAGAATCTGCTCAATTGCTCCGCCAGTCAAAGTCCAACAGCTCCAAGCAGTCCTTGGATCCGGGAGAGAAGAGTGCTTGTGAGGATTACTCATCATGTCCATATAAAACTCAGCGCCAATTGATACCAAGGATCTTCAAGGGGCTCTTCTTCCCGCCAAGGGCTTCATCACTGGACTGTTCGAGGATTATTCGTGGATGGCCTGAGTAGAGTTAGCACAACTGAGATACCTTGTTGGTTCGCGAGTAAGATAAAGACCTTTCACATCTACCGCAAGCAACCGATATTGAAAGTTCGGTTCATCCAGCGGCTTGATCATGTGTACATGTACAATACCCTCATTTAATGGCCCCTCAACCTGTATACTTTCGTGAGTATAGAATAAATGCTATATCCATAGCACGACTCACATGAAAGTTGATCCTCATGTGTTCTCTACCGAGAGAATCTTTCTGTATAGTGGTTCTGATCCAATCGTTAGCTTGACGCGATTAAGAAAGAGACGGAGTACGTACGCGATAGGCCGGTTCCTGGTCCATCTATTCCCCGTTGCTTCACCATATGCTTTAATTTCTTTGCTACTCCCCAGTAATGATATGCATCGTGGATCTTCCTTGATGCGGCTGACTGCCTTTTCGAATTGCCAGGTCCTGCTATTGGGAGAAAAAACGTCGGTATACAAAAGCGTTAAAACACCGCCCTATATCACGAAAACAATTAGAATGACGTCCTAAGACACTAAAGGGTTGTCCAAATACCGTCATAACCACGCCAATAATCACAATCACAAAATTGAACGATTGCTGTGTAGCTCGAGCTACTTTCTCCTTCCCACTTAATTCTGACCATCTATATCGTCCATCGTCCGTCATGACGGATATCTGTTTCCTTGTCGGTCCTGAGCCATTGCCACCAAGGCTACTTTGAGTCGCATAACTCCGTGTCAGACTCGATGATGTTGCTGCGGGAGAGACAGTAGTAGTAGAAGCTCTGAGGAGAGGTGCGGCGGTGGTGGTGGTGGCCGCCGTAGAACCGCGAACCGCAAGTAATGTTGGGTTATGTAGGAGTGAGCGATACATTCTGATGTCTGGTCAGAATCGGCATCAGATACATTTGACAACGCTTGACTGCGTGGTTGATATCTGGAATTGCTGGGCTAATTTTTGCTTGATGCGGAGAATGGGTCTCTCATTGCGGAGGAAGTACCGGCAAAACTGCAAAAGCGGCGTGTTATCACGTGCCGCAACGCAAAATCGCAACGCTATGCTGAATCAGGCAGTTGCAAAAATCCAACTTACCTAACCAAGAAGGCTCCGCAATTTGCAGACTTAGTCTTCGACCACGTTCGCTCTTCCGCCTGCCAAACTTGTGTCCACCGCAACATTTTCCGAATTGTTTAATCTGATCAAAACAAAAACACATCAACCAACACTCTTACCCGACCGAACTACGCTGATACTCGACATTTTGTGATCAGCCCTGCTAATAACCATGAGTGCCACCAAGGCGCAATCGCAGAAGATCTTCGAGAAGTTGAAGACCAAGCCAGCAAACAGGGTGAGCGAAAGCACCCCGCCAACAAGAAACCCCCTTTTTGCCAGAGTCAGTGCATACTAATTCTTGAATTGTACTATAGCTATGTTTTGACTGTGGCTCTAAGAATCCAACATGGTCATCCGTGCCCTTTGGTATCTACCTATGCTTGGATTGTTCGTCCCATCATCGTAACCTCGGTGTTCATATCTCCTTCGTTCGCTCCACAAATCTCGACCGTATGCCTCCCCACCCGGTTTCACTCTAAAATTTGTACTGATTAAATGCACAGAATGGCAATGGGAACAACTTCGTATAATGAAAGTCGGTGGAAATGAGTCGGCCACCAAGTTTTTCCAATCGCACGGAGGTTCCGCCGCATTGGCCAGCAAAGATCCTCACGTCAAATACGAATCGCCTGCCGCTGTGAAATATAAGGAAGAGCTTAAGCGAAGAGCTGCTCAAGATGCGAAAGAGTGAGTGCTTATAATTGTTTCAGGGTTCAGATGCAAAACGGGGATTGATTAAGAGCAATTTAAGACACCCAGGTGAAGTCGTGATCACAGACGTCGCGGGCGCTCCTGGTGATGATGCTGCAACTCCTGCCGGTGAACCAGATGACGACTTCTTTTCTTCCTGGGATAAGCCAGTCATTAAACGGCCCAGTAACCCCCCCTCCCGAGTTGGTACGCCATCGAATGCCAGCCGCACCGCCTCTCCCTTTTTGAATGCTGGCTCGAACGGAAACGGAGCAAGGTCCAAATCGCCTCTTTCAGCAAGTGATAAGGATGAAACATCCTCACCTCCCCCTACTGCCGTCCGAACAGGGAACGTTGTCAGGAAAGGTCCCACAGGCGCAGGTGCTAAGAAGGGCAGTATATTGAGTTCCAAGAAGACTCAGAAACTCGGCGCGAAGAAAGTCGTGAGCAGTGACGCAATCGATTTTGAAGAAGCCGAGCGCAAAGCAAAGGAAGAGGCGGAACGTATAGAGAAGCTTGGTTATGATCCCGAAGCTGAACAAGCTGAGTTGGAAGCTAAGGAGAAGGCTGCGGCTACCACGAAGATTGCATCTCCTACTCCTATTAGCCCTGCAAGAGGGGGCTTCGGTGCAACAGGCAAGGCACCTGAAAAGAGTGCGAGCGAGATGGAGCGTCTTGGAATGGGTATGAGCCGTCTGGGATTTGGACAGGTATCGAAGCCTGCAGTCGCGAAGAAGCCTGGGTTTGGCGCTGTCGCTCCTCAACGATCGGCTGCAGATGGTAAGTTATATCTTTTTTTATTTTTTTAGTTTAACGTTCCACGGCATTCTAATGAATACATCTACAGAAGAGGAAATTGAACAAAACAGAACACGCTTTGGATCGCAGAAAGGTATCTCATCAGACGAATTCTTTGGCCGAGAGCGATTCGACCCTGCAGCACAGGCAGAGGCCAAGACTCGCCTCAACAATTTCGAAGGCGCTACATCTATTTCCAGCAATGCATACTTTGGACGGCCTGAAGAGGACTATCCTGCTATTGATGACGGATACGGCGATCTCGAGAACGCAGCTAAGGATTTCGTTCGCCGATTTGGAATTACCGCCGGTGATGATTTGGAGAACTTGACACAAGTCCTGGGTGAGGGTGCTACGAAGTTACAAGGTTCGTCTCGTCCCCCTTCTTTTGCCTATCGGTATATTATTCATACTAACTAATGAGTTTCGTCAGGCGCCATTCGCAGCTATCTTAACAGTTAAATGATTCACGACATGTTTCTTGCAGATACCAAATTTCTCATTCATCTTCCAATTCCCCGGCCCAATTAAGCATTTAATCATCTTATTCGCTCAGAAAATTCGATGTTGATGTTTGAGGTTCTTTGTTTCCGATTGCTAGCAACTCGCAAGTATTCTGCTGGCTATTTTCTGTTCGTCTTTGATATACAATATTGTCTTAGTAATGAGGTTCGAATTGAGATAACTATAGATATACACGTGTTACACATCGTATATACAGGCATAACGCCGCAGATTTTGATTTTCAATCTGTACAAACAGTCTTGGCACACGACTTCTATCATTTCAGGTTTATCTAGAGGTGATACCTCTCATGATCGGTAGATAGCATCTGCCATCCTAACAACCTGACCCATCTCTTTAACATCATGCACCCTCACAATATCAGCTCCTTGCTGCACACTGGCCGTAACCGCCGCCGCCGTACCCCAAACCCTCTCGCTCGCCTTCTCAACACCAGTAATGTGACCAATATAAGCCTTGCGACTTGTTCCAATGAGCCAAGGGAAATTCTCCAACCCTTCGATTCCATGAGTCAATGAAGTCAGATTCCGTAGCAATTCGACATTTTGGTCCCTCATTTTCGCGAATCCGAGACCTGGGTCGAGGATCATGCGCCAGCGGGGGATTCCTGCTTCTTCGGCAGCGTGGATCTGAGTGAGTAGTTCTGTGCCGATGTCCTTGATGACGCCGTTGGGGTAGGTGGTTAATTTGTTCATTGTTGCTGGTGTACCGCGCATATGCATCAGTATTACTGATTTGCCTGTTGCGGCCATGGTGGATAACATGTCTGCATCCAGTGTGCCGGCTGATACGTCGTTGATGATATCGGCGCCTGCTCGGCATGCTTCGGCCGCGACTCGTGCGCGATATGTGTCGATGCTAATGGCTACGTTGGCTGCTTCTGGTAAAGAACGAATATGTTTGATCACGGGGATGACTCGGGACAATTCTTCTTCTGCGGTGAGTTGAGTTGCGTTTGGTCGTGTGCTTTCGCCACCGACGTCGATGATTGTTGCCCCCGCTGCGATGAATTCACGGACTGTAGAGGTTAGTTGTTCACGATTGAAGTTTTCGCCGGAATAGAAGTGTTTCCCTCCGTCGGAGAAGGAGTCGGGTGTCACGTTGAGAATAGCCATGACGATTGTTTTCTTTTTAGGGTTGGAAGGAGTTAGTGGTGGTATATGTGGTGATAGGGGACTTGTCACGACTGGAGTTGTCTCGGATGGTGGCAAGGATCGGAGAGCTGATAGGTATGTGAGATTTGTTCCTGGTAAGAGGACTCTCTCATGTGGTATCAATCTTTATATAAATGTTAGCTGAGATAGTGTTCATACCACTTCAGTCCCATAGCTCGGGAGAAGGACTCACTGGCAGAGTGGTCGTAGAACAAATTCTCTTTCTAACATCAATTTGTGCGGTATATTCAATCGAGGATGAGACACCGTCTCGTTGTTATATAGCAAAATATCAAGGTCAATATTACGTGGACCCTTGTCAATGATCTTCCGTCTTCCTAGCCCATTCTCAATACCCTGTAGAGCATCCAGTAACTCTATAGGCCCAAGGGTTGTTTCGACCTGGCGAATAGTCAGTAAATTAAAGTCTGAATATCCAGGGGTTATAAGTGTGGATCGTACTTCACAAGCCGCATTTAGAAACGGCTCTTGATCAAGAACGTACATAGGTGCAGTCTCAAAGAGTGAACTTGTTCGTTTGACTTTGATTCCGGCCCTGTTCATTTCGGCGCAGGCTCGCTCTATCATTGCAATGCGATCACCTATATTGCTGCCCAGGGCAATGTAGGCTTTGCGACTGCTGCCGGCAGTGCTTTCCCCCCGCTCATCTTTCGTAGCCACCATCCCGGAATAAGAAAAGTTCCTCGCAGACTGCAGTTGTTTGTTTGAGATTCCAGGTAAGCGGATGTTTTTTGGCGCATATAGCGATTGTTGCGTGCATATCCCACTTTTCAGTGATCCTGAAGAAGAAGGGTTCTTAGCTGGTCAAGGTTCATTCCATAGCTATCAGAGCAGAGTATACGACATCGCCACACGTGACGTGGCGTACGCAACTTGCGCATATCACTGGCCAGTGATTGAAGGAAGCAAGGGGAGAAGCTTACTCGACCCATTTGTGACGAAGTGATACCTGTAGCCTGTGTTAGCAGGGCGCCTTAATGCACATAGGTATAAGGAAGGGAGTTGTCAAAATCTTGCCCTTTAGCTTTTGTTATTGAGTACTGTCGAACCGCAAGAGAACCAATACGGCTTGAGTAATTGGGAAATCTTTGGCAGCTATATACGGTCCTGGTCGCCATGAGTTATGCCAGCAACACAAGTTGGTTGATTTTGCGATGATCTACTGAAATCATCAGCTATCTGAAAGGGATGACAGTTTGCAGATTTATATTGGGCAATCTGATTCGCAAATCCCGGACCCACACTCGGTATCTAACCCTAACCCTGACATATACATGTAAACGTACCCTAGCATTCTATACCTACGATTTTAGGCATCCAAAATTAGGTTCTCACTTCTATACGGAAGAAAAGGATACCACGAGGATTTTAATATATGAGCTGAAAGCCAGTAACTGACCCTACGTAAGCTAGCTGTCTTGTGTCTCTTGGCTATTTTATCTCGAGTGGCATCTATCGAGGTGACATCTGGAGCGGGAAAAAAAAAAAAAGATTCTAGTAAATTCAAGCGATGTATCCCCATGCAAAACGTCGGGTCAACTGCACATCCAGAAAACGAGAATCTGTACGTGGAAAATCCATGTCTATCTGCCAACATTGAAATCTCCAGATATCAAGTTGGCATTGCATTATAAGTTTCACTCCTGGACGGAGACTGAAAAGAATGTTAATGAAGTTCTTTTCCTCGAATTATGATCAGCAATCCACTAGCTTCCTATAACTTCAAAGTTACCTAGATAAGGGTCTAATGTCTACAAAGCAGAAAAAAATGTGAAGAGAGCTCCAATATATGAGTGTAAAACCGGTAGGGCTTCCTTTGAGGTGATTGCAGTAAACCCTGGCTATAACAAACAGAAGGCCTCCCCAGATCTATGGCGAATATCTAAAAGTGAATATGATTTCGCAATGAGGTGTACTCCAATACACTATTCCATTGAAGATGGAGAGGTAGAGATCAAATACTCTCTTCATTGGACTCTTCAAAAACCTCGTGAATATCTTGATACTGAACCCCCCAGATGTCCGATGCAAAAGACTTCAGTATGTCTGTTTCAATAATGATGGCCGATTGAATTCATCCTTTATAAGTCCCTCGATCCTTTCAACATTCCGGGAAATAGCTAGAGAAGTCATGGGTTGCCCCTCCTTAGCAGTTCTGGTTGGATTGTGCACTTCATTCCGGTCATGCTGCGGAGACAGCCATTTGAACCAGTGTTGCATCCATTCCTTGACAGGGAACAGCATATTTGCTATCGACACTCCGGGAGCAATGCATGCGATGACCAGCGAAGTCGTCATAATGTTCCCCTCAGACTCTCCCCTTGGGTCTCGCAAAAAATTGTCGGCAAACTCAATAACCAAAGGTCATCATTTGAGATACAGATACGCTGCTCTCCGACTGATTCTTGTGATAATACTGTGCGATAAGTCTTTTTGCAACCGTCGTCGAATTTCCAATTTTCAATGGTGATTTCTTTGTCTCTTTGGTCAATTGCGATAGTTATTGCTGCCCGGACGTCTCCCTCGGATTCAGTCATCCACCACTCAATATCTCGCACCAGTTTTCTGCTGGACTCGGTGTAACCAACTTCAGCAACTAATGTTGGCCACTTAGACGAACGGTAGTTTGGTAGCCTACGTGGCATCCAGCTCTCGTCGGCGCGTTTTGTCCGTTGCTTGCCCTGATAATGAGCTTCGCCAAATGGTAGAAGATGTTCATCGATTCCGTTCATGGCGCTCAGCTTCTGGGTTATGATGTTGCTTAGCTTCCTGTGGGCGAATCAATGTATGCGTGTCTCCATCTTGATAAGGAGTATTCCGAGTTTAGGGAAATAGGACTCGAAGTCAAAGCTATTCTCGACGCAGTTGTGGTTGAAGGTGCTTTCGCTTAAGTCTGTAAAGATAATGTAATCACTTCGATCACGGCTGTTATCAAGAAGAGAGAGCTCGCGATCTCTATTGTAGAAAAACTGTTTCTTGTTGCGATTTTCGTATTGAGTGGTGTTGGCACTTAGACCAAAGAGTTCCTGATAGTTAGACGCCATGGCAGTTGTGGAAGGCGCACCTGCATTTGACTCAAACATGCACGTGCCACTTGGAGGGAATTACGTTTGATATTTCTTATTTCTTGGGCTTCTTGATATAGTTTCTACATAAAAGTCGATTTATCAGAGAAGAACGCATCATGACGACAGTCTTGGAAGGTTCTTGGATATCCATGGATAACGAAAGGAGGGTCTCTCCATCAATTGATATCTATACATGTACAATTATAATCTTGAACCTTGGAACTACTCCAGTATAGGACCTTTGACTTAAGTCTAGAGAGACCTTCTGTTTGTTATCGCTAGGTTTACTGTGCCCTAACCGTGCGACCCTAGAATGTTGTATCTTGCCCGTGGCATTGCCTTGATAATATATCCATGATCTCCTTATGATCTTTGGATGCCGCATGTTCAAACGCTTTCAAACCGAGGCGGTCTCGTTGTTCTTCACTGGCGCCGGACTCAATGAGGAGTTCCACAATCGATCCATAACCTTTGACAGAGGCGACGATCAAGGGACTCCAACCACGGGATTTCTCCGGGATGTTGGCGTTCACCTTTTTCTGTAATAGATTTGACACTGCGGCATAATTGCCGGAGCTGGCGGCAGCATAGAGTGCAGTTTCACCGTACGCTCCTTGATAGTCTTTAAAGGGACCGTACAGAGGTAAAGCTTGCCAGGTGTTGACGCATGAGTAGATGTCCTGGACTAGGTCTTCGCCATTCCGTATATTTGTGATCCAGGAACCCCGCGGAGCATTTTCCCAGATTTTCATGAAGCCCTTCACGAGAACCTCGTACACTTCCGTATGGCCAAGTGTTATGGCAAAAGTAAGTGGTGTACACTTGTCAAAGCGTCCTTCTAATGTAGGTTCAGAGAACTGGTACTTCCCAACGAGTGGCATATGGTCAAGAAACAGTTGGCATGCATCCGGTAATCCATAACGAGAAGCATTGTGGATGGGAAAGTGTCTCCAGTATACATCTGGCGTGAACAGAACAGTTCGTCGTGAATGTTCATCTTTGAGCCCTGACAGGATACGACCGAGGAGAGATAGGAGATAATCAGCAGATCCCGAAGAATTTTTGGTATTTGAAGACAGGTCGGATTCAAAATACCCTGTGAGTAGTTGTCGATGACTCATTTTAACAAGGATGCCATCTATCACCCAGATAGTATAGTCAGACTTAGGAAATCCAATATCATAAGTAGACTTCATGAGATCAAATAGCTTATTGAGGCAATTCTTTGAGATATGTATTATTGAGAGTTGAGTCAGGACAAGAACAAGCCTCCTGCGCTGCAGCACCAGTTTGTTCTCCGTATGTGATCTATCTTTCCCTTGGGTGCATGCGTTAATCGTTTCTTGAATGAAAGTGTCAACATTTTCTTCGAGGAATATGCGCAATGCATCAGAATCATCTTTTCGTATAGCTCCACATGCAGCACCCAGGTTCAATGCGACAGGGCCACCTTTCTGCATCAAGTCAGGATACCAAATTCGAGCAAGATTGTTCACCATCAGCGAGGGTTGTGACACCATCAGCGAGGATTGTGAATTGAAAGACCTTGTCGACAAAACATGAATTTTTTCTATCATGAATTCAACTCGTCTTAACTTGCGTAACGAATCCTCATGCATGGAGAATAGTCCTCCGGTCAGCATTGACTTGAAATGCTCAATTCTTGAGTCCATCCAATCAAGGTGAGCAAGCTCGTCCGCTAACTTGCCAAACTTCTGCAATATCCTTTGAAAACCAGACGAGTTTACGCTTCCGTACCAGAATAACCTTCTTAGATCGGTACGGCATTGAAGCAGTAATCCCATGAAGAAGTGCAGCTCTGGTTCATCCGCGATTTCCCAGTGTATATTTTGCTCCCAGTTTGGGTTCTTTTCGAGCGATTTGGGGCCACTGTACCATACGTGGTACTTTGACACCTCGCCCCAGATGGCATTGGACAAGTATTTGTGGTATTGATTTATGCTCTCGATTTGGTGGCTCATGCACTTGAATGCAGCTAGATTTATAGTGTTATTATCCAACCTGACGGCACTGTGATCATAACAACCTTGGAAACTTACGTGTGCAATCCCCCGGCAGAACTTCGCCTTCTCTGGCTCTCTTTCGGACAAGCTTGATTTCTGTTTTCAATCTATCATAGTCGATGTATTCGTGTCGCCACAATAGGACTTTGTAGTCGTGGAGATTTCTGCCGAACTTCATGACGATATGCTGGATTGATCCTCGTAATAGTGGTAAACAGAGAAATGAATTGACTATTGAAAATGATGTGAAATACGTAGTTGTAGAAAAGTCTATAAGTGCTATGCTCAGATGGGGCCTCTAAACCACAATTTATATCTCTATCATTCCTATACACGTCACCAAATATGACTACGTTAATGAATCTCCTTGTCTTCACTCATAACCATGGATGACATCGATGCATGACATCGAGGATGAGCGTTATGTTGTTCTTGAGTCACCAGCCGCTTATCATCTCAAATGGGTGTTTGAGTAAGTCTCATTTATTCTAGGTACCTACTAGTAGGTAGTCGGTAAGTCCGTTCAGAGCTCTGTCATTATACTGGTGTCTTCTTTGTATAGTCGGTGTGGCAGATTAGGTACTTTTCACGTCCAAGCGACCCTAACATTGGCATTTCCGAATTAGGAAATAAGAGGTGATTAGCCCTAAAAAGTCAAACCCCAGCTTGCTACACATCTACTGATGAAATTAGAGGAATATAGACAGAAACTACAGTGTCGGAGTGATCTAGATACTGAAACCATTGACTGTTCAATTATTTTTATCCCGCATAGGTCGTCATTCGATGAGTAAGAGTAAGCGTGTAGTTAGTTAGTTAAGCACTACTGAGTCAACTTACTACGTAGTTTGCTGAAAGAAATCAAGATGAACAGAACACCTACAGCCATGTACATAGCTAACAGTATTTCCATTAGTGACTACTCTATAAATGCTCGAGTCTTTGTATGTATGAATGCAACCAATCAGCGAGCGCTTCCCCAGCTTTTGGAGAACCGAGGCATCGCGTCGAGGCCCCACTAGCCCTCCAGAAGCTAAAAAGTGCCTCGGTCACGCCGAAGTAACATAACCGACCTCCCATGTAACAACGTCTTCTTACATATCCCCCCCATCTCTTTCTTCATCTTCGTCTTCTATATCCTGCCGATATACATCTTATATCTTCTGTTGAGTCTTTTCTATCTCTCACATATCCCTATACCAACCGGCAAGCGTCGATACACTGTGTAACCATGGCATCTCCACGTGAGTTAACTATCCTTGTCCCCGCATCTAGCAGCATCAAGTTCCTCTCCTCGAATGTCCAGAAAAGATGAGCTGATGATAGGTCTATCAACTACTAGAGGTCCTTCGCACCCCCGTCACCGATCTTCTCAAGATCAACCACCCGGTCCTCTTGGCTGGTATGAACGTGGCCGCCGGACCTAAGCTCGCTGCCGCCGTTACAAATGCCGGTGGTCTCGGTGTCATCGGTGGTATCGGATACACCCCAGAAATGCTCCGGGAGCAACTCAACGAATTGAAGGGATACCTCAATGATAAGAATGCGCCGTTCGGTGTTGATTTGCTTCTGCCTCAGGTCGGTGGTAATGCGCGAAAGACCAAGTATGTTTTATTTCCGGTCGGATCACATGCAAATACTCGCGCGCCCGGGGTTACTAATTTGTATTTTTCTGTTCTAGTCATGATTACACCAAGGGGAAGCTCGACGAGCTTATTGATATCATCATTGAAAGCGGAGCTAAGCTCTTCGTCTGTGCCGTCGGTGTCCCACCCAAACACGTCGTTGAGAAGCTTCACAAGGCCGGTGTTCTCTACATGAACATGATCGGACACCCCAAACACGTCAAGAAGTGCCTGGACCTCGGCGTCGACATCATCTGTGCCCAAGGTGGTGAAGGCGGTGGTCACACTGGTGATGTCCCCACCACCGTACTTATCCCAACAGTTGCAAAGCTTGTGCAAGGTCACAAGAGCCCTTATACCGGTGTGCCGGTGCAGGTTATTGCTGCCGGCGGTTTGTTCAATGGGCAATCCGTTGCTTCTGCTTTGATGCTTGGTGCTTCAGCTGTGTGGATCGGTACTCGATTCATTCTCTCCGACGAGGCTGGTGCTTCTGAGGCTCACAAGGAGGCCGTTCGCACCGCCGGATTTGACGACAACATCCGAACCATTATTTTCACTGTATGTACTCCTTCCACTTCGTTTGACGATAACCATGAAAACTAATTCTCTGCGCCGCAGGGCCGTCCTCTCCGCGTCCGCAATAACTCCTACATCCAAAACTGGGAAGACAACCGACAACAAGAAATCAAGGACCTGACTTCCAAGGGCATAATCCCCGTCGAGAATGACCTCGAGAACTTGCCCGACGACGTTGAGGACGAGGCTTTGGATAATCTCCGTCCTTTCCTCATGGGCAAGGTCTCTGCCGTCGTCACGGAGAAGAAGCCTGCTAAAGCTATTGTCGATGAGCTCGTGACTGATGCCGTTGCATGGTTACAAAAGGGTAATAAGATGATTGCTAAGTTGTAAATACCAATAATTAACGATTTCTGTTTCTTTTTTTTTTTTGATGTATTTGAATACTTTTTTTTGTACTTGCCTTGCATATGGAATTCGATTTGTTTGAGCTGTGAACTACGTATGGATTCGTCGTATGGTCATACACGATCTTTCCCCAGGTACTAATATACCGAGGTAACACGCTCGAAACAATCGGCCTAAAGTCGAACTATTCCCCCTCCTCCCTGCAGTCCAATTGCTTGAACCGAAGTACACTAGATTTGGCAAACGAACAAATATCATCGACATTCAATACCCATAATCATATTGACGGAAGTCTAGTGAAAAAAAAAAGTGTAAAAAACATGCCATACTGGATTCACAGAAGTGAACAGGCAAAAAAAGATATCCTTGTCTTCCTCCCATCATGGAACCCGTTCCCAATCAACCCATCATTCGAGAACCCATATTCAAAACAAACACACACACACGAGAACGTATGGGAGTGGTGGCGTGTAGTTGGAAAAAGCCCGACAAAGTTAGTTAAATCCATCCATTCCATGCGCTTTTTTTTTGCCTTTCCGTTCTTTTCAATTTGTCCGATTTGTTATTTTTTTCGTTGAGGAAAGGAGGGCGGGGTGGGTAAAGCGTTTATCGGTACTTGATGAAACCGATGTCTGAGGACTTTTCACGGAAGCACTAATATCGCATTGCCATTAGAAAAAAAGAAAATGCATTGACGAAAAAAGGTCGAGGGAAAACGAACCTGACGGCAAACCAACAATCCGTACTTGCGGATAAGACCGGCCTTGTGAGCGCAGACACGGCTGGAAAAGAAAAAGAATATGTTAGCATGCGAGTTGTAAAATTCCTCTTTTTTTTTCGTTTTGCAGAAATCCCAAGGGCGGCTTGATGGTTCCTCCAAATGTCTTGATTCGAATATATGTTTTTTGCGCGTCCTTGACCCTGATATCTCGACAATTTCAAGATTCATTTCCACCTCTTTCATTCTTTCTCTTTCTCGTTTTTCTTCCAAGTCGACATTTTCTCCCCTCTGACTCCATCCCTTGCCCCCTCCAATTATCTTCCTTTTCCCCAGAAAATATCCTCATCCTCCTCCTTCCTAACCATCAAGCCCAAGCGAAAAGAAGAACAAGATCATTCCTTACCATTGACGGCTGCCCTTGCCGTAAGTGCGTGGGCGACTGTACCAAACGGACTCGTGCGACATTTTGACTCTCTTTTTTTCAGGGTTGAAAAAAGAAAATTCGGTGATGGGGGTTTGGGCGATTCGAAAGTTGTCGACGAAGGGGTTGAAGTTCAATAGGTAAGCGTTAGGCGAGGCGGTGGTTAGTTTTGTGTTGTGTGCCCTTAAACCCGGTTTGGTATTGAAGGCTTGGCATTTGGGTCTTTTTCGTACCGGGACCAAGCGAGAAAACATTGTGGGTTGGATGGTCACGTGAGAGAAAGCGGAAAGAAAGGAAAGGTAGGGCATGAGCCCTAGATGGAGTCTGAATTGGGTAATCTGCTTCAATTGCATGACGGCTGCAATCGTTCTAGGTAGAGAACATGACGTTGCTGGATTGTAAAGTCACTGGTTACTACGTACAATTTGGCTGTCATTCGAGAGACACATACGTACTACAATTGAGGTTGGTTTCAATCTTGTTCCAAATCATACTGTTCTCCGTCTATCCAGGTATTCAAAGCTTAGCAGGTTAGAGTATGGAACTCGTCATAATAAATTTCATCGAGATGAGAAATAGTATTTAGCTATCAAATATCATGTTCACATAGTAATCATCTATCGTCCAAAAATCCTCATCTCAATAGGACGCGTTATCAAATACCCAAATGCGGCAAAAGCAAAGCCCAATTCAAATCCAACGTCTCCACCATAAGGAGCACCACCAGCATGAAGAGCAATAGGTCCGACCCACCAAGTCTGACTCATGCCAGTAACCATACCCGCAATACCACAGCAGAAAGCGAAAACCGCGGCGATGCCGGGGGGAAGCTTATCCGGTTGGTCGTAGAATTCAGGATTGTATCCCCCAAAGCCGCGCTTGAAGACAAAGTGGTCGGTAAGGGCGATACCTTCGTAAATGGCGAGCCAGTAGCCAATAAAATCCATGAAATTCGTCAGGACGGTTTCGTAGTGAGAATAACCTGGAATGGCAATGGCGATATATACTCCGGTTGCAACGATAACGTAGATGAAGCGAGGGACTTTGCGAGTCCAGCGGGCCAACACCATAAGCGTAAGGCCAACGGAGTAGATGTTGGGGCAGTTGTTGGCGATGATGGACAAGGCCAGGATAACAACGCAGAACTTGCCAAAGCCACCCAAGGGCCCGAAGAGGACGGCTCCCAAGAGACCACCAGTACCAGACTCAGCATAGCCAGCGGCATATTTGTTGTCACCGCCGTTGATAGTAGTGGCAGTCATGACGGCGACACCAAGCATCTCGGTGAAAAGCAGAGGGAAGATCAAACCGATAGCAGTCGAGAAGAAGATCCAGAATCGGCTGCGGTTCGATGGTTGATAGACCGTATAGTCAGCGGCATAGCTAGTCCAACCCGTGGCGAAGCCATAGACGGTTGCACCGAACGAGAGGACAGAACCCATTTCAGCCGTGCCGGCTCCCATGGGGATGTTGTAAAAGTCTCCGGAGTGAGCAAACACACCCAAAACAATCAGGAAAACGATGAATGTGGGAATCCAACTCCAGAATTCGTATGCGTGAACGACCTTATAGCCGAAAAAGGTGATCAATAGCGTGCAGATGGCAATGATGACAATTCCGACGGCACCGGGCACATCGTGGTTCACAGCATGGATCAATTGGGCACCGACAATCGAGTTTGCAGACGACCAGCCGATACAAGCGAGGATGTTAAAGATGGCGACTGTTAAGTCAGAGTTAGCACGGACATCCTAACATGGCAGAAAGATCGACCGTACTGAGTTTGACACCCCACCAGCCGAACCAGAAACGCGACACCACCATTTGACGCAGACCAAATTCGGCACCGAAGATGGAGAAGAAGCAGACCGTTAAGATACCAAGCAAGTTGAAGAACAAGACTGTCAGGATACCATCGACGAAGCCACAGTAAAAGACCGATTGTCCGAGCACTCCAATAGCGAACGATGTCACGACCATGTTGGCGGCGAGCCACTTTAAAAAGTCAAGTCTCAGTATGTTAAATGCGCCATGTTCTGGTTTTCTTCATATACAACGCACCATGCTTCCAACGTTCAAATACGAAGTATCCGTCCGCTCATTATCCGGTACCCGCTCAATACCTCTCTGCTCGACGTTGAGTTTGCCCGCGAGACGCTGCATTTTGGCGTACCAGGAATCGCCATATTCGAAGCTCTCGCCGGGGACGGCGCCGGCATTGTATTCATAGTAATTGTTGACGGGATGTTTCTCAACATCCGCGGTCAAGTCGCCTCCGGACATTGTGTGTGCGTGTTATATATGCGAAGTCTTATGAGACTGAGGATAGTGCCGCCGCGTCAAGATCGGACGAGTAAAAATAGATCGACGATCTGTTTAACGACAAAAGCACATATCCCAGAAGGAATGGGGGTGGGGGAGATTGATGATGGACTCAACGACGCCAAAAAAAAGAGGAAGAACGGATGAAGAAAGAAGGGCTATAGCAGAATTTTATATATCATTACGTAGTAATAGTAGAGTCGCGTGTGCGAATGAATTTTTCTCAGGTTCTCTCGGGATTATCTGACGGCGCCCCACAGAGGGAAGGTGGTATCCTGATTCCTTCCTACTTTGGCATGTTCTGCCCATCTAGAAGGAGCGGGCCATTATCAGTAGGAACGGGATCAGCCAATCAGCAACTCGGAATGGTCAACTGTTAGGGTTAGAGTGGATCTATCGTCGCGTGGGCATTGCCTGCGCTAGCCCCTTTTCAGACGAACAGCCGATCATGGTGCATTCTGATTGGCTGGCGGACGGGCCTGCCCTAAGCAAGCACTTGCCAAGCTGCCTGAATCGTCGGTGGCGCTGATAAGCATGACAGCCAATCGGACACGCTGTTTAGTCACTTGAATGACTCTTCATACCGTACTGGGATACAGTAAAATGTCATAGAGATAACGCTCCAAGCTAACTACTCCCTGCGTTCGTATCACTATCAACTCTTAGCTTCAACGCCAGTGTTTGCCCCTATCTGTCTGGCCTGGGACAGCTTCGGCCGCTCCCGTGCCCAGATACGACCCCTATGTTGCGCTTGCTACGATGTGTATGCAACCAAATGCATTGACAAGAGTTGGTATTGCATCATGGGCCGTGCAATACGCAATAAACTCGATTCACAGCACCGGATATACGTAGTCAGACCGCAAAGCACTGAAGCACAGTGGCAACCATCCGCTCTGTTAACCTTTTTACGTAACACGGCGTTCCCGGTTGATCGGTTTATGGCTGACAGGGCTCTCTGTGCGCAGGTTACATCGATTGTCGATATCAGGAAGGTGCTAACCTTGTACGTAACTAACTTAACGATAAGTTAACTAGTCAATATGATACTGATAATGATATCTGGGGGCGTCGTCCAATCAGGTTTGTTTTGGTAACCAATACATGATTACATCTAAGTTATGAATTGGATCTCGACTAAAAACAACCAATAGTTACTTCCAATGGAATCTAACGTTAAAACTGGCAATCTTAATACAGTAACTACTAACTAGACGCTATTTCACAAGTTGACTATGCAGCAGATGCATCGAACCCTAGCGATAACCTTTCAATCAGAAACGGAACTCTCCGATCCCCCAGCTTGCTGGCGGAGTCTTCCTAGGATCTAACCCGGGGTAAACAAGCTGATAATCGCTGGGTATGTAGCAAAAAAAAAGAAATTAAAAAAGGGGGGTTATACTCGCTCACCACGCTCAGGCCATTATTTACAGTTTAACGTAGTTATGGGATGAAGCTTCCAAGGTTTCAATTTGTGGAGCATCCTTCTTTCTGGACAAGACATGTAAACATTCCGACTATCTACTACCACAACGTGTATGCATGCCGACGCCTTGTAGCCTCATCTATGCCAGAATATCCCGAAGGAAGAAAGTAATGAAGAGTCCCAGTAGAATAAGACAACGAACCTAATACGTACTAATAGTATTCTGTTATTCTGTTTCACAAACAGCACAAGCTACCTAGGTAACTAACTCGTGTCGATCATACAAGGACATACGATCGATCATAATATCAACACTAATTACTCCGTACGTATACCAGGAACGAGATCCGCCGACAATCAAGATCTTCTAGACTCCAGGGTTGACTACCCATCTCCGAACACCGGCCGGTTCCGTCTTGATATTCGGACTACATAGCGTCGGGTACTAGTTGTTGGTGAGTCTACGATTTTGGGCTGTGTTGCGTATATACGAAGGACAATTTTTGAGACAAGAAGGGTTGTTCATTGCTGTATGGTACAGTGCTTGATTGAATACCTAGAATGATTGATTTCAAGAACAAGAATAGAATGAATGGGGAGGTCCCCGAATGAGACAGATGGTCGAAAGGAAGGCCCCGATGGTGAGCTCATTGACGGAACCTAAGAGTCATGCCAGAGTATCCTTCCCACTGTTCTGCTGCTTCGACAACTGCACCATTTCCTTCAACGAAGCAGTCGCATCTTCCTTGCGCATCATCACCTCGACCATATTGAACCCCTTGCCCGATACCAATTGCGGCTCCTTGATGATCTCGTACAATTCCCCCCAGTTGTTTGCCCGTTTCGCGAATACCGGATAAGATGGATCATTCTTTGGTGCACCGAAATACGACGCCGATTCGAGATAGTTCCACGGCTGCACGGCGTTATAATCAGCGTCCATCCCATTGATGAGTCGCTCGATGGTGTATCCGTCGTTGTTGATAAGAAAAATAATCACGTCAAGTCGATTGCGGATGATGTCGCTGACTGCCTGCGCTGTCATCTGGAAACTGCCGTCGCCTTCGAATAGGATCGTGCGTCCTTTTGTAGGATTGGGGTGCTTTCCCCTCGCATCCGCTTGAGCTAGGGCAGCTCCAACAGAGGCACCGAGCGTGTACCCAATAGAGAGCCAGGCGCCAGAATTGATCATCTTGGTGGCGGGTGGAAGAACAAAATCTTGACCTCCCAACGAAGCCGTTCCCGTTTCCGTCAAGATGACATCTCCTGGTTTGAAAAACTTGGAGATGCGGAACCAGAAGCTGTCTTGATCAATCACAGCATCTGCACAGGGACCGGGAAGTCTTTCAAGTTCCCCCTTTCGATCACGCAAGCCATAACGTGGATCCAGCTTCACAGGAATATGCCAAAATGGGGGCATGGAAAGTATCTCGAGAATGGTCTTGCTGTCACAGCGAAGGCTTGCAGACTTGATCGATACATCATGCTGTCCAATTTCGATTACTTTGCTCACTCCACTCATTGCCGTGAAGCAGCATGTATTGGTGTCGGCCTTCAATGGCGCAATGTAGAGACAGAAGTCGGGATAAACCCATTTTTCATCGTCGCTTGACCACCAGACAGCTCCTGTGTAAATCCCGTGGAAATTCGGACACGTCTCGTCCACAATTCCTTTTCCAAATGGCGTTGTGAATGTAGGAATTCCTGAGAAGCGGGCCAATTGATTCACAGCTTTGACGAATCCGTATTGTGACGCAAAGCCGTCAACGACAACCACGGGTCTCCTGTACTTCTGTACTGTCGCTCTGATATTAACGGCCATTACACGCGAGTGTTGGATTTTCTGGGCGCGAGTGACTGCATTCTCAGCTCGGAGTAAGGGTTCATCAACCAGTCTGCCAGCCGAGACTTTCCGTTTGATGAGGTCAGTTGGAAGCCCGATATAGACAGGTCGACTGTGTCGCAGACATTGTCGCAGGATATCATCAATCATAACCTGCATTACAGCAGACGAGCCATCCAGCATGATCTGGCCACAAGTTACGCTTTTGTGAAGAGTAGAGAATCTGCCGAAGTCACCATCTCCCAAGGAATGGTGCAAGTTCTGCTTCAGTTGCTGTGACCTTGTCGATGGCATACCAACAATATGCACGATGGGCACCTTTTCGGTATACGCACCCGCAATGGCATTCATAGCAGACAGTTCGCCAACGCCCATAACCGTCATGAGGACTGACACACCGTTGAGACGAGCATATCCATCCGCTGCATAAGCTGCATTCAACTCATTTGCATTTCCAACCCATCGTAACCCACAGGGTTGGACATAGTCGAGTGCCGTAAGGTTGTAGTCGCCTGGCACGCCGCAAATGCTACGCACACCGAGTTGGTAGAGTCTTTTGAACAGATACTCGATCAAGCAAATATCTTCGGGCTTGTCATCGGGTGTAGCTTCTGAGAAGACCGAGGTGTCATCACCTGGGATATCTTGCAAGTTTGTCAAGGTATCGTCACTCGAAAGATCGTCGACTTTGATGGAGGTCCCATCTTTAGGAATATCTCCCATCTTGATTGGAATATCCAGCCTGAGCTGTGATATCAGCTGCGAGTACGATAATGATCGATTTTTCTTAGGACATGGGCCTTGTGAACGAGAGAAAATGGATATGAACGAAGTTATCGTAAGACAGAGTTTGCTGTGACAGAACTTAGATAAATAAGTGACTGCCCAGGTGCCTTTGAGGTGAGTCGAACAAAGGGAAGAGGCAACCTAATATTAGGAAGACTACTTGCCAGAGATATTTTTGGAAGATTGAGCCACGAGATATACTATATTTCTAGATACGCCTAATCCATTGAGGCTCTCGAGATCTCATAAACGCCCATCGTTTGTTCCGGACATTGCATTAATCTTATAGAGTTGGCCCAAATCTTGAAGTTGATAGAGGACGGCATTTTCCTCTGGACTACTCAAGGAGTCGGGATGGATCAGCAGCGAGTCAACCACTGATATCTTCATTCTCTTTTATATGATATCTTCCAGCCAGGTCGGGAATTGTCTGAATATGCCACTGATCCAGTTGAGATGAATGCAGTTCCCCGAACTGCAATTGTTCTGAACAATATACTTAAATAGATCACCAAAGCATCTCAGAACGTCTGGTGCACGTGCTTGTCATCAGGCCACGTGCTTATCATCAGGGCGCAATAGGGAGTAAAAGGGCACAGCTGGGCGTAGCTGGGCGTAGCAGGGCGCAACAGACGCAACAGACGTGGCCAGATCGCTGCACATATTTGGACAAAGCTGCGGCATATACCGCTTATACAATGACCATTCATAAAGAGTGACCTGCGTTTTGTTTGAATAAACCATATTCAGCGAGACCAACAGCATTGCGCACTGTATATCTATTTTGGGCCGCAAACCGAAAAAAAAAACAAAGGCCTTTGATAGCTAGGAATTATTGTTGTTGAAAATAGCAGTGGCCTTCCCTCGATCAATTCTCCCAGGGCCAGGAGCGGCAGCAGATCACGAAATTGAGAGGCAACTCAAATATATGCTGGCTTATACTGCAGAGAACGGACAGGGCGATGGTCCTGTCACTGCCCCTGACACATCCCTAGCCGGAGCTGCCCTTCGGCATCAATGAATCAGTGAGGGAGCGGTCTGGCAGCTGCTCAGAGATAGCGACATGTAACAAAAACTATGAAGTCCTATGAAGTCTCCCTTCTGGAAGACCTCGAAATGAATACGAAGATAGACGTAGCAGCAAGTGAAGTTCAAGATAGGGACAGGATGTTTGCCATGTTTGTATACATCACGTGACTACTCGCTAGCTCTAGCCACACGGCCGCGCCACTGAGGCTGTCACGGGACAAAATCAAATCCACAACGCCTCCGCTCCGATATCAAATAAATTTGATGCAAGAAGTAACAACGCTTCAGCCATCCACACAGCAACCATGTCGAAACTTGAGAAGTATGATTTACACCACCCTTCACGATTTTAGCAAAATCAGAAAGCTAACATTTTCGATTTTACAGCCGCGCCGACTGGGCCGACGACGAGGAGTTTGACGACCCCTCCGCGCTCCCCGCACAGCAAATCACAACCAACAAGGATGGCACCAAGACGATCGTATCATACCGCTTCAACGACGACGGTAAAAAAGTCAAAGTCACCCGCCGAATCCGCACAACCATTGTCAAGGAACACGTAAACCCACAAGTGGCCGAGCGACGGGCATGGAGCAAATTCGGACTTGAGAAGGGCCACCCTCCCGGCCCTTCTTTCGATACCACCTCTGTTGGCGAAAATATCATTTTCCGTCCCAGCGTTAACTGGAAAGTTCATGCCAAGGAGGCTGAGAAGGAAGGCGAAAAGGGCAGTGTGAAGGAGCAGTTGAAGGATAAGAAGGTCAAATGTCGTATTTGTCAGGGAGAGCATTTCACGGCCCGCTGTCCCTTCAAGGATACTATGGCCCCCGTTGATGAGCCTACTGGTGCTGGTGCTGGTCTCGATGATGAGGAGCCTGCGGCTGGTGGTTTGAGTACTGCTGGTGGAAGCTATGTTCCTCCTCATCTGCGCAAAGGAACCGCTGCGGCTGCTGCTGCTGCCGCAGGCGGCGGCGGCGGCGGTGGCAAGTATGAAAGAGATGATCTGGCTACTCTCAGAGTTACGAACGTGAGTTTTTCCCCTCGACTGGATAATGATTTGCTCGACGATTGACGGAACGTCTGTAGGTATCTGAATTGGCCGAGGAGCAGGAACTCCGCGATCTCTTCGAACGATTCGGCCGTGTCACCAGAGTTTTCCTTGCCCGCGACAGAGATACACAGAGAGCAAAGGGATTCGCATTTATCAGTTTTGCAGACCGAAGCGATGCAGCGCGCGCATGTGAGAAGATGGATGGATGTAAGTTTCCCTTCTCTGAAGTTTTGTTACATGACTTATCACTGACATTATATTCTAGTTGGTTATCGCCATCTCATTTTGCGGGTGGAATTTGCTAAGAGAACTTCATAAAAAGCTTTTTTTTTTCTGACGTTTTTTTCTTCCTCTTGCATTGTGAGACTGGTCTCTTTTGAATGGGTATTGAGACTAGCATATGACAGGCTTTTTTTAAACTCTTCATCTGAAGTTTTATGTACCTAGGTAATGCCGAATGATTATATTTTCTCTTCACTATACTATTCTATGCTCCAGTGACTTAGGGATGCGAGATGCGAAGGGAATGAGCTGGCAACTGGAAGTATACATACAGCATGACTGAAGCTTGGAGTAGATCGTCATGATCCATGTGTTCAGCTTCACTGTGCTTAGTCTACCCGTGGACACAGGTAAAAGTGTCTCCTTGAATATGATTGTTACTCACCTCACCACTTGAACGAGGCAGACATGGACATAAAACAAATTTCAATACGCACCCAATATGCCTCCATAACTTCTTGGAAGAACACTCAGACCCTCAAAAATGGGGAGCTCAGCCGGGTGGTCGAGCTTGCATTGTCTTTCTTGACGCCTAGCTAGAAAGAAAGAGTTCATATGTATGGTCTCGACCCAGACCTTGAACAATCTATTACAATCACATCAACAGCAACAGCAACCTCAGCCCTTGCAATGTGATGGTATGATCATATCATATCACATCAAACCAGCTTCGTGGTCACCGTGCGTTTCAGAGAGAGGAGGGGGGATGTTTCTTCCTATCCAGGACTCCAGGCTCTCCTTCAACCACCGACAGAAAACAAAGCCTAGCCATCAAATCCCTTGGCACAACCAGTGGACGTCCAGTAGGATCAATGTAACTATCCCAGACCACGGTTCAGTAAGTACTAAGCCTCGCCCATTTCAAACCCTTGTCTCCCGCCGTAAATTACCAAATCAAGTAATTCAGGTAAAAGCCTTCAACTTCTCATCTTTCTTTTTTCTCTCTGCCATGGATTTATGTAGAGACATACATGGATATGACTGTATAAGATTAGAAAGAAAAAAAAAATGAACCGGAAATTGAATAAGAAATGGGCATGTGACTAACTGACTGACTGGTTCCATTGTCATCACCCCCCCTCCTTTTCTTCCCATTGACAGCGAAAGTATACCTACCTATTGGCTATGTTTTGCTCCTTCTTCCGGAAACTTTGTTTGCAGACGTCAACAAGTTTCCATCTATAAAAATCCTCGATTCATGTAAGGTAGTACTACGCACAGATATCTACTTTTTACTCCTTTGGGGAAAACTTGCATGGATGATCCGCCATGAAAAGCTTAAAAGCTTTGACATGTTTCTATTAGACATCGAACTTGAACCAGACGCACACACACACACACCAAGCGCCCCGAGGGAAAGAGGATAAAGAAGAAAGTTGGGCGGATTTGGTTGGATTAAACGGAGCCTTTTTCCTTTTCTGGGGAACTTCCCGACATCCTTTTTTCCTTTGGCATTTGGAGTATGGGAGGAAATGTTGCTTTTTTTGTTGCTTGGGCTACTGCTTGATTGATTGATCGCTTGGTCTATGCTCTCCCGTGGGTAAGAGGAAATGTCTTGTCGGGTCGAGGCTGGAATGTTACATTGCCTATCTATCTATCTAACCTACCTTAAATTTGAGACGCACATGGGGTTCAACCGTCTGTCGTCTTTCTTCATCTGTATGGGACTGTCACACAAAGTCAGGTGGCTGATACTTTGCCATTATCTTAAAGTTTTCCTGTTGGTGGCACAAAATCCAGTCCCTTTGCCTTTCCTCCCCTCTTCTCTTTGCTGAGCACGACATGCGTGCTATTCGTGTTGTTAGATGCAGGTCTCAGGCGGAAGTAAATCAGGGGCAAGCAGATTGCAATTCCAACTCGTGTCAAAGTCCAAGCATCAAGTAGACATGTCGCTCACGGATACCTACATAGTTCCGACCTTTTGCGTTACGTACGTATGCTCGAAGCTCTTCTTCCTTTTTTTCTGGGATCGGCTGTCAGTCGTATGACTCGCAGAAGTCACCGTCGTGACCCATTCTGAGGACAGGATTGGCTGGTTTCCCTGAAGAACTGGAGCCTACCCAAGGCGGAAAGAAGGATGTCCTGGCTTCAACGGTAGGCAGTCAAATAGAAAGATACACAGATTTGACGTTGAGCATCCAGAAAAAACTGTCTTGTCGTGGTTACACACTCATGCCGTGCTCTGCAGGAAGGGCGGGTACATTACCAGTATTCAGGGGCGGGATTTTGGCTCGGAAGTCCAGCCGTGTGATGGTGTTTATCTGATTGTCTGTTGGTTTAATTTCCGGTCATATTTGAAGCGGCTTAAGCCATGAAGAGAAGTCAAGCGGAAAACGGAAACATCATTAGGCTGTCCCATTTGGAGCTGCAGGTAAAGAAAGTTCTGCATCGTTGCTTCGGTATGTTGCGGTTCAAGCCGCCAGTATCTATACATTTTGTCCCAAATGGATTCACCGCCACTTGTCAGGGTCTTGTAGTTGAAAGCATGACCAGACCAGACATTTCAGTCCTATAGGTTGAGTTAGGAAGTTCGCCTGCAGCAGCAACCTATCGTCCAACCAGATCGTAGCACGTCAAACTACATCTGGTCCATGCTTCAGGGAGATTCAATATTTCGATATCAACCGGTTGACCTTCAAACCACGGGCAAGAACGGTGGCGGGGCTTGGCCCCGACGACTCGTATGTCAATATTAGAGGTTGACAGCCCTTCCGATCTGTTTTTGAGTATGTCGAGCATGACTCTCCCTGCCTCGGGAGAAGGCAGATCCGTCCGCAGGTTGACGTGACCAAGGTGGGACGGAAAAGGCAACCTTTCAAAAGCTAGAGTTACCAGCTGGGCCGAACGCTGTGGCTCAACAAAGAGATTAAAGAAATAAAGAAACAGCCTAGCGGGTATCCATGCTGTGTCGAACCCCGGGACAAAGTTTTTTTTCTCTTTCGAATCTTTCGGTAGCTACCCGTTCGGCTCTCCACAGCAAAAAGAGGCAGAGCCCTCAGCTGTAGTCATGGCCGGCTCTGATGGGGCGACGGAGGCAAGGAGCACGTTCAGGATGACAGGATCATGAAATATTCTGAATCAAAAAAAGGTTAGGCCTGCGGCACGCTAGGGGAAATGAAGGTTGCATTATTCGGTGTTACGTACGTATGTAATTGCAAGTGCCAGCTCCAAATAGACTTTAAAATAAAGAAAGAGTCTTTAAATTGCTGTTGACGGTCAATAGTTCAATGTTCTTCGCGTCTAGGATCCCATGTCGATATGTCAGGTTTTCCTTCTCTTCTCTGTACGAAGTAGATAGTTAGGCAATATAAGATAACGATGCACTAGACAATCAGTTGGTGCTGTGCTAGCCTTAAAAGGGGCTTACTCTATCGGTAAAGTTCGTCATAACCAACAACACTGCAGAATATGATAGCAACAGGACTATCCCAGATGCTCGACGCTTTGACAGCGATCGAGGCAGAGTGGTGCCAAGACGTATGCTTCGGGGAATGAAAAAGGCCGGGGCGCCGATATGGGCATTGCCCGGATTTAACGTCATTTCTGCTGGCGAAGAACGAGCCGGCAAATCGTGTGTGTTTCTATGTATTTGTTGCGAAAGACGAAAGAAAGATTTGGCGGAGCACTGAATCATGGTTGATTCGATTACCAGCAAGTAGCTACGTGGGTAGGTACGGAGTGGTAAAGTTGTAGGATATAGCAGAGATGCGTCTTCGATGGCATCATGGCACGTGATGGCACTAGCTTGGGATAGACCCTGAATCCCTGACACGTTCCTTACCACCTTACCCGATACGATTCAATCGTACGGGTAATACGGTATGTATCGAGACTAGCATCGGCGATCATCCCCGCTTTTCTGTTCGGAGAGCGGGCCGCTAGTGAAATGACGTACGGGTAGTGTACCCCCCAGATCGCAGACTGTTACATGCGCACAATGTAACTTTCATAATACGTAGTCTGGGCGTATCGAAAGGATTACCTAGTAATACCTACACCATTTTAAGTTTGTGACTGACAGTTCTCTCATCAACATTGAACAGCCAACTCTGCCTTGGCCACGATGCAGTCTGCAATCGCCGTTACTCTTGCCAAGCCCCGTCTTATCGGTGTCTCTGGCACTGCACAAGACACATCCTGTATGTACGAACTAACTCTGTACCTTGAAGGCCTGCCCAGACTAATGAGACTATGCCCACCCCACCGACCAGCCTGGCCCGACCATCTAATTTCCAGCCTCCTAGCTCATGACTCTCCCGCAGCGACTTCCATTCATCTGGCGCCATCACTCGTTGCTATCATTTTATCCAAGGCGGAACAATCCGTCGGCCGTCGCCTCATGAACAAACTCCGTCCTCGTATGCTCGTATCATTCAATTGGACGGAGTGACTGAGTCAGCTTTCTTGCCCGCCTCGTGAATGGTGGAAACTCCGCGCTTACAAGTTCCGGCCCTTTCGGACAAGTGCCTGTAATTTGCACGAGCTGCAACTAAAGCCTGCTCTGCACCAAGCCACTTGCTACTTGGACCGACCCCGGAAGAGGCTACCGTACAAGGCTTTTGTCATAATCGCAAGGTCCATTTCTGAGCCTTCCAATAGAAGTCGAGAAATACAATGTTAACTACGTACTGAGCAAAACGCTTACGATGGTTTCAGAACGACGACTCGAATCAGCATTTGCAGTGCGAGATACGATACAGACTCCATAAGGCTCTTAGTTTATCCAATTTAGCATAGAACCTTATCAATCTGGTGGAACTCATGACTATACATAAGTGACGGCGGTGCGTCTCGATTGGCCCGGTTGGTCAGCGGCAACCATCTCCGCGAAGATCCTGGGGCCGCTGTAGTTAACTAAGTTAGTTAATGAAACGGGCTTTTATGTAATCGGTGAAAAACAGCGCCACCAGATATGTATACTTGCCTATTCTGGTATATACTGACCGACGACCCTTCACCCCGGAATAGACGAGCCTCCGTCGGAGCCGGCCTACCGATGATCTTCCCAATCGCTCCAAGAGAGATTTGCTGGAGATCTGAGGGCCAAGTTTGATTCTGATTAGGGAAATCTGGCCGTTTTCCAGTTTCTTTTTCTCAGTGTCTGATCATTCAGAGGAGGAGGAGGGGCAATTACTAGGTACTGGATGCCGTACCATATCCTTCGGCTCTTGTTCTGGTTTTGTCTTTCGAATGCGTGGAAATTGCAGAGCCAGCATTCCTCAAGATCACGCGACGGCTCAGCTGGGGGATCTATTTTTCGGATGACTGCTTTAGTGTCATTATGGAAAATAAGAAGGCTCACCGTGATTGATCATTGACGGTCGTTTCCTCGTATGTGAACATGGCAATACCATTGGAGCTTTAAAATTACAAATAGCTCTGGATCATCGCACTGTAATTTTCCCGCAGATCCGGTACCCTATTGGACAGCGAGAATCTCTGAGAACGCCATGTTCCTGCAGCAGACCAGCCATAGTCCACGACCAAAAGTACGGAATGCTACTATACATACGTGACTGTCCGATCACGGATGCCCAGCTGGGAAACTGCAGTCCAGCCGTTGAATGATACCTAACTCCAATGGTATCTTTCTGGCCATAGCGGGGACATGTTATTGTTACAGCCGGATTCTCGAATGTCCACGACATTTCCTTCTTGAGTTAATTTCGGCGGGTCTTCACAGATTCTGACTGGGAGAATGCCTTGCCCTTTCTCCCGGCAGATGATATGCGGACCCTACATGATGAGATTGATATTATAGTATGCGGGAAAGCTCATCCTGGGTGAACTCATCAAACAGTATGATTGGTCCGAAGGTTTCTATACGCATAGCCTCTCCGTTGATGTAATGATCTGAACATGGTGGTGCGTCCACCAAGAAAGTAGCGCCTTGGGATTAGCTCTTCTGACGTGCAGGTATTTTGTCAATGGTCTGCGGTCAAGGGTAGCTCCGTAGGGTTGGACGATTTACCTAGAAGGTCACGGTCAATCAACCTCCAGGACATGGGCTTAACGGAAAACGCGAGACAGAGAAAGACAGAAAGAGCTAGGCTTTTCATCTACCAACGACCAGTATTGGGTGAAACAGTTATCAGGGCCTCAAAATCCCACCTCCCGTCACCTTCTTCACTCAAGTCATCTTTTCTCTGTTCGAGAATTTATATTGCTTCCATCGACTCGATTCTTTCTCCATTTTCTCTCAAAAATCCCCGATTGTGAACCTCTTGTATCTTTGGTGATACCCTATCTCTCTCCCCTCGTTCTTATTTACCCGCCTACGTTACGGACGATTTCAGCTGTTGCTGACGACAAATGCTCCCACAATAACCTGATTTATAATTTCTCGACCATTTCTCTGTTTTGTGAAACAAGATCAACGTACGTAACATCGTGAAAGCTCTGAACATTAGCTTGCAACAGTCCAACGGAGTACGACTATTTGTTCGAAAAATCTCCGGTGGAAGACACAGTCGTTACATTTGCTCAACCTGATCTACTGATAGCGGTAAGTAAGTCTGTCATCGCCGAGTCTTGTGAACGTTGCCTTGGGGTGTTTTTCTTTGCTTCTGCGCTTTCATTCAGCACGGTCTGTACGTTATTCATTTGAATGTTTTAACCATGTCTTCTTCATCTTGGTATGAGTACCTGGATGTCGGACGTCATATCATGTCAGCCGCATCTTCTCCTCCTCTTACTACTGCTCTACTATCAAGATAAGTGATGAGAATACTCTTCATCAAATATCTAGATGTGGAAAGTAGTTTATGCACATTCTTTTACCTGCTGTTCCTGTCTCTATCCTATCCTCTGATGTCGTTCCTCCTGCTGTTCCCTGCTGTCTTCAGAAGCCATACCAGACGGCGTGATGGAGTCTACCGTCTACCTTTCTACATGTCCGCGTTTGCTTCAAACGCCATCCGTTGAAATACTCACCTTGATTTCGAAGCTACGGAAACTATGATTTTCTCTTGACAATATCGATTTTGTTCACTACTTCCCCTACATTCCCATCCATTTCCCATCTTGACTTGTATTGAATCAGGTGAGGGCGACAAACTAATTCTTTGCAGACGGCTTCTTATTGAAACAAACAAACAAGCCCAAACTGAGGGACTCGTTCAGAGATTGGACGAAGCACTGAGGAAGTCACGGGGCCACCGGGCACATTAGGCTTCATCAACCAAGACCGCCGTTCTTCGCCCTGCACAACAAGTCTGCTTAATACAGTCTTGAATCATTCAATACTCGCTTGGTTTGCCTGCTCTCTCCAGGCACCAAGCTATACGTCACGTCGTCAGATCAGAGTCGAAAAAAAGAAACAATTCTTCAGTTCAAAGGAGAATACAACCCGATCCGCCCATATGCATTCTTCTACAGGTAAGCTTATTTTTCCTCTTCTTTGATCGAGCGTCTGACTGCCAAGCGAAATACGTAATTTTGATTGGAAGGCCATTCTAGTCGTTGCTAGCATTTGCATGTATGTACATGCTTGCATGGCTGGCCCCCTGTCTGTCTGTCTGTCTGTCTGTCCAGCGAGGCCCCGGTGTACATCCTTGTCACACAAAGAGGACCACCGACGCCGACTTCAATCTGGACGATCCTTTTGTCTGTCTGTCTGTCTTCGACTCTTTGTGTTTTTGGCCGCGTTTTAGCCTCGATTTTTCTTTATCTACTAATGCCCGTTACAACCGACATATTTTCCCTTTTCTGTTTTTCCATCACCGCCGTCCGAACATCGTGCTCATTTCAGACATCTGCGTATTGAGCATTGAAATTTCCACTTCACTCTTTTTTTCTCTTTTCTTTCTCTATTTCAGACTGCAGATTGAAGGTGTGCTTCTTTGGACTAACGTTCGATTGTTCTACTTGGCAAAACAGCTGTATTACACAGCCAGCCTTTCTCATTAGGCTACCCACCCTCGTCCTCGTCGAGCGACTGTATTGGGTCTCAACAGCAACGATATTTCTCGCCCTCAGCCGCGTTCAATACCGGCGACGAGGAAAATAACAGTCGGCGTATCGGACCCATCGGACATTCGCTCTCGGATCCAAGTGCGATTTCGACTTCCACGAACGGTTTGTCTTATAGTCCAAGAGGTTCTGGTGTGCAGGATGTCCAGTAAGTATTGCCGCGCCGGCCTTGATGAACGTTTCAGCCTCGCCACTCTTTTCTTTTCGTACAGCCTGATTGAGCTATTCGTTGGCCTTGGGGTCGTTTTTGATTCCCTTGCTTCTCTGGTCTTTCTTGACCTTATGCGCTGACGTTTGACCTGTCGTGTAACCGAATTTCGCTGCGGTGCTGATCAGGTCGACACGCACATAAGGTCATAAGGCTCGTGGACATAGTGGCACTAATTTTTTGATGAGGCTGTTTGTGGCTGCTGTTGTTTTATCTGTCTCGACTGATTATTCTCTCTTGAAACAGATTTGCACCAAGCCCAGGCGGACTTCTTATAAGTCCAACTGATGGAACACCGGCAGATAGTATTGTTTCCAACCCTACATCACTCTACGCACAGCAAGCAAGCCCGTGGTCTCGAGGAATGCCCGGATTTGTTTCCCCTGGAGGCCGAATTCCAACTCTGTATGTTTTCACCGCCTCTACCTCGAGCATTATAGGAAACTGACTCGTTGGTGCTTCACAGACATCCAGCGGTAAACCAACCAAACTCGTTACAGGGAAGTGGATCTTCGCTTTCAGGCAATCCCATCATGGCCAGAGACACCTATCCCGGCGGATACGCATTGAGCAGAAATGCGTTTCCGTCGCCATCCGCCACTTTGAACGATTACCCGCGCTACCCCTACAGCTCGAGTATGCCACAGGCAGTGGGTAATCAGCTAGACGCCTATTCATCATACATACCAACCCATCGAGCATCACAGCCAGTACTAGACGCTCCGCCGTTTCGCGATACCGAGAATATCAATCACATCATGGGGAGCAATAACCAAAAAGTCACGCCGGTCATCCAAGCCAAGATTCACAAGGGGTTTTTTCAAGCAGACGACAAGTGGACATGTTACCGTCGAAACTATTTCTCCGTTTCATGTTCATTCACTTTGCAGCCCCTTTTGAATGGTGGTACTTATTACTTCCAGACACAGGGTCAGCGTGTGGAACCGATCGTCAACTGGGCCATGTCCATTTCGGCAGTTGTCAATGAATCGGATAACGAGACTCGAGAACTGGTACAACATACGCCTAAGCGAGATAAACAATCGGAGCGTAAGCCAGAAAAGGTCTGTCTTCGGCCACACCAACCATACTATTTAGCCTCGAATATGGCCGGTTCTTCACCGCATTCGCCAATGTTTGGAGTGACGCAGCAAATGGACTTCCCAGGATATGGAGTGTCAGCACAGCCCCCACAACAACATACATTCGAGCGGATCCAGTTTCAGAAGGCGACTGCCAACAACGGGAAGCGACGAGCACAGCAGCAGTTCTACAATCTGGTCGTGGAGCTGCATGCGTTGGTTAGTAGGCAGGATGGTCAGCATTGGGAGAAGGTAGCCAGAAGAATATCCGACCCCATGGTTGTACGGGGAAGGTCTCCTGGACACTACAAGGACGAGCGGCGGCACAGTTCTGCTAGTATGGGTGACAGTGGAGGACGAGGGAGTTCAGGAGATACCGGTCGGGGAATGCTACCGTCGTCGATTGATCATCAACAATATTCCTCTCAGATGCAGTATCTATACGACTCGTCTCAACGAGGTGATTCTCACTATAATCATTGCCGCGATATGCCGCGACATAGTTATTCACAGTTCGGGCAGACTAATCATTCGGCGGAAGCAATCAGCCCCCTAGTTTCGACTTCGGATGGTTCTTTAGAATTCATCTTCCCGGACACGCTCGGCGGCCATGAATCCACGGATGTCATCTCGCACGGCAGTCGATACCATCACAGCCACCATCACCACGAAGACGATTCCTCATTCCGAAGAGACTCTGGCAGTTCGGGCAGTAGTAGTACTCAGAGCCACGTACCCAGTCTGGATCTGAGTTCCAACTCTGGAACTCTAGACGACACCTTCGATCCAATGATAGCGGAATATCACAGTGATGAGCAAGACGATGGATCTGAGCACTACTCAAAGCATGCCAACGCAGAGAGATGTCCGCTTGCATCGATCGTGAATGATAGTAGTAGTCAATGCAGTCGAAACGGCAGTGCCGGTGGAACATCCTTTTCGAGGTTCATCGATCCTGTCCAGGAGAGTTTGTGTGCTTGATCTTTTTTGCTTTTGTCTTCGAGTTTAAAATGGTTTGCTGGGAAAATGTTCGGGGTAGGAGTGGTGCATTTAGAAGGATGTTTTTTTTTTCACTTGCTTTTTTTTCTCGATATGGTGAATGGGAGTTATCAGCGGGACTGGGGGAAAAAGTGCTTACTTACGGGAGATAGTATTAATTGATAGGTATGGCTGGGGTTACAACTTACCAGATCGAAATTCTCATGAGGAGGACAAGAAGCTTGCAGTGACAGAATGGGGGATGAAAGCAGATCTATTTACTGAGATTGTTGTTGTCGGATTAAACAGCGGGAAAAGTTGTCTTTTCATTTCTTCTCTTCCTTCCAGTTTTTTTTTTTTTGCTCTTCGATTCTTGTAATTTACTTTGTGTTTTTTTTTCTTCTCATCTCTTTCTTTCACCTTTTTCAATGATCAGTTAAGTTTGTGCCAATGTCATTCCAATTCCTTTGATTTAGTCTATCCAGAAACGGAAGGGAAAGGAGGAATCTCGAAGTCGATTATTTCCCTTTTTTTTTTCAATTTAATATCTTTCTATTTTCTGTATGTGAGTGTGTACCCCTCGGCCAGATTGTTTGTGTCTAGTTTTTCTCCTTCCTCTTCTTTTTTTGCAATGAGAATCGAAGACGGTAGTTTATTAACGAGGTAACTATAGATAACTACTACCCAGGTTTTTTTCATTGATGAGTTTATGCCTTTCATATCTATTTTTTTTCCCCCTCACAGTAAGCTAAGCCTGTAAATATAGTATTTGTTTCTCTTTCCAGGATTAAAGTGTTTCTTCTACACTGAGAGAAAAGTTGAGAAACGGACGAAAGCCCTAAAACGGACCCAAAGCGGACTAGCGTCTGAAGAAAGGGATGACAACGTTTTGATCACTATTTAACTAGGACAAGTATATATTTTGGTATTGATCAGATTTAGCAGACATCGTATAACAGGCAGGGTACCCGGTCGACAGATTTGCAGGGTGTCATGTAGCTATCTTGAAAGACGGAGTACGAGGTTCATGGTTAATGGCTAGACTTTCTCTCGCTCAATATATGACTATGATTGTATGACCAGAAAGCCAGGCACTTTTCACCGCTTCAGTAATCCAAAATGGTCCAAGTCGTGGAAATAAACTTGTCCTAGTTGCCACGACACGACACGACACGATACGTATTACCTCAAAAATAGACTCACCAGCAACATCCATGGATAAGGTCGTAACTACATGTACTCCGTTGTCAGACGATGAGGAGGTAAATCTTCCTGGTAATTTGAAAGTCTTGTGGGACCCATTCATACAACAGTTACGCAGCGCAGTTTCAAATTCTAGGATGATCGCTATGGGGCCTGGGTAAGTATCTTACTGAGGCAGCAATGTGATGGATACGTATCATGCGTGCAACATTGATGACCAGTTAACTAACGGCTATCGTCGAAAGTTTTGAGACATAGCCCCCCCTTCTCCAAGTTCAGGCGTTCTGCACATGGTCTGGAAGGTTGTTGATGACGGTGGAGGTATGACAAATCCCGTCTACAGTTCTGATTTGGAGTCTGTCTGAACTTAGATGCCCACGGATCCAACCTCACGACCAAATAAACCTTCTTGGCATGACTTTTTCCATGGTATAGGTCAGTTTGATAGATTGTCCAGGTAAAAATTCCGACTTGAGCCTGACCATTCCAGGCAGTTTTGCGTCGTATGTAGTACAGATGAAACACAGAGTGCTACGTACCTAACCCGGAGTCTTGGGATATGGTGAAAGTCTTCTGGATGGCGGTTGGAGCCGACTGTTGTTTTCGTTCCGTCATTTCTTCCCAAAATGGTTCTGAAATGAAAATGTAACTTCGTATCCTTTTTCTCTATGGCATGGATGGAGCCTAGTCGAGGTGCCAGCTGTCAACTGAATTGAGGAATTTTTGACAGCAGGTCTATTAGAGTCGTTCTTTCTGTGACTGCAAGAGAGGATTGTTACAGCTAGATCCTTGCTTCTACCTCTAGGTATCAGCCTGGCCTGAGTAGACGTTGACGGTAAAGTTGGATTCGTAGTTCAGGATGACTTTGAGAAGGTTGCCTGTGTAGGAAGGCTATCTACGTAGCCGGCTTGCCCCAGGCGTTCTATATGACACTTCAAACCCGACAAAAGCAGCCCGGTACATGTATCATTAGGGGCAGAAGATGGCTCTGGACCATCACCTCTATGCATAGCTTCTCTCTTTTACTTCTCACAACCTCGAATAGGGGACTCTTTGAAAATCTCATGCGCAACCCCGAAATTAGCAAATTTCAAGCATGTGCCCATTCAATAGCTTGGCGAGAGTTTCTCATCAATTGATACCTAATTCTGGAGTTGTCCAAGCTTCTTCCCGGCTCACGACTAACCTAAGTACAAGCTAGTGACGGCTTAAAAGCTGGTTCTTACTTCGAAGATATACTCCTCATGCTTACACTTTACTAGATGGGACATCCTAATGACAATATGAGCCGATATCAGACATATCTATTTCGTCAATCAGATTTTAGTGTCTCGTTTCTTCTTCTATAATCTGATAACAGCCCGCGACGAGAGATTGGTATATCAGACAACGAGCTGACAATAATACCTTAGTATCTTGCATCGTCTCCTTGCCAAGGTAACATTTGAAGCTCGTAGTAAATCAGAGGGGAGAGCTGACTTTGAAAACCGTGAGAACTAATATCTTTATTGGTTTACCTCATTTTATACTATCTGCTTCATATTCTAGTTATCAGTGTTGTTGAAAACTACATGTCTGTCAGGGCTAGGGCTAGGTATCGATTAGGGGTTGGGCTAATCACGCGAAATCATGACTTGACTTGATTACACTGAAGTCGAATCTTTTTATGCAACTCTATGCACAAATCCAGAGACACACTAAGTCTATTCCAAACAAGGGCATCTCATAAGACCCCTAAAGTAGACGTGAGCTAGTTTGCTAGAGACTAGTGCTGATACCTCCTGCCACGCAAAATGCCCTTCTCGTACGACGAAAAATGCTGGTGCGGGTCTGGAGATGACGAAAGCGGCTTGCAAGCAAAATGGGCGTACCTGATAAACTTTGAGGGTATTTCCAACCGGCGATGTCGAGGGATAAGAAACCTAGTCCCCCTATTGCGAAGGAGATGAGCCGATGCTTGATGATCGTAATACCGTCGCGGATAAGCCATGTTGAGGTGTTTGCATTGTGGACTTATGATGGTATATTCTTTAAACTTTCTGTGTTCTGTTGCGATGGTCTGACGCTTGATAGATAGACAACAAAACAGACGGGGGAGCACTCCTGGGTGACAAAGCTAGAGGAGACGACGTTGACTACTACGCATTCGCAGCAAGAGCAACCGATCTTTCAGGTCTACCAGACACATACCTCGAAGTCGGACAAATGGATGGTTTCCTCTACGATACTATAGACTGCGCTCGCAAGCTGTCTCAGGGGGGGGGGGGGGGGGTGAATGTTGAGCTTCACGTTTATCCGGGATGTTGTCATACCTTTGACATCTTTGCTAGAGAGGCGTAGGTGACGAAACAATACTTGAAGAGTATTCGAGTAATGGGGAGCATGTTGACGAGCATGGTTGTGATGATCAGTGCTGGCTGGTCTATGTAGTGAACATAGCATAGCTACCGGGAACAAGTCACATTCTCTGTGCAAGACACAGACTAGCATGATATAAATTTCTAGTCGTGTCAAATTATCTTCCGCAGTCTGTATGTAGGTCGTTTCTGGACAGTAATGAAGTATAAAAACTCAATAAATCTTCCTACCACAAACTGGTTCTTCAAGAGTTGCTGAGTTTTGTTGTGATACCTCGGCGGCGTGATTCGATAGTTCCGTCATGTCGTCTGGCTGGGTCGTGGGTCAAAGAAAATCTGATACACCCCGCTTATCCAAACAGCGCGAGTATTCGCTGTTCTCGTCGTCGTCGTCGTCGTCGTTCAAGGGAATCCGCCTACTGACAAGTCGCGAATCTATCCCCGCATCCATCGTCGCGATGATCGTCAACAGCTGACAGGCATGGACCACTCCATCAACCAAACCGAACCCGCCATAATTCCAGCTCATACAGCCCCCCATTATTTGTTATTCATATCTCCCTGCAGATATCATTTCTCCCTCTCAACACTAACAATCTTCACATTCATCTTCTTCTCCAATTCCTCCTTCTGCTGCTCCGTCGGCACCAGGCCCAGCGCAGACTCGATTTGTGGCGAGGCTGTCATTCCGATTCCAGCCCAGGCCATGAGGCCGAGACCAAAGAGGAGGCGGGTCCGGGGGGAGAGGTTTTTGTATGAGCTAGATTGATTGAAGAAATTGTTTAGTCTTTCAGCCTTTCAGGTCATGCTTGACAGCGAAAATGGCTGGGCGGGATTGAACGTACCTCCAGAATGACATTCTTGCGGTTTTGAATCGGCTGATTGACGGGTGAAGTACAGATTGGAGAATTGGGTCGGATTGCTGGGAATTGAGGTAGTTATGGGGGTTGTAGACATAGAAAAAGGGTCAAGATCACGTCCCTCGAAGAGCGCGTTGATTCGTCCACGGCTAAGCTATTCCGACTCCGCAGAGATCGCCTTACATAAGCGTCTATGTCATGTCAACTGCTTTGTACGAACAGCAGAGAAGAGTTGACATGCATAAAATGTGCAATTTCAGCTTTGATAAGGCTCTACTGCCCTCTACAGACCTGCATGTTTACAGTTGAAAATGTTTGTCACTTGCTAGGAGCCTCTCCCATTATTATCTATTCGAGAACACTAACTAACAGCTATGCAAACCATGAATAATCAACAAACCGAAATCATAGACGGAACCAAATAAAAACACAAAGCTATATTATAGATAGCAAAATAAAAACACACAAAGTGCTGAACATCATAGCAGTAAACAAACAACAACTTTCATAATCATTATACAGATAGATCACTGAGTTGTTTTGGTTTCTTCTTTTCTCTCCCCCAGATTCACCTTATGTGATGCACTAGCTAATAATATTAGCTAGGCGTCGGATATCAAATTGCAACACTGAAATGATTAATTATACCCAATCCTTGTGCTGGATCGTTATACGAAAAGGAACAGACGTGACATGCCATGTGACATCTCTTCCCTTCGTTCTTTGTTTGTTTTGTCTTTCATGCCGCTTGCCTTTGCCGCATTTGCAACTCGTCTCATCTATGATCTGTACGCCTTGTCGATATCGGCTTCGAAGTGGTCGACGATCTTCTTGCGTTGGAGCTTTTGGGCGGCAGTGGTGTATCCCTGTTCAACCAATTAGCATACGAATATCCAGCACTGGGTGGAAGACTAACATTTTGTGGGTTCCATTCCTCGTCAGACAAAACGACTCCATCAATGATCTCGATGCCTCGGAGGTTGCCAGCTTTGCCAGCATTCTGCAATTCCTTCAAGATATACGACTTGAGCTTCTCGTTGTGCACCAAAGACTCTAGAGTCTGCCCCTCAATACCTTGCCCCTTTGCCATCTTCTGCAGCTCGGCCTCAACTGGCACAATGATGGCAATGGGCTTGCTTTGGTTCTCTGCAGCATAGATACAAATATTTGCCACGACTGGGTGTGCACGGTACACAGACTCCAACTTCTCCAACGCAATGTACTCTCCATTCAAGGTCTTGACCAAGTTCTTCTTACGGTCAATGATGCGCAAATGGCCGTACTTGTCGAATTCACCGATGTCACCCGTCCGGAACCAACCATCTTCAGTGATCGAGCTCTTGGTTTCTTCTTCGTTCTCATAGTAGCCACTGGTGACACTGCTACCACGGATGAGTATCTCACCCTGTGGAGGGCTGTTCTTCACCGAGTAGCCTGCGTCAGGGTAATCAACCAATTTGACTTCAATCGATGCAGGAATATCGCCGAGTGCGTCTGGGTTCCATGCCAATGGATCTTGCAGTGCGCCCATAGCAGTGGTTTCAGTCAGGCCGTATCCACTGATCATAGGCGCAATGGCATAAGAGATGAATTTCAATGTATCCTTTGCTATGGGCCCACCACCATTCATCAAAATACGCAAACGACCTCCAGTTGCTTCGCGCAGTTTCTTGAAAACGACCGCATCCAACACACCAGAACCTGGTAAGCCGTTTTGCATCAGGAATTGTTTGGCAGACAAGGCACCCCAGAACATGTTCTTGACAACAAAGCTGGCTTTGTTCAATTGAGTCATGATACCTTTCTTGACCGTCTCGAAAACGGCAGGCACTCCGACGAGGATAGTTGGTTTGAATTCACGGATGTCGCCCTTGCAGTTTCGCACTGAGCTATCGGATAGTGTCCTGGGGTTTCCGTAACCCATGGTGCCGCCCCAGAACATGGTGGCGTTTTCGAAGACGAATTCCAGGATGTGGGCAAGCGGGAGATAGGTCAACAGAGAATCGCCTGGTCCGATGTATGGGCCAACGATAACGGTAACACCGGCAACTATTGTCATCAGCTTTGGGAATTCGGTACAGCAAAGAAAGAGAAATTACCAGCAGCAACTACGTTCATATGCGTCAACGACACACCCTTCGGTGGGCCAGTCGATCCGGAGGTATACATGATACAGCATAGATCCTCAGGCTTGGGAGGGACAGGGTCAACCGGGTTTTCCTCGCCTGCCTTGACGAGATCATCGAAGCTCATAACATTGATATGACTATACGATTTGAGCTTGTCGAGGTCCTCCTGCTTCACTTCGGCGCCTCCGGTGTTGTAGATGACATGTTTGATATTGGAAATATCCTTGAGAACATTGGTGAAAGACGGAATGAGACCGGGGTCGAGGAAGATGGCGTCGCTCTTTGTTTGTTTGAGGGAATGGCTCAGTCCTTCCTCTCCAAGGGTGTCGTACGCGGTCACGAAGGTTATTGATTGAGATGCGGCGGCTGTAGAGGTGAGTCTCTGCATTTCAAGAGGGCACTGCCGAGTACTTACCATGAGCGGTAGCTAACCAATGTGCACTATGATCATCAGCGGTTGTTCCTTGCGAGCAATGGATGGTCGTCAAGCTTACCTAGTAGCAGCATAGATATGCAATCTGTTACCTTTGCTGAGACCCAACTTGCGCAACCCCGAACCGATCTGCAAGACAAGCTTCTCAAACTCGACAAAAGAGAGATACTCGTAGCCCGTGAGCTCGAAATACGTCCATTTCTTCTCAACTTCCTGCTCAACACCATCAACGAGCTTCTTCACCTTTTTGTTTTCAACGTGCGTCTTGATGATACGCCGCGATCCGACGCATTTGGCATTACCAAAGGTCTTGGCACCTCTCCGGAGGATGTCATGGATCGTCGCGACATCTTCGGCGGGACGAGATATGAGTTTGTCTTTGGAGGCAGGGTGTCGGCGCGGGATGGTTTCGCCTTCGACGGGTTCGTAGCCGGATGCTTCGACTGTGAAGGGTGCTCGTTTTGACATACGAGGTTGGAGGTGGATGTCGCGGGGCGCCATGTTGGGCAGTGTGGTCGAGAGAATGGAAAAGTAGAGGAGGAGGAGGAGGAGGAGGAAAGGTAGAAAAAAAGACAGCAGGGGGATGTTGTGAGAGGGAAAGTCTTTTCTTCGGAAGGACCAGGCCAGTGAAGCACTAGTGATGCGGTACGTCAGAGCTTTTCGGTGCGCACTGCGCCGCAGAAGTTACTAACAGTGTTGTATCCTTGGCTGGCTTGAACCGAGTTCGCAAGGCAGCAGATAAGGGAGAAGTTGTAGTCAGAAGAAATAAATAAACAAATTCCTGCAACAGCAAGTACGAAGTAGTAGGTAGCTTAAGAAAGCGGCGTTTTGCGCAGAGAAAAGGGAAGAGGAGAAAGGGTTCAAAGGGTTTAAGGGACTTGGCCAGTTAGTGAGCTACCCGGCTAGTCTCCGGAGTATGACTTAATTCGGGTGGCTTGCTTCACTAGTTAACTAGAGCTTTCTTCCTCTTATTTTTCTTCTACTTCAATCTAGACATTTCTTGGCTTTTTTTTTTTCATTCCTCTGCCTATCCGGCTCTAGATGAGACGATATTATGCTAGAGCTTATTATTGGCTCGCTCTGCCATGAGCATACTTATCTATCGTCAAGTGACTCAAGCCAGATAGACTTGTAGACGAGGACGGGCCTAGTCCACTGTCTGTGCGTATGAAGTTCCCACACAGAAACTATAAACAGAGAGGCTGTACCAAGTTACCGATTATACTTTATTGAAGCATATTGAAGCCTATCGCGCGTCTTCCTCCCAGTCAGATGCTCAGAGCCGAGTGTTGATTGTGTGTTCAGAGTGAGGATTCAGGGTGTAGAATGACGTTGGTGAGGTTGCCCCAGCCAACGGGTGCACGACACGCTGATTGGCTGATCTCCTTTGTTGGGGTAAGCCGTCCCAACCGCATAATAATTAATTGATCGCGGTAAGGTGTAATCGCATGACAGTTCAGAACTAGAGACGAATGGAACGCTGCCTCCCACTTCAGATAACAAGAGAGTGGAATATCGTAGTACCTGCAGGAAAATGGTCAGACTGGAATATGGTCATGGAATTGAAACACACGCTTCGCATCGTTCGGTGCCGCGTCGCATGAGATTGTAAGACTCATACACCATAATTACATGTTCGAAACAGATTGATGCGGGGTAAAATTCTCTTCTTTTCTGATTATCCAGCAATGCCCTCTGTTCTACACAGGCGACCTGTTATCACGGCCTGATAGAATCGACAACAACTACGGACAGTAGCAATGTCAGAATCCCTCCTGAATTTCCTATCGTCCATTGGCGAGGAAGTCGTTGATGCCGAGGAAGGTATGTTTACTTTCTGCTCCATCGCCCGTTGCCTAGGTATATTGCGCCGAGGTACAATAGCTACAGATGATCTCACTGTCTACCCATGTATATGCACGTAATTATGCATCCTTGTACTACATACCTACAGTACTGCTTGTTGTCGATGTCTTCATGTACCCCAGCATAACCTTACTTTACCCCTTTAGGAAGGGAGAACATGTGACTTTCTAGCCCTATCTTCAGATTCCTCTCTCTAATACCGGACCGTCGACACAAGCTAATCGAATGCAGAATCCTTCCTCCTCTTCTCCCGCACCATCCCATCCAACAACCTAGGCTTCGTCGACTCTCGCGCCACAGCCATCAACCTCTCAATCCACAACAACGACTACACAATCCACCAATCACCAACCCTCCTCTCCTCAACACGCGATGGCGGGACTACAGGCGCTGTACTATGGAAAATCACCCCCTTATTCGCATCATGGATTTCAGCAACGGCAACAAATCCGTTTTGGTCGCACCAACAACAACACCAGCAATTAAACGCGAATGCGACGGTGATTGAATTAGGGTGTGGTATTTCAGGGCTTGTGGCGCTTAGTCTGGCGCCGGTGGTGAGGAAGTATGTTGCGACGGATCAGGAGTATGTGCGACGATACTTTAGGCAGAACATTGAGGAAAATTATGTTTCGTCGTCATCGTCGTCGTCTTCGAGAAAAGGGTCATCGAAGAAAACAGCCACAGCAGGAGGAAATACAAAACGTGCCAAAGACAAGAAGAATATAGAATTTATTCCGTTGGATTGGGAATTGGATATCCCCACTAACAAGACCCTTCACGGCAGCAGCAGCAGCAGCAATGACGATATGGACAGGAGCGAAAACGGGTTCGATCTCATCATATCCTGCGACTGCATATACAACGAAGCTCTCATCCCATCGTTTGTACGCACATGCGCTGATATCTGTCACTTACGCTCGAGCCACCACTCCGAGAAGGAGGAGGACACCGAAGAAAAAATCAATCCAACGATAGCGATAATAGCGCAACAGCAGCGGTCGCCGGATGTGTTCGAGGCGTGGTTAAAGGAGACCTTGAGGGATTTTCGGGTTTGGAGAGTTGAGAAATTTACAACAGTCGTCGCGCATTCTGAGGAGGCTGATGGTACGAGTGGATTGGGGGATGGGAGTGGGTATGTGGTTCATGTGCTTGTGCTCAGGGATGATTTACGGATTTCATCTTAGAGAAAAGGGGGGGAAAGTAGAATTGTTTATTTTTCTTTGTTTTGCATTAGACGATTGTTATGTTCCTAACGGACAAAACATAGGGGGAATCTAACAGGAAGAAATGTGTAAATTTCCGAATTCGACTTGCAAAGTTTAGACTTGAATTGACTGCCCTGCCAGAACTGCCGCTGCTGCTGCGTCTTCTGCGGTTGTCGTGGCGATTGCAGACTCATTCACAGCTGCAGGTCCCGCAGTATCATCTGGTGTGGAAGATTTCTTCGATGTCCATTGATCGTTTGACGCGACAGCACATTCGATCATGGATGCGATGCTGGCCTTATTCGATGAGAGTTGTTCACTCGACCCATTGACGACAGCAGAAGTTGTAACCGGACTGTCCGTTCCCTCCTTCTTGACACCATCCTCATGCGGCGATGGGACATTGCTGTGATGATTATTATGATTAGTAGTATTATCGTCATGAAGATCAGATGCTGCCAACGAATATGCGTCCTCCTCTTCGTCAACATCGGCTTCTGTAGGCACCGATCCTCCCCGGCTATTCCCAGACGAATCTCTCTTCAAACTGGGTCGTTGTGGCCGCGGCGCAGTAGGATCATAGACAGTTCCACAAACGTCCAAAGCACGAGATTGACTACCCAAGGTACGGTCTTTATGTTTCTTGGTCAAATGGCACATGAATCCATGCAAGGTGACGAAATCGGATTTGCCGCAGTCAGGTGCCGGACAGTCGAGATATACTAGTCGGCCGTCCGAGGGTCGTTTCCACAATGCTCGGCCTTCGAGGTCGTAGGTTGCTGGTCGACCGTGACGCTCACCCCATGCCTCTGCGTTTTTGATGGTGTATTTTTGCTTCTTTCGGAATGTGTTCCCATGGGGATTGGACATGATCGAGGTGCTCGGGGCAGGTGCCATTGGTGTAGGTTGTTGAATGATTGTAGGGGGTGACGGGTGGTGCGGGGCTTGAGCTTGTTGTGGTGGAGGTGGTGCCCTCAACTCTGATGGTCGTGGCTCAGGAGGGGTCTGTTGCTTGAAAAATGCTAATGTTGTGGCAGCACTCGTTTCTGAAAGACGTCTCGGTGCTGGTGCAGGAGGGGACTCGATCTGGCCGTCCAACAAGCCCATCGATTCTCTTTTCAGTCTTTTTCTCCGTCGTCGTAGTTCCTATCTACCATTAATATCTTTTACCCCTCGACGAGACAAGAAACGAACCTCTTCTTCCGCCTCAGCTCTCTCAGTCACCATACGGAACTCTTCGTCTTCTCGTCTTCTGAGGGCAAGCATATGTGCACGAGCTGCCGCACGACTAGCGTCCTCTTGTTCAATCTGCCGTAATCGAGCCTCGATGTGTTCTAACTGAGATGCCATAGGAACCGGGAGAAGAGGTGGATGAGACGAGGGACGAGAAGGTGGTCCTGGCTGTTGCGAAGATTGTTGGTGTTGCTGAGATGGTGCTGACTGGGACTGGAGATGTTGGTGCTGATGCTGAGGCTGATACTGGTGTGGCGCAGGAGCTGGTGGAAGAGGAGGTGGAAGAGGACCAGTGGAAGCATGATGAGGTAGAGGATGATCTGAATACGGAGATCCATATGGACGATGGTATGGTGGTGGACCTGAAGGAGTCGAGCCAGGTGCATTTGGGTTGATAGCTATGGGATGAAATCGAGGCAGATTCACGTTGTGACCGGGAGGATGGCCATTAGGACCAGGATCCCCAGGTGGAGAAGCTGCTGGGGTAGCAGCAGACATGACTGAGACTGTGGTCAGTGTGAGGTGAAGTCCTTCGTAAGTACAATGACGGTGAAAAATTTCAGTCACCTTCAATCCGTAAGTGTAATCAAATGACTTAGGTTGGAACGGTTCCTCAAGATCAAAAAGTCAAGTCCGATTTCTTGAGCAAGCAGATAATTCTCTCTTGTATCCTAACGCCGTCACAAGATGCAACACTCCTGTGAATGAAGGACGCATTCAGGGGGAAAGCTCCTGTAGTCCTGGCGTAGGGAGACGGACAGGAGCGATGACGATGGTCAAGGAACAAACAAACAAACCCACAATCGAGGATTACCCAAACAGACTAGTCTCGAAACGCCCAGAGCTAACTCTCCCAGCGCATCCAATCGTTATGGACGTTCAGCACAGCAGAGGAAAAAGTTAGAAAGAGTCAAAAGAAAGCAAAAGCAGAAAAAGCGAAACAAATAGAGAAGCAGAATCATAGGGCAGCAGCCAATGTAAGAAAATCATGCCAAAAAAGTGGATCCTCAATTTTTTTTTTTCTTGAAATAGATGGCCCTAACCGGATTGGGCAGTGCTGGAGGCTTAGCAGCACGAACCAATCTCCAATCGGGATCAATAGTTTGACTGTTGAGGATCGGATACAGGCACTATTATTGGCGGCGTATGCGAGGAGGACAGGCAGGCAGGCTGCAGCTGCTCGAATCAGACGAGTTCGGCAGATGGTTGGAATTAGTAATACGTAGGGCATTCATTCAGGAATAGGATAGTTAAGCGTTAGTTAACTTAGTTAATTTATCAGTGATTATTGATCAATCAGAGAAGAAGACAGGAGCAAAATTGGCGATGTGTTTTCTGTTGGCGTTTTGCAGGTCTAGATCTGGCACGTTGTGTTCTCTGATTGGCTGGCGGCTCAGCGGAACAGCCAATCGGCGCTCCGGCTGTCTTCGATTTCTGTCAATAGTTTTAAGGCACCGGCCAATCAGATCTCTGCATACAACTGTATATACTATATAAGTTAGTCTTGTGACTCTTGTTCACTAGTTAGTTCACCTTGTGACTTCACTCTAGTCTCTTGGTGACTCGGCAATAAGTGTTGTATGACTGAATGTGATAAATGTACTTGATGCATCACAATGTACGATTGTATGGCTAATCCCATTGCGCTACCCAGTACTATGCTAGACCCACATACCCGAACTGTCGGATTGCATTTCTCTATACAGCCAACCAGACTGTTGTTGATTACACTCATCCGTTGATCGTGATCCTTATTGGACAACGTTGTATAGTCATGCAGGATGCCGAAACGAGGTTGAAGAGGTTAGCTGTGGTTGGCTGCATTCTCGGCTACCTAACCCTATTGAGCAATTATATATCCCAGCTCGTGTCAACTTCCAAAAATGTGATCCATGACAAGCGCCGAAAAACAAAGCATCCAATCAGCTTCCGACGGATGGTTCTGCGAGGTCTCAACGAGATATAGCAGGATTAAACAGAGCAACTAATGAGCTATCACAAGGCAAACGTGTCTTACAATATAAAAACAGATTCACCAGCAGTGGGCTTACTTGGCTGTAAATAAGCTAAGGTACATCTCCTTATGCCCCGGTCGCTAAGGCAGCGACTTCATTCAAGAGGCTTGATTGCAGTCGCAAAAGAGCTGAATCCAAAGTCAACAGACCGTTTGCCCATGCAGGAAAGAGATGGAGCAACTTACCAATGAGTGTAGACATGCATCTTGTTGGACTTAATCTCGGCTCGGACGTGCGCTAATAGAACTTCCACCTCCGTGGTCGACCAACCTCCATATCGAGTGAACAGGGCCAGCGAATAACTATCAACTGCACCCTCAAGGAATTGAACGCGGAAGTAACGACCTATCTCCTTTAATCTCGGATCCTTGGGCCATGTCCCGATCGGGCAGGCTTCTTCATGCGCTTGCACATCAGCAAACCCGGCATTCCTTAAAAGCCCCTTGAACTCGGGAAATAAATCGAAAACCCTGCCCAGTGAATGCGAAATTCGGTTAAACTCAGCCTGGAAATACGAGTTAGTTCCATCAACGTTTTTTGCAGGGTACCCCTTTTTCAGAGAATCGGAGCATCTCACAATCCACTTGTTTGTATATGATGTTTCGGGAAAAGTGCCGTCGTCACAGACCATGTGAGTACGGCCCTCGGACAGTTCAATCCTTCCTCCTGGTTTAAGATGTCTGCAAATAACATATGGTTATGACGTGTCCCTAATGACTCCTATACGAATGGGGCCACATTTTCGCGTACCTAAAAGCATGGTCCAGAAATTCAGGCCAATTTGTTATACTCCCGGCCAGACAGCGGACATGTATGAAATCGAACGAGTTGGATGGAAAGTCCCATGGCTGGGTGACGTCGTCAATGATGAATTTGACATTGACAGGTACCCTGGATGCCGGTGTCAGAGCGCCGAACCATTTCATTTATAGAAGGACAGAGTACTGACCACTTAGGCTGAATGGGAGACAAATCGATCCCAATCACCTCTGCAGATGGATAAGTATCGGCCACTATAAACAGAGAATGTGCTTTAGCCTTTCGGAGCTGCGTTTATTGCGCGAATACAAACCCTGCACGTACTCTCAATTGCCCAAATACCAGTTCCCGTGCCAACGTCGAGGATTTTTTGAGGATTGTCAATATGTTTTTGAGAATAGCACATATCACCATCCAGGCAAAGACGAAAAACATGGTTGAGCAGGTCTAATCTGTCTTGTTCTTTATCATCGTTGGGCAACATCTAAGGGGCAAAACAGACAGTGTCAGAGATCAGATTGCTTTTCGGATCCATCATCACAAGTCTCAACGGACCCTCACTTACATAGGAGCCAGACCTATATGCGTGATAAGTACGGCCGTTTTCATATACATAATTCAAGACGGATGATGACAGCGACGTCAAATCACTTTCGACACTCTGCAGGTCATCGCTCTCAGACTACAAATGTGTGTCAATGAATTTGTTTCTCCCTTTCCCGTTGTTAGTCGAACTCATACGTCGATTTCCAGGGGCACATCTGCCTGAGGTGGAGTCTCCGCCATGATTCTTGTATGCGATAATAAACTGGTCGAACTTTGCTCGCTTCGGCTCTCTTCGGGATCATAACTGTCAGAACGTTCAGCTCAGTTTGGGGAATGATTTTAAAAAGTTAGTTCACAGCAGGTATTGTAACGCCTGTGGATCATGTCAACTCGTTGAACTCAATGAAAACTTCAAAACATACAGAATAGAATTTTGATAATTAGAAGTCGTGCGGGTAGAAAGTCAAAACGACGCTCAGCTAACAAAGATCAACGGCCCGGGCGGACGGACGTCTTGAATTAAAGAGTTCTAGGTGTACGGAGTTACCATGTGTCAAGGCGTTCTTAGTGCAAGAACTATAGCCTTAGACTCGGCATAGCGTCCCGTACAGGGAGCCATGGTGGAGAGGTTGGCTTTCATCAACGGCCTTCATTGGCTTGAGCACGTTTTCGACATTGGAAGTATTTACCTCAATTTGGCTGAAGAATATGACAGGCGGAAGCAGGGTGGATATGCTTGCGAAACTCTCTTGGTTAGGTGGTGTGCTCTGGCCACCGGCTGAGGGTAGGGTACCCTCCCTCCTCGTTTTCCTTTGGATCCTATTCTCTTACTTATGACGCTGTCAGGATACGGGAGGAGACGCTGGATAAGCCATTGATATCCACTCAACCACGATGTTGTTGACGCTTTTTGGGTGTGCAGCCGTTGGCTGGCTGGCGTATATGGTGTTGGGGGCCATCTATCGGATATCCTTCCACCCCCTGTCTCGCTTTCCTGGGCCTTGGTTGGCCGGATTTACGAGGTGGTATGAGTTCTACTATGACGTGGTGAAGCCCGGACAGTTTATATGGAAAATCGAGAGTTTACATGAAAAATATGGTACGTTTAAAGAAGAAGCAAACCTACCAGACACATTCATTCGAGACTGGAATGCCATTGTACATCTGCTACAACAGAGGCTAGGGGGCAATCAAAAGGAGAGATGGAGAAAAGAGCTGACATGTTTAAGGATAGGACCAATTGTACGAATAACGCCCGACGAACTCCATATCAAGGACCCGGATTTCTACGAAGTGATATATGCCCCTGCTTCAAAAAAGCGGGACAAGTACGGCAAATGGACTGTCGGTGCTGGCGCCCCAGCATCGAGCTTTGCGACAGTTTCTCACGAGCAACATCGCCTCAGGAGATCCGCTTTGAATCCTTACTTTTCGAAAACTGCGATTTCCAACAATGCCACGGCGCTGATCCGAGACAAGATCGAAAGGTTATGCCGGCGATTCTCTGAGGCGCGTAATTCTCATCAAGTGTTGAGACTTGATGCGGCTTATATGGCGCTGACGATGGATATAATTACGCATTATGCCTTTGGGGAGAGTTATAACTATCTGGCTGAACCGGACTTTAAGCTTGAATGGAAAGAGACTGTCATCGGAGGCTCCTCTAGCGGTGCAATGATCAGGCAGTTTCCCTGGGCTTTGTCCATCATGAAGTCTATACCTTTAGCAATCATGAGCAAGCTCGCTTCAAATGCTTCGTTGCTCATGCGATGGCAAAAGATGGTGCGTCGGCAAGTCGATGCCATCATTGACAACAATCGCTCCGGCTCAAAGGTAAATGGTACAATCTTCCAGGCTCTGCTGGACAGTGACTTGCCTCCACAGGAGAAGAGTGCAGATCGTCTTCAAGATGAGGCACAGACTCTTGTCGGCGCTGGTAGCGAAACCACTGCTAAGGCATTGACGATTATCACGTTCTACCTTCTACAAGATAAAAAGTTGCTAGAAAAGTTGCGTCAGGAACTGTCAACGGCTGGCATGGATCTCTTCTCTGCTTCTGGAAAAGACCTTTTGTCTGCAGTCGAAAAACTTCCTTATACGGTAAGTACATCATTCACCACAAACCATTTCGGGGACCAGTTGGACCTAACCCTAACTGCTGCTCAACCTCCAGAATGCTGTTATCAATGAAGGACTGCGCCTTATGCATGGAGTCACTACTCGACTACCTCGAGTTGCTCATGAGGTCATTCAGTATAAGGAATGGACCATTCCTGCATCGGTACGTCAAGCTTATTCTCTCTCTTTCTCTTTCTCTGGGAGGAGAAAAAGAAATTCAGGAAACCTTTCTCACTAATCTGGACTAGACACCAGTTAGCCAATGCAATCTCTTCGTCCACATGGACCCGACACTTTTCCCCGAACCAACTAAATTCAACCCGGAACGCTGGATGGAAGCCAAGCAGCAGAATTTGCGTCTAGAACGGTACATGGTCTCTTTTGGTAAAGGTAGCCGTCAATGCGTGGGTATCAAGTACGTATCTCCTTCTATTCTTCTATGGAGAACCGAGGGTTCCAAGGTTCGACATGCGAACCTTGTGTGCTAAGTTTTATATTATCTTCAGCCTCGCATATGCGGAAATGTTTTTGACGCTTGCTATTGTGCTATCTCGCTTTGAGATGGAGACTTACGAAACCACCGCCGAGGATGTCCGTGTTGCCAGGGACTATTTTGTAGGTGTCCCCGAGCCGGGTTCGCAAGGAGTGAGGATTCTTGTAACCAAGGTATTGTGAAGAGGGTCGGTATATAAGATATGCTTTGGAATATACCAATGTGCGCTTTTTGAGCAATGGTACTCTATAAGTTAGTGTATGGAACTCTAAATTGCAACGTATCGCGAGTAAATATTTAGATCTGTTGCAACCAATCCGACACAAGACCACTAACCAGCTGCTCGAATTTGTTCTGGTTTCTGTGGTCAGATAAACCATGAACCCTGGCTGGGCTCCGAGCTAGAAGCGGCCGAGCTCTCACCATCGTGGTCAGAGAGTTTCAAGTGCGGTCATACCCTTGCCACATTCGCGGGGTCGGCTGGTGATATTATTAAAGAGATTTAAAGAGATTTGATAATTCCATTTTACTTTCTCTAGTGCAGAATAGCTCTCTCCAACAATACTGGTATCATCCTCCGATACTATGCAGAGTTCAATTCGAAGCGCGCATGTCGAGCAGCAGCCTTTCTCTGAAAACCATGAAGAGAGCAAAAGACGCGAGAGATGGAATGCACTTAAAAATCACCTCCTTGCAGCATCGAGTGAGTTTGTAGGGACAGTACTATTTCTTTGGCTTGCCTTCGCGGGTACACAGGTCGCTGCTATGAGTAGTAGCGCAGGCACTGGAGGGCCGAATGGTGAGATCAATGAAGCTATGGATCCACAGAGATTCCTTTACATCTCCCTAAGTTTTGGCATGTCGTTGTTGGTTGTCGCTTGGGCATTTTACCGTATCTCAGGCGGGCTTTTCAATCCGGCTGTTAGCCACCACCATGGATCTCTACATACCTCAAGAAATATATGGGTTAACTTATCACATAGGTCACATTTGGTCTGGCCCTTGCCGGTGCAATGCCCTGGATCCGGTGCACATTTCTCGTACCGGCCCAAATTCTTGCTGGCATCGTGGCGGCAGCTCTGGTTTCTTGCATGCTTCCTGGTCCCATGTCTGTGTTTCAGACAAGACTTAGTGCAGGCACATCTATAACCCAGGGCATATTCATCGAGATGTTCTTGACTTCGGTTTTAGTATTTACTATTCTTATGCTGGCAGCTGAGAAGCACAATGCAACATTTCTAGCTCCCGTTGGGATCGGTTTAGCTCTATTTGTCGCGGAGCTTGCTGGTACCTTTTTCCTCTGTCCGCGTTTTACCTAGAAACAGCTGACTTGTCGTAGGGGTTTACTTCACTGGAGGCTCATTGAATCCTGCACGTTCTTTCGGGCCAGATGTTGTCGGTGCCAACTTTCCTGGTTATCACTACATTTACTGGCTTGGCCCTCTCATGGGGGCTTTGATAGCAACTGGCTACTACCGCTTAGCTAAAGAATTTCGGTATCCTGAGGCTAATCCAGGCCAAGATGCTACCGATCCATCGGCAGCATGAACCAAGTCTTCTTTGTCTGTATCAGGGCACCTTTTTATCGATCGATCAAGGACGATTGATATCTTACGTCGGGAAGAGTACAATCCGTGAATCTGTGATATCTTTCCATATTCCGGTTGGCTTACAGATCCTACTTTGTGAAAGTCTGGTGGAGTGGCCCCTGTCAGAAGATTCTAGGAATTAAAGCCAATAGATTAGGCTATCTGTACGGAGTATGAGTGAATTAAATATGGCTCTATACGAAAAAGATGTTGTATATTAAGCTGTCTATATAGCCCTACTGTTGCATATAAGAATCTATTCTTGATAGGTCAATGTCTGGAGATACATAACCACCTAGTTAATGGGGAAGGTGAGTATTTTATTACTGGTATCTAATAGTTTGGCCCTAAAATCGATTGGCCGATATGTTGATGATTAGGAAGTACACCGACGAGCAAAACTAGTCTCACCAAAAAACACACACATCAATTGATTCAACCCCAAACAGCAAAGCCACCGGCTGTAAAAAAAAAACATATGCCCAACAAACATTTTGTATTCGTAAATGAAATGTGCAGCCTCCGCTGTACCTAGGTAATGCTATCAACTTAAACCCGGATCCTCATACCGCTCACCTCCCTGGAGATATCTCAATTCGCCCGAGATCGTAGTATCCTGATCATACGCAGTGCCTTGAGGAGGAGGGATACCTGCCAATACCCTGAAGTCGAACTTGAATGCGGAACTATTCCCCCACTCGTACGATAGATCCAATTGCAACTGTTGTAGATACGGCTGCGGTACCTGACTGTCATCTTCGTCCTCTTCAGGTTCCTTTGTATTGACGAGGCCTCCAATTGCTATTGAATCTTGCGAAAGCTCGATGAATGCATTGGAAATTTGCGACGGGATATTCTCTGGAATATCGATTGTTTGTCCAGGAACTAGGGTTTTCAGGTTTATTGCAGTCCCTGGGTTGGTAGTGATTGGTCTTAGATCCGTCCAGACTTCGTAGTAGGGTTGCAATGTTCGCTCCGCGGACATGTCGTAGTCTATAGAATTTTTTTTTGTTTAGTTATTTATCAATTTCACAATCTGTCAATTCGCCCTCAAGACTTATCTTACAGTCCCATAATTGGCCGCGGATTCTGCCTAATCCGCCTCTGGCACTCGTCCAAGAATATGTCATCAAAAAGACTGGTCTCTTGTTATCCACCTCGCCAAAATTTCCCGCTACCTCAATATCCACGCGAAAGGCGATCAGACTGGGTTTCTCACGATCTACAGTGGTGCTAAAGGTAAGAACAACCTGCTGCAAGTGCAGTCTTTCGAACGCCCCGGAACCGAAGAAGTCGAGAACCGGAAGTAGATTGATATCGACCACTTGTCCAAGCCACTGAAGTACATCGTTTAGGTTGCTTTCGCTCTCTTGATTCGGTTTCATAGTAAAGCTCATTCCAGACTCGCTGAAATTGATTCCCATGATCATTTCGAGATTCTCGGCTCTTGTCGTATTCGATATGGCACAGGTTGCTTGGAACGACACGTCGCCTTTATCAACACCGATCAGTTCGTCATCCGAAGTCAGGCCCTGCGTCAAGACTTTCCTACAGATTACGGATAATTCGACAAACTCTAAATTCGGCACTTGATTTTGGAGAAGACCTTCGAATGCAGCTTTGGCATCAACTTGGTAATCGAGTCGAACGATGGTTTGCATATCGAGCTTGGGGTTGAACCATAGAGCATTGCGGCGCCCTTCGTAACTCGAGCTGCTGATCGTTGCCGTCAATGGGGCCAGAGAAGAAGGGAGGTTTTCTAACAAGTCATCTAGGCCGACGTAGATGAAGATATCCTCAACTTTTACTGTCAAATCGGATGAGGGGGCAACAAGCCCATTGTAAAGCAGCACAGCCGATGTTGTCAAGGCACCTGGGGGATCTATTGATCCCGCCGCATTGACACCAAATGACGACTCCAATATCTCCGAAGAAGAGTCAAATACAAGCGCGGTTTTCGCAGGCCCTTCGATATTGAACCGAAAGCTTTGCAGGGCATCATCCGGATCATCATCATCCGGATCAAGCATGACGGAAATCTCAGCCTTTTCGCCGAAATTGCCTAGCCATTTTGCCCATTCGTCTGAAGCATCACATGGCGTGGGTTTCTCAGCCTCTGGAGTGTCCTTTAGGATAATGACTTTGTTTTTCAACAAAGATACAAAGCTGTCGATTGGTAGGCCTTCTTTGAGAATCAACTTGTCGGGCCCAGTGCTCTGTCCGGCATCGCTCGAGTAGATATAATATTTTTGCCCTGACATTGCTGGGGTCGTTCACCAAGTGGTGGTCACGGACAAGCTACTTGATTAGATGGACACGAGTGATTTTTGATGGTAGTGAGAAAAGCCCAGCGAGTCTCGGACATCCAAAGGCAAGTATCTTTTTCTTCTCTCTTCGCACATTCCAAAAATAAAAATAAAGATCAAAGCAAATAGAAACCAAATGAGATGGACAGATCAAGGCACCAACTAAGTGTACTACACTTGGCGGGCATACATGTTACGATTGAAATACCGATACGGGTACGACTGGAAACATCACATCGTACGGTATGTTACGGGACAGTTTTATGGGCAGAGCAGCAAGCATGCAGTGTGACACCGAACCCCTGCACTCTTCAGACATGAATAGAAAATTGAGAAGGGAAAAATCCAAAAACAATGAGTCACACCGACAATCCCTTTCGTCTTCATTATGCGTCGTCGTCGACAGGATCAAGGCGCTCCAGTTCAAGGCCCTTGACGCCCTGGGTCGCAATCATGTCCAGAATCGCGTTCTTGGAAGTGGGACTTTTGATGAGCCAGACATCAGCTTCTATTCGGGCCCAGATGTAGTACTTGCTGGCGGACTCGATCAGGTAGGTAGAGTCACCCGACTGTCTAGTCTTGCATAAGATAGGCGTCAGGCTTGCCAGGCCATACATGACAGCCATGTTGCGGGGAGGCCTTGTGGGATCAGTCCAGTAATCCGAATCCAAGCCCAACTCCTCGCGGTCGTCAGTCCATTCGTGCTTTACTTGCCCTGGTTAGACCTGTACAAGATGCGTTTGGGGTCCCGACTCACTGCTGGTGTAGTCATGCTGAACTTTGGATATCCACAATAATCAATGTGTAGAACTTAGGACTTCAGCGCTTCGGATTGTTTCCGTATCTCGTTCATAAAGAATAAGGGAGAAATGTGGGAGCGTGGCAAAAAGGGACGAGAGGAGAAGAGGAGGAAGCGAGGTGGGGGGAAAGCATTAAAAAACAAAAGAGACAAAAACATAAAGTGATACGTTGGAAATCATGCATATTGCTAATGTACTGCACCGATACTGGGCGGAGCCCAAGACAATGACACTTGGAACTACGTAAATCAGTTGACACTTGTTTTCATTTATCATGAGCGATAGATGCAAGTGACGAGGCTTTGCAATTCCAACACTGGGCTGATCTCACCCGTGGTCCCTTTCTGCCTGTGGAGAGATAAACACTCGTTTGAAGCCAAGGTGATAATTTCTACCGGGCTTCACACAGAGGAACTCTTCCAAGGAGCTATCTCTTGAACGAAAAGGGTTAATTTCGAGAGAATGTCCGCGAATAAGCCTGTACTCAAGGCTTTCAATGGCAAACTCGACATAGTAAAGGCTGCCTATTGGGATGCCAACCAGGTAAGTCCACATGTTTGACATAGCTGAAGGGGAATGATATTAATCCACGAGAGCATGAAGGTCTATGACTGGTTGAAAACAGTTGCTGAGAAACCGGAGGACTTTGGAGCCCCAGAGAGGGGAGATGCCCTGCAAGCGAAGAAAGTCTATCTGAATGGGATTAGAGAGCAGATTATGAAGCTCAGGTAGGAATGAAGTCTGCCATCACTACATGACTTCCTGACAATCCAACTACACGCAGTATCCCGGGAAGAGGTCAATGGGCAGGCGCTGGCACAGAGTATCAAGATCGCACATTGCGGCCAGACCAGCATATTCGGCGCCGACCTAACACCACTGGTGCACCGCCGCCACCACCGTTTCCCTATCCGGATCCTCCTCAACAGCCATCTCCATATGAGGTAAAAGTTTCCAAAAGCGAGGTGAGGATCGGCAATGCGCCTTTTCCAAGTCCACCTTTCTGGAACTCGTACGATTTGCTGGGACTGTTTCTGTCTACGATCGGGCCAGCCCCCGGATCAGCCAACAAGAAGCAGTTCTTTTTCCCCCTGACAGCCATGTATGGTTGGTGGTGTTTTGCAATAGGACCGCCAAATTTGGACCGACCTGGAGCTGGAGTCAATTTCCCGTCATGTTTTCAATGCACGTGGAAAGAAGTTTCCCTCGCATTACCCGTCTTCTTCCTTGGAGCCTCGTTTGGGGGGTTTTCTGGAAACGGCCTTCGGAAGAATTCATTCTTTTGGAGACGACTCGTTATGTACGAACGATTCAAACTTCTTTCTATAAGAACCCCATTTGACGAGAGCCCTAAAAGAGGGCCGGTGGGACCGAAAGATATGCCCGGGTCACGATATGGGAATTGTGCCGAAACATATCCCTTTGTCAGTCTAATGATGAGGTATAGTCTACGCTGGCAATGTCTGCTCTCATAGATTGATCTATTAGCTGACTTCTCCGGAACGCAGAGGCCAAAACGAGAACACTTGGGGAATAGCCATCGGCGACAGATTCCTGTACGACGAAGACCTATCGAAGATAGACAAACATTTCATGGATCCATGTGACAATTGCATATCGTTGATCAACGACTTTAAAGGATCGGTTATCAATTTTATGGGGGCAGGTCAAGTGCGACACCTTTGGCGACCATGACACATTTTACAGACTACCAACGCAGAAAGATTAAGCAGTGAATTAGTGGTTTTCGTTAGAAAAATTTAGTCCATTTTACGTTTTTAGTGAATGATGTTAAGCGCACCCTGTAGTATCTATCTATTACTTCCAGGACTGACTGGCCTTGGAATGTGTATAGACTAGTTAAGCCATCAGTTGATATCTAGAGACAGTAGTTTGAATTATCAATTGCAGTTCATTTCAATTTCGAAGATGCCGAATACCTATAGTAGGGATAATTTACCAACTGAAAAAAGGTTCCTTCCTGTAAAAGATACCTCACGCCTTGCTGAGAGCTGGCGCCCATAGATAGTACTTCGTAATATCATCAATTAGATGCTGCGGCTTCGCTCCGGAAAGTGATGATTTCTGTCCAGCCTTGATTCTGTCTTCATCCCATCCCATCTTGGTTGCAAGCACGTCAGTCCAGAGATTTACAGTCGTCTGACCTGCATCACTGCCAATTACCGGTGTTTCCCACTTTGCCTTGACGCGGCCCCATTGTTCAGCGTCCTTTGGATTGTCTCCTTCAAACGTTTCATCTCGAGTTATTGTGTGGGGGAGTGGGAAAGGACCCAATTCACCAATTTGAAAGAGAGCAATCTCATAGGCGATTGTGTTGTCACAAGAGCATTTGGGCAGGGGATTAGCAATGCGAATGCCTGTCATATGCCTAAGCGTTTTTTGGGATGTCCCATTTAGCAGGGCTGAAGGATTCCTATTTTTGGCAGGATCGTTGTTTGAATTGTCTAAATAGGTGAGACGTGCAGTTCGTAAGCAAGTAGTCAACATAAATAATGTGTTGGAGTTGATGAGGGAAGAGAAAATAGGTAAGGGAATACTCACACTCGCCCCATAATGCCTCAGGAACATCGGTATAAACGGCCTCGTAGTCGTCCCAAGTTGGATCTGGGAAGTCATCGTCCTCGTATCTAAGAGTGGCTTCCGTGTGCTGAATAGTCACCGTCAAAGACGATTTAATATTATTGGCATGCATAGGTTTTGCTTTGACCGGGGTTCTGTCATCCCCCAGCCTTTTCCCGTCTCTCGTCTCGCCGCCGTAGGTCTTCGTCACAACGACTGCGTCTTGGACAACGAACTTGCAGGCAATAGAAAAGATAAATCCGCTTGGGTTGACCAGCCAAAAGTCTCCACTGGGAGTCGACTCGATCTCATTCTCGGGCACAAGCCCCTCCTCGATTGAGAAAACGTGTTCTTTGCGCCCGTCGTCGGCTGCCACTTGGCCTGTACGGAATGCCGACGCACCTGGTGTATGAGCCTGACACACGAGATCAATAAAGTCCTCGATAGGCAATGGATCTGCCTCTGGGACACTGCTTGCTCCAAAATCGATATCAAAGCCAAAGACCCAGAAGTCTACGTGCACCGTGCCCTGGATGGGGGGACCCCTGATATATAATCGAGCGCCGATTTGGATACTGATCTTGATAGTAACAATCCACAGGTCTAGTGTGAATTTCACTCCCACGGACACCCCACCCTCGGCGATAAAGTAGAATGGTTTGTAGTTGATGAGGAAGTCCACGAACGCGTTGAAATACGCATAAAGAGGGTTCAAGGACAACTGCACGTCCAAACGGCCACCACCCATGCAAGTCTTCGGGGTAATGGCGAAGTAAGCCTGGCCCGAAATGCTGAGTGATTTGCCAAGCTGCCAGCTAATGCCCAGCCGAGAAGGCTCAGGGTATTGTGGAGGCTTCTTGTACGCTGGATGATATCCACCGATACTGAAGACCCAGTCACCACGTAGACTAGGATCGTTACTATCAAACCAACTGTATAGTGCAAATCCACCCGTCAAATGGCAGCTAGGGTCCAGGATATAAGAGGAAGGGGTTAATTCGCCCTCGATCTTCAAGACACCGGTCTCAAAATCTACACTTGCGACAATCCCGAGCTGGACAAACGCAAATTGTCGCGGGAATTTGCCTCCAGGGATGCTGGCGGTACCCAAAGCGAAGATTCCCAATTTTATGGACGGATTCCACTCAATCACAATGACTGCTTGTACACTGAGGATCTCAAATGCTTTGACGGTAAGTCCTGCAGCAACCCAAAATGAACGCTCCTGACGGAAAAACCACCCCCCCTGTAAGAGGGTCTGCAGAGCGTCAAGTGGGCCATCACCCGATGGCTGTGAGCTGATTAAGGGGAAATCAATCACAGTTTTGGCGTCGGGAAACTTCAGATAACTGTTGTATCCGAAACCACCGCAGATTCCTTCAATGGATGCAAACTGGAGCGTAATGAGTGGTCCTTTGAGAATACAATACACAAACATCGTTTCAAACTGAGTTGGGCTCTTGGTTTCGCCGTAGTACCCGGCAGCCTGGAACAGCCAAGGCATGTAACTGATCACCAATGCACCCGCGTATTCTGTGGCTTCTGGAGTTTCTCGTAGCTGCAGAGCTCCACCAATCTGGATAGGAGGTTTATCGAAAGATGTCTCTAGTCCCTCAAGAGAGGGATACGGTGTCGGGAGATTGTGCAGGCTGTACCTTTCCTCGGTTCCTTCGTTGTCGGCGAAGTCAAGGTTGATACTTAACCCTAGGACGGAAAATGAAATTGGTCCAACCATCACCGAGGCGTCCAAACGAATGGACAGAATAGATCTGTCTTTGTTTGGGCCGGTAGAGTACCGGAGGCCAATATTCTTGATACTGAACACCCCCATGGCCTTTTGGAGAGGAACCATGCGGGATCCTGGGTTCTCATCATCGCCGGCCTTTGGTGCTTTTGAATCTCCATCTTTAGCCTGACTGAATGCATAATCGAGAATTACCTCCGATTGTCCTCGAGTTGTGGTCGCGACTACCATGAAATGGAACCCATTTAATACTGCCACGGTGGTTAATTTTATCTGCTCCTCCTTATCAAGGATCTTGTACTGGACAAGCGGCTTCCCCATCTGCTTCAATATCTCATTTACTTTCTCGACTTCTCCTAATGCCAACCCCTTTGCATTTTCAGCTTGGGCCCATTGAAAGATGATGGCATCAAAGGGCTGAACAACATCACCAAGCAACGGAATTGGAGTCTTAGGTAAGTTGCCCAAAGACGCAACAACAAGGCGCCTTGTGCCTGTTCTCGTCGCCACATCCCGAAACTGAAGATATTGGAAAGTCAAGTTACCAATTTTCCATGTAGCAACAAGAACCATAAGGTTCGATTCACCAGGCTGTGGTTGATTAGGATTAGGTTTGGCCTGTTTGATAGATAATTCGATCTCGTTCTGAGAGTTGCTGGGAATAGCAATATTCACAAGGAAGTCTGGAAGACCTAAGTCTCCAGCTATGTCACGGATCATCTCGCCTGCGGTGGATGCCACACCCTCATTCTCTTTGTGATCCATTTTGGCGTTGAAGGTCCAATCGGTGCCATTGTGCATAAAATCAAGGGTGAAACGGTATTGGCCAATAAGCAAGACGCCGTCGATTCGGAATGACGATGCCTTGGCCGGCTGCTGATCCAGCTTTTTGTAGTTATATGTCACATTTACTCGTTCCACTATTATTCTGTCGAGTAACGGAGCGACGGCTTCTCGCAGACTTGGAGGGAAAAAAGGAGTCAGAGAGACGCCATAAAAGTAATTCATTGAAGCATTTAAAAGCCACTCTTGAGCGAGGGGGGATGGATATTGAATCGAACGAGCAAGGCGCGACCCATCCTTCAGTTTTTTGATAACTTTGTAAATGCATTGAACTTGCTGAACTTTGTCACGTGAAAGCCAGTCCTGCAACACTGCTTTGTTGCCATCAGCCACCTTTCCTCCAAAAAAATGAGACGCACGCGGAGGCGATGTGCCCCAAATCATGACCATGACCACCGCATGCTGGTTGCTGCTATCTTCAATCGCTATCGTTTCTGAATTCTTCGCCTGGGATATGCTTGAAATATTCACCCCAGGTCCTGCCACGCAGTACATGCCTGGCTGGCCCTGTTCAGGCGGATTCTTGGTAACGAGCGCAGTGGGTGTCACAGTTGATACATCCCCAGTGGCAATCTCTAACATGGCATTGTTGAAGAAGTTTGTACCGAGAAGACTGTTTTCTGGTGTCCCATGATGCCTTGCGAATGGATACTGGAACTGGGTTTTATCGTCTGATTCTAATTTGATAGCCACAGTGCCAGCGGAATAACTAAACCGTCTTTCCCTATCTCCCGTGGCATTATTCCCAACCATGGAGTAGAAATAAGTCAATGGCTGTCCAGTCTCGTCCCATTTGAGCCACGGAATTTGGGCCGGGGCTGATGATCCCTTTGCTTGAGCGGCCGCATCTTGGATGAATTTTGCAATCCCGCTATCATTCGATTCTGTGGCGACGATTGAGGTGAGACGAAGCTGCTTTTGTGGTCTCAAGTCGTAGTGAATTTCAATCCACTTGAATATTGATAGAATTGGTTGCCGGTCGAGCTTACAGTTACTATCGGGGTTTCCAGCGCCTTGCAACACGTTATCTTCGCCATGAATCAACACCACCGCACGAAGTTTTGGCTGTACACTGCTTTCTCTCTTCTCAACAAGCAAATAGAGGGAACCATTCCCTTGATCAATTGACACAGGGATGGATTCAACGACGAATTCCCCAGCCATGATCAAAATAGTTGTAGTGTACTTGTTCCTTTGTCTCTTTCTGACTGACAATGATCATACACAACCCGGGGGGAAAGCCAAATTACACGGCTTAGAAATGGCAATGAGCATTATTCTAAAGCTGCATGGACATAGGGTCCAATCTAACTTGCGTGAGACAAACAAATGCTCCTTATGCGCAAAGCAGGGCAAATTTTCGTTGTCATTACCTCTAGTTGTGTTCATGGTCTCAAGATTTTCCATTTTCAGTGACCGCTGATTCAATGTTTCAATATCTGCCTCTCTAGCTGCATAGCTGCCTAAAGATAACTTTCATACTGCGTTGAAGATCACAGGGTCAAAAGACAGGTTTTATTATATATTGAATAATGCATTGCGGTCATGCATATGGCGATATATATCAATATACGTGCGATGTTTAGGTATCACGCAAGTACGCAGCGGGCCAGGCGGGAAGTGGAGAACGACTACCTAAGATGCAATGCGTAGGTATGAGTTTACTGCAAATATGTATCTGACAGGGTCTCATCCTCAGCCAGCCACGGTCTCTGCTCCCCTTTTGTGTCATGATGAACTGCAATGGACATATTCTCAAAGAGGAAAACCGGGATCATTACGTAACTACATGCTATGGAACCCAGTTGCGTCTGGTAAATACAAGTTAGAACATTACATTGTACTGTAAATAACGGTATCATTAACATGTATCATATTATAAAAATGAAGTGATAATCCCTGTATATGATACAAATGCAACATGCATTTCAACAGAATAATGATGTATCAAACTTTTAGGAACTCTGCAGACTATGTCTCCTAAACGACGATGCAAAAAGAATAGAAAGAACGGGACTATACGAGAAGATAGATTCTATGTCCAAGCAATGCTGCTCCGATACAGGAGCTGATATCGACTCTCAACTAGGTATCCTACGACTTTACGTGTCAAATAATGAGATCTTGAGTAATAGATTCATTCACTTCACCTTTGTACTTAACAAACATCATGTTTTCAGAATACTTTTTGCTTGAACTTTGGAACCCCTGTAGCCGGAACGAGATGAGAAGATATCCGACTAGCAGCGAACCATCTCGATAGAATTGATAAATATCCATAATTTACCGCTTTGCCCTTGTATCAGGATCTTCAGAATCAGGCTTTGTAATGGAGTGGTTCATCTGAAGGAATCCCTCAATCGCAGTCAATGGGCCCTTCTCCCATATAGGAACTGGATCGACTTTTCCAATCTTGAAAGCCATATATTTCTGTTCGACACCGTCATCACTATCACCATCACCATTACCATTATCTTTAATAGTAGAATTTGAAGAAGCAACGCCCTCTGGATCAGCGTATGGTTGCAGCCAGCTCCACTCCGCTACTGTTAAATTAGGGAGCTTGACTGTTCCAGCAGTCTCTTGTTTGTCATCGGATAGTTTGTAATCGTACTGCAGCTCTTTGTCTTCATCAAAATCTGCGACGTCGTCGGTAACAACCAAGGGACCGAAGTAAAAGAATGCGGTCATGCTCTTAAGAGCAGTCTCCCAGGTCCAAGGGGGAAGAGAGAGGCTCTCAATGGGGAGGATGCTAGAGTATGCATTGACGGCAGTGAAAGGATCCATGATGAAGCCAAACACAGTCAGCTGGGAGTTGCGATCGTCTGTGAAGTTTCTGGCTGCCCTTGGCGCGTTTTTGGGCTGTGCATAATCGGCGGGATTCAACCAAAATGCCTTCAGCCGTGGGAAGTCCTCCTTGCCAACTTGATGGATTTTTGATGATATATATTTCTCTCCAGGTGGCAGTGGCGTGTAGAGATCGTCAACTTCAAGCCCATTTTCTTCTTCAGGGCTGGAGCGAGCATGGAAATATCCAACCAGACCGTCATGAGGTCGGTCAACATCTCCCAGTTTGATAGCAAACTCATATTGGATGGGCGGCTCCTCCACGTCGCCATCACCGCCCTCGCCATCATCATCATCATCATGGGGCAGGAGAGAATATGGCGGCTCGATGTTAGGCTGATTTCCCTGTGTCGACTGATTTTTCTTCACATCTGTACTAAGCTCTAAGGAGAGTCCAACATTGACCAACGCCAGAGGTCTGCCAATCAAAGAGTTGACACATTCACTGTACGCTCCAGGAACCGAACGTGAGTTTGTAGTCGCGCGATGGATTAAGTCCATAAATGCGAGAAGATAATCGCGGGCCTCCTGCGATCCGGTGAATTTGTCAATGAGTTGGTCCAACTGTCGAGGGACATTAGCACGTGGCTTAAAAGGTAGCCATTTATCCATAGCAGCGGTTGGATCTGGATTATTCGGTGCTGCCACCCGAACTTCACGATAGAAGGTTCCATCGTGGAGGAAGAACTGGACGCCGTAGTCCACGTAGTTGACCAACACCCATCCCCAAATTGGATTTTCCCACTCAGTGACTGGACGCCAGTCATTCCAACCTTTGCCATCATTGAAGGTGACGAAGTTCATGTGAAGACGAGAAGGTTGGTTGATAGCCGGCGGGATTTGAATGAACTGGTTATTCCCATAGGCATCAGGCTCTTCAACAACGTTGGGAGGCGTGGCAGGGGTGGTGGAGTGGTGGTATATCTGCGGCTGATAGTACTCACTGATACAAGGATAAACAGGAGGGGGCCCATCAGGCCTTCTTTTTGGGTCGATTACGCAAGCTGCTTGACCAAACTTGTCGATAATGTTGAGCTTGGTAAACTTGAACTGTCCATGGGTCACAGGCTTAAATGCCGAGTATTCAGAGGGCGGAATCCTCGTCAGTGATCCGTAAGGAGTCAGGTCGGTTTCCATTCCCATCAGGGTAACTTCTTCCGCATCAATGCCAATCTCCTTGGAGTCTTCGTACGCCTCTTGCAAAGGGATTGGCTGGGTACCCGGATATCGTAAATCTGGCTTCAAATGGCTCCCTTCATTCAGAGTCAACAGGTGGTTGGTAAAGCCCTCTAGGGGAGCGGAGACAAATGGTAAATCCATGATATCCTTCAAAAGTTTATCTTGTTCATCTGGCGTGAGCTCCAATTCATCCTCTGGGACAGACGCAAACAGCTGTTCCAGCTCAGCCCGTAATGAAAATACGGGCTGTGGTAATAGGAGGATTCTTCCGGACACTATTCGAGTGTCCTCAATTTTCTGCTTCCAGAGTTCAGGTAGGGGTTGTTTGTCTGAATCCTCCTGACGAACAACGTACCGAAACTTTTTGTTTTCGCACGTATCCGTACAGCTTTCTTCTAGATCCCATTCTGCATAGTCAATATGAAAATACTCGGCCTCCCATTCAAGGAACAAAGGGAACCAAGGTTGACTGTTATTCCATTGATCACGTTCATCATCGTGGTATAGAGGTGGGGTGCTCGGGTCATTCTCATCACCATCACCATCACCGTCTCCTTCGTTGGAGTCTGCATAGTGCAGAAATTCATCGATTAGAAGTTTTGCTGTGTCTCGCAAATCCGCAGGAACACAATCCACGCCGTATTCTCCTTCATAATCGAGCCCACGCAGTTGAGATGGGTGCTTGGGAATCTGGAAGTCTAAGCGAACCTTCAGAGAATCGAGGTAATCAAGCGGCCAGCCGGATCGGACCTCGCCAACAAAAAGGGTTGGATCAAATTGCTGACTGAATTGGGGAGTTATGGCTTCCTTCAGCGACAGTGATTCCTTCTCTATCTCGTTCTTTAATTGGACCACTCTTGTCTCTTGCTGCCCTTGAAGGCTTAACAGCTGGTTAAACCTTGTTTTCAGATCTTCAACAGTCGCCGTGTATGCCGTATCGGCATCTTCGTCATCTCTATCTGGATCAGTGGAGAATTTCCACCACACCGAGAATAGCTCCCACTGGAGTAGCTGGATTTGCCGTGAAGTTGCATCGTATAGGGCCTGGCTTTCGTTTAACTCGGCCAAAAGATTGGCATCGGCTTGCTTCGGCGGTGCTGCTGGATTACGCTCGTCAATCTGAAGTACGAAACGCGATCCACCGGCAACGTGAGAGAAGTTGTAGTTCTGTACTTCATCGGTAGCGGCGCGGCGATCTTCGATATTTTCACTTTGGGCACGCAAGAGCTGACTGAGCTGGCGCAACTGGTACTCGATCCCCTCTTGATACCCGCTGACGTATGAAAGTAAGGAATCTAGCGGTGTGGTACCCACGGCAATAGGCATTTTTTGGTCGAAGCTCTCCGCGACCACATCCGCGGGAACATGAGGGCGAGTTTCCTCGTCCCATCCGCGGTGCCAACGTACGTTGTACATGGCACCATGGCAGAGCACCCGTGTGCTGGTTCTCTCTTCCAGCCACTCTTTGACCTCTTGGGGGCGATCCTCGCTGTCTGCTTGATGCAGAGCAAGTAAAAGCGCATTTATTCGTTCTTCTCTTGTCTCTTTAGCGTCATCCATATGCAGAATGTCCTTGTCTGGAGCACTCTGCCAACCTAATACGTAATAGTCGGCAGTGGCAGACGTCAAGTGGTCAGTTCCCCCTTTGGTCTCAAAGTTGTCTAGTATGGAGAAGACATTCATGTTGTGGGGTTGATAGTCGGCGAAGAGCTGGTTGGATGAATTCAGCACGCCAAGGGACACTGAATCCCGTTCCTGCTCTTCCCATTCAGCGGCGTTTACGCGTGCGCCGATGAATACCTCCGCCTGATCCTGGATGCTCGTTTTCTCGGGTGCTGTCCGCTTAGTCGTGTCTAGATACGGCGAGACAGTGGTCTCGATGTCGTACGGCTTGGGCACTGCTGTATCATCAAAGTCGTCGATTTTATGTAACCAGTCACTTGCCACGACCCACGCAGTGACTTTGGCCACGTCAGCGCTTGCGGGCTGGTAGCCATCTTGCAACTTTCGGATGACCAGCCAACGGTTAGGGGTCTCCGGGAAAGTCGGAGCCCCAGGGTCAGGATCCTGATGGAGTCCCAGATGCGGTGTGAGACCTCTGCGCTTTCTGGATCTCTCATTATTGTTAGCGGTGCTGGCAGCACCGGATCGATAGACGCGAGGAATCATCCAATGGAGATAGACACCAAGGCGGTCAGTGCGAGTGTTGTCCTGACCCCTTGGACCGCCCACATTTGTGACGCGTGTATTCTTGGTTGCGGGAGCTGCGGCATGAAGCTCGGTCAAGCGCAAGACGTCATTCTGCAGTGTCCGAAAATTCTCTAGGATCGGGTCTTTCAGTCGCAGGTAGCTGTAATTTGGCTGCACCAGTGGAGCGATTTTGGCCTTGTCGGGGGCTTCACCATCGCAAGCGCTAGGATTCAAAACAAATGCATCCAGCTTGAGAGGAAGTACAAGTGGGGAGGAAGCCATTCCTGCTGCTGCGGTAATCCGACTGTAGATTTCAAGCCGGCAATGTAGACGATGGTGATGATGGATTAGCTGGCATTGTCACATTTTCCTTGCTGGGAAAGGCGGGCAATTTATGCGGTTGACGATGAACTGACGCCATACCCAGCGGGCTCAAATGCAAAAGAGACAGGTTGTCATATGCATTGAAGCTGCAGGGAGCATCTGTGCCTTTTCTGCCATATCCTCAGGAATGAGCATATATTTCAGGCACAAATACAGCGGTCGAATGCTGCACGAGGCTTAAGACAGTGTAGTGCAGGCAAGAATGAATTCGGCATTGAAAAACTGAGGTTGAGAGTATTGTCGACACTCTCCGCTCTAATACATACCGTCCTGCATGTACCGTACCGTACCGTACTGTATCTAACCTTAATCGGACTACATATGTACTCCGTATGCATTATGCAACATACACGAGAGTGACTGATCTGAATCTAGCCAGCAGGGTATAGTGATTTCTAGTACAAAGCACTCATATAATTAATTACGGAACCAGAGTACGGAGTACCTTCGAGTCATTCGACCTACTCCACAGCATAAATAAAGCCGCCTTGTTGAGTCATGCACAAAAGTGGAGTTAGGTATGAGACGTCACTTTTGAAGCCCCGATCTCTTTTTCCATATTTTGTTTTCTTCCTCTTTTTCAAAAATCGTAGACTAGTCTGCGTGTACGTAGTAGACAATCTACGACGTAGCTCCACCCCGCTACGTATTTCCTTTTGAATTCTGAACCCCGATCTTCGGCACTCGATATACCGTCACGACCAATTTACTGAACGCGTTACCATTGCTTGAAGCTATCGTTGATGTGCGAGCTTTCTAATTTTCTGCTTCTTTATGGGATTTAACGAATGACATAAGGTCGGTTGACGGAACAAGAAAAGAAAAGGAAGAAAAACGGCGCATGGCACGTCGATTGAGCGTGTGACATGACCAAGGTGGATGGAGAATTCAAACCTGAATATCATCCAACATGTCAGCGCTTGTCCGTGAAGCAGACTATCTGCTTCACTTGGACTCAAAGGCTGTCGGTGCAACGTTCTTCGTGGTGTCATCAATCTGAGAAATGATCTCGCTGTTCTCCTCCGTGTAATAGACATGTACCTCTTCCTTCTCTACGACAGGCACAACAGCCAGCCACACTTGTTCAGGGGTCATCCGTTGTCCCACCTGGGATGGGGTAGTGAGCCATGTACTGGTCTCGTAACTGTACCTGATGCGAATTATCCGCCGGAGATTGTCTATATAATACAGGAAGAGATATTTTGGTATGGTATTCTCGTCGTCGTCCAGATGTGTGACCGCGATCGGGCTGTTGGATGCGCATTCAAGGTCGGGAATTGGTTCCGCTGCAGAAAACGCGTCAATTGTGGTTAGCATGGTAGTTACGTGGCGGGGTACTTACATGTCTGGCTTCCGGTATCGAAGACATGGATGGTATTTGTATTCTGTTCAGGTTGGAAAAAGACCTTAAGCTGTCCGGTGCCCCTTAGCTTTATCGCAGCAAGGTTGGATCTAGCATCGATGTTGACCGACCCGTATTGCAGGCTTTGTGGCGGGTCTTTGCTCAAGTTGTAGCGATATAGACGGCCCTTCGACGTAGTCTCAGGCCTGGCATTTGAGTTAGTAGCAATCCGCGGCAGAAGGGGTTTGAGCTGAGCAGGGTGCACCTTAGATAGAAGACGTAGGCGGTGTCTCTCGTTTTATCTGAGATGGCAGCTATTGCTGGTGACCAAAGACCCTGGACAACACCAGTGTTCACATTGTCGATAGGGGTCCACGTCGGGCTTAGCTGAGTAACAACGAAGCGCTCTGGATCGCCTTCAACTTTGGAGAAGCCGAATACCCGTGGCTATATTGTGGAAATCAACACGTTAGACAGCGGCCGCGCCTATGAAAATATGAGGATTACGCACAGCTCCGTTATAGAACGCGATAACAAGGCCCGCAGGCATTGGACGGATGTTTCCGGAGACGACATTAAAATCTCGATACTTGGGATTGTCCCCTCCCATCAGGGATCTGCGAGCGACTCCAAGGTTGATCACCGCGCTATTATTATCAGGACTAGAGTAGTAAAAGACCAAGGCCTCTCGAGGGTCGAGAGGGTTTCGTGCTGCTGCAAGAGATGACATGGTTGCAAAGTCGAGCAATAGCGAATGGTGAATGATAATTGAATGTCAGAAGAGATGTTTTTCAATCAGTTAATCCTCAACGCATTTTGTATGGGAACGGTACCCATTCTTGTACTTCGCGCAAGACCGATGTCGGATTTCCAAAGGAGGTAAGCTCCCCGGGCTTGCATCAAGATGCGCAGTTGAAATATTACGAGATGCATAGCATTGAACCCATCACATTTACCAGGTGAGCCACCGGATATGACTTCATGCGTGACCAGGAACGGCCGCATCAGTGTAATGATGCCCAAGTAATCTGCGTGTCTCAGTCGCACTGCATGCACGCAACCCAGTTGACACATTTTATCACCTCAGAAGTAAAAAATCACCGGGCCGAATCAATAAGGGCAACCATATGATACGTGCAATTGCCCCGCAAGGTGATATTAATGTCGGTAGAGCTGTCCCTGTCTCTTTCTTTGGTTCACCAGTTGCAACGGCAACACCTATCTCGACTTTTCAAACACAGAAGTAGAGAACTGAGATTGCCCATTATGGTTGTAGTTAGGAGGCGAAAGGGCCTTTCGCCACGCTATCTCACCTTCCGCCATGCTCGATGCCTCCTGCGTCGCCAGGGCCTTCTCTCGTGTGATCCTGAAGATGTCCTGCCAGGTTACCAAAAACTTCGGTCCTTTCATATGCCAGGCCTCCTCGGTGGCAGTTATACTATCACTGCCGAGCAGATGGTCGGGCCAGAGGGTGTATCGCCAACGAAGTTGGAAAATGTACAAAAGTTCTATGTCAACACCCCAGAATTCCAACTACCGGAGGACGTTATTCACTCGGTCTACCCTCCTCAAGGTCATGAAGAATGGGTGGAAGCCCTTCCTCATATTATTTTCAACAAGCCTTCATTGCCCTGGGAGTGGGTGGCAAGCCATGATGAAACACCAAAGGACTATCAGGAGAATCGCAACCGAGTTCCCTGGCTCGCACTCTTGGTTTTTACCAAGGAGGAGTTAGAATTATCTACCTCGGAGCTTGCTGAGATTTTTGATGAACCAGTCAAGCAAACATCAACTTTTGCAGTGAACTTGCCGGCTTCTCGGATCAAGAACATCAGAAAGACTGCCATGCCAACTGCGTTGGAAACAGCAGACAAAGATACAAGCACGGACGTCATCCTGCTCAAACCGGACCTCTTCACTTCTCTGTTCACCAAATTCGACAAGATGGGAAACCCAGTGTCCAACGCGGGGCCCGACGTCCGTCCCTATCGATACCTTGCACATCGGCGGGATGTAAACACAGAAGGAATGGCATACGCGGCACTGACTGCCACTGAAGATGACCAGTCGTCGTTCGGAGTCATCTTTGCCCATCGCGCAGGTCCACTTTCCACTACTGAGGCGACTCAATGCATTGTCCACTTGGTCTCTATTCGTGGCATAGAAGGAATGAAGGATTGGCCGATCCCAAACTCGTGCGACTTTGTTGCGATGTCTTCGCTGCATAGTTGGAGTTATAGCTGTTACCCTTCCACCACACCGACATTGTGGGACCAATTTATGCATCTGGGTGAGACCTGCAACTTGTTGCGCTACAATCTGGCAGAAGGTGATGAACAAGAAATTTTGCGCTTCCACGCAGAAGTAGGAAATCGGGTGCTGGCTCGATTGAAAAATGGCTATACTTTGGCGCGGTATCGAGTCCAGACTGGCGAGTCCACAGCATGCTTCATGAGAGGGCCCTTTGTACCGGTGAAGAATAACGAAGGTGCTGAAACGTGGGAGAGGCTCTCGAACACCGGAAGCGACCTACAGATACTTGACCAGCAAGTAGGCATAATGGACATTACTTACTCAGCCGCCTGGCAACTTGGGCGAACACTTGCCATTGCAGATCATGGATTTGTGGCCAGTCTTGGACGGGTTCGCAAGCAGATATATGACCGTGGAATGCAGTACGCCCAGCTGGATGCGCTTTCCAGCCAAGGTGTGAAAACACGCTCGCAACTTATTTCAGCCTTACCACAGATGGTGAAATCGTTGCATCGATTATCTGACAGCCAAGCGTTAGCTGCTCCTGATTATATGGCGCGGTCTCGGCGTTGGCACAGGCCAGCTATTGAACCCATTGATCTATCCTACAAGGGCCTGGCGGCTGGCAGGTCTAGGATCAGTACAAAGACGCTGGAATCTCATTTTGAGCAAGCAGCATTGGAAGTGTCCGGGGCATACGATGAAAACAATCCTGACACGCCACTGAAGGATACTCCATACAATGAATTCAATACCCCTTTCTCGGCGGACTGGATGGTTGTTTTAAGATGGATCCTGGACCGACTGGTTCTGTCCAACATTCCTAATCAATACCTGGTGACAGACAGTAGTCACCTGCCTCCGGAAAGTATTCGCTTTTTCCAAGTTGACACGCATTGGATGAACGCTCTGATTGATGGGGCCCTTAGCTTGGCGAATTACCTCGATCAAGAAGAGGACTCCATTCGGGAAGCCATCTTCGTCGCGCTCAACCGTTATCGCAGCCGTCCAATTCCCCAGCTCGAAAATAAATGTCCTCCACTCCCTCTATATGGTTTCTACGTGAGATCAGCACTTGTGACTAGGTTCCCCGACCTCAAGCTGGAGGCGTTCTTGGATCAGAAACCAGTTGATGAACTAATGCTTTTGCGTCACGAGATTGTCAACGGGGATACAATGCTATGCTTGTTCGCTCAGCCACCATCTTCGTCCTCATTCAACAAAATCTGGTTAACTCAACCTCCACATCAACAAACGTTCATCTCAGGAGTGCACCTCGATACCGAATACATTCGGATGAGATTTAGAAAGGCTTTCACCAAGCCCTACGACGATGATGATCAGGTCGGCAAAGAGATTTCGAATCCAGGGTGGAAAAACCCGGCTGCAGACGATAGTGAGGATGATAGTGAGGGTGATGATGATGACCATGGCGAATATTGGGTGGAGGATAACGCAGTTTTCCTTTGGGATTATAAACCATCATCTGGGTCGAACGTGGAGGCTCGCCGCCTTTTGATGGACAACTTGGCCGACTACTACTTGGAAGCAGCTCAAGCAGAAGGAGAAAAGAGTGGTAAATTTGACGATGATACCGCGACATCGGCCCTGATGGGAACGCAGATGGAATCGTTTACCTGGCGGTTGATGATCGACTTCAAAGAGAACTCGCAGCACACAGTCCAGGTTACGCGTGGTCCCCAGCCCACCATTCCTCAGGCCCCGACTTTGGACACTGGTGAAGTTACTCCCAGAACGTCTGTCAAACCTGCTCCCCGAGCCGATTTGCCGCAGTTTCTCTATGTTGTCCGCTCCACCGACACCCCGGAGAGAGATGACACTCTAATCATGACCCGAGTGGCGCAGGATCTGATTTTCAGCATCAATCTCATCGGCACGCCGCAAAACTATAATCTTATGGATATCACCATCACCCTACCATTAGGGAGTCTGGATGATGAGATTCCATGCCTGATGACCTCTTACGAGGGTTCCGGGGCTTATATGCTCACCAACGTCCGCTTTAACCCGCTGGTTTCCGTGGACAAGGAGAAGCTGACTATTCAGCTTTTACCACGGACCAACCGAGGAAGCGTCCCCATAAGCAACTGCAAGGATCTCAGCTTCATTCTTAGCGGCGTCTCCGTGAACAGGAGCCGCGAAAGGGCGTTTGTTAACATCGATAGGATAACAGCCCATTTCTCGAATGACCCCGAGCCTGGAACTCCGGCCAATCCGCCCCAGCTCTTGCTGATTCCTGACCCGGATGACTCTGCTAGGCAAACCATGGCAGATTTGAGGGCTTCTTTCCTGCGGTCCACGAAGTTGCGCTGATTTGTTGTGTTCTTTTTGTCTTAACGAGAGAGCATGTTGATTTGCCAATCTCAATATCTCATCATTCGTTTCAATTATTAGTATTCCGTGGCTGATTTATAGTTGATGATGATTCCTCTGTAATATAAATTGACAAAGGAATCCTGATTGCATTTGCCATGGAGTTCATTCTTATGATGAGGAGTTCCAAGGCCCACGATAGTTCAAGATGGGCGGAGGTGCTTAGTAGGCAGCTCTAGGCGCTCCATTCTAGGCTTTACAATACTAACTAAGCACTTGCTGAGCCCCTGGAGCCTGCTCAGTAAGCGATCCCTGAGTGATCAGTGAGCTAGGCTAAGCATAAACTGGCGTGACGCTGTTGTGTTTTAGCATCGCACAAATCATTTAGATAGGTATATATTTATAGGTAGTTAATGAACAAAATATGCCTAGATGCCAGAATATGTAATAATCCCTTGTCACTAGTTCACGAGAGTCAGATGCATGATAACATGACCAACATTAACATTCGCGCCATTTAACTTCAGGAGTAATCAGAATACTAGGTTACAAGTCAAGAAAGAAAACTTTGTCGAGAAATATATTATGAGAGGAGATTTCGATTCTATGATCATATGCTCCATGCACCCAACGTCCCAACGCTCAAGCGCGTGGACGAGGCCGTGATAGGGTCATTAGTTTAGTCACACTTTTGGTAAAATCGAAAAAAACATTCCGTTCCGTTCCGCCCGCCCACCGTGCTTTATTTTTCTTTTGCAGTCCTGGGAATCAGAAATAGACAACCGGTGCAAAAAAAAAGTCAGATAATACAAAGATATAGTTGAGAGAAAATCAGTAATGAAGAGAAGAACACCGTCGCACCAAAAGCACAAAGTACCCGGATGAAGGAATATAGTAAAGGAACAATTGAGAAGAAACATGACAGCCATCAATATCTGTACAGTTTTATGCAAACATGGAGAGGAAGGAGGATGAGGAGATCAAAATGGGGAGAAGGATTCTAGATAATCACACAATGTGAGAGAAAGAAAGGGAATTACGATTGATTGGTGGTGCGGCAGCTTTACTGCTTGCTCTCACCACCTTGCTCACCAGACTGCTGTTGTTGCTGGTTGTTGGACTCTTCCTGGCGAGCCTTGTGCATCTTGTCGAACAAGGTCAAGCTGGCAGTCTGGAGCTCGTCGGTCTTCTGCTTGAGCTCCTCAGCAGTGGCGGTCTCCTCGCCAGACTGGGTCTTGGCAACAAACTCACGGAGGCTGGCAATCTTCTCACGGATCTGGTCAGCTTCAGCCTTGTCGAGGCGGTCCTCGAACTCCTTGAGAGCCTTCTCAGTGTCGTTCAAGACAGAGTCGGCGCGGTTAGCAGCCTCAATGGCAGCCTTGCGCTCCTTGTCCTGAGCACCGTACTTCTCAGCATCCTCAACCATGTTCTGAATCTCAGAATCCGAGAGACCGGAGCCAGAGGCAATGGTGATGGACTGGTCCTTGTTGGTGGACTTGTCCTTGGCGTGCACGTGGACAATGGAGTCGGCGTCAATGTCGAAGGTGACCTCAATTTGAGGAACACCACGGTGAGCAGGAGGAATGCCAACGAGCTGGAAGTTTCCGAGCAACTTGTTGTCCCGGACGAGTTCACGCTCACCCTGGTAAACCTTGATCTCAACAGCAGTCTGGAAGTCAGCGGCAGTGGAGAAGGTTTGAGACTTCTTGGTAGGAATGGTGGTGTTGCGGTTGATCAAGCGAGTGAAGACACCACCGAGGGTCTCAATACCGAGAGAGAGGGGAGTAACATCGAGCAAGAGCACGTCAGTGACTTCACCAGCCAGGACAGCACCCTGGATGGCAGCACCAATAGCGACAGCCTCGTCGGGGTTAACAGACTTGGCAGGGTCACGGCCAAAGATGCTCTTGACCGACTCAGAAACCTTGGGCATACGAGTCATACCACCGACGAGAATAACGTCGTTGATGTCCTTGGCCTGCAAGTTGGCATCCTTCAAGGCCTTCTTGACGGGCTCGTATGTGCGGTTGATCAAGGGGTCGACGAGGCTCTCGAGTTGAGAACGAGTCATCTTGAGATTAATGTGCTTGGCACCGGAAGCATCAGCAGTGATGAAAGGAAGGTTGATCTCAGTCTGGAGGGAAGATGACAGCTCAATCTTGGCCTTCTCAGCAGCCTCACGGATACGTTGAATGGCCATACGGTCACCAGTCAGGTCGAGACCAGACTCCTTCTTGAATTGTTGAACGATGTGACGGACGAGGGAGATATCAAAGTCCTCACCACCCAAGTGAGTGTCACCGTTGGTGGACTTGACCTCGAAGACACCCTTCTGGATCTCAAGGACAGAGATATCGAAGGTACCACCACCAAGATCGTAGACAGCAACAACGCGGTCACTCTCCTTCTCCAAACCGTAGGCAAGAGCAGCAGCAGTGGGTTCGTTGACAACACGCAAGACGTTCAAGCCGGCAATCTGACCAGCATCCTTGGTGGCCTGACGCTGAGAGTCGTTGAAGTAGGCAGGAACAGTGACGACACCGTTCTTGACAGGCTTGCTAAGGTAAGCCTCAGCAGTCTCTTTCATCTTTTGGAGGACGAAACCACCAATCTGAGAAGGAGAGTACTTTTGGCCACGAGCCTCAACCCAGGCATCACCATTGGTGTGCTGGACGATCTTGTAGGGAACCTCCTGGATATCGCGCTGCACCTCATTATCGGTGAACTTACGTCCGATGAGACGCTTTGTGGCAAACAGGGTGTTCTCGGGGTTCACAACAGCTTGACGCTTAGCGGCGATACCGACCAATCGTTCACCATCCTGTGCGAAAGCAACGACAGAGGGAGTTGTGCGAGCACCTGAACATTAGCGCGTTAGTTTTATTCGGATTCTCGATTTTTTGTGTCCATGATGGGAAACTGCTTCAAAAGCGCCTCGAAAGCTATGACCAGCCGGGCCGGTAAGCGCTGCGACGACGAGAAAAAAAAATTTTCGTACCTTCTGAGTTCTCAATGATCTTGGGGGTCTTGCCCTCCATCACAGCGACAGCAGAGTTGGTTGTACCTGGTGATATAATTAGTTCTAAGGGCTGAAGCGCGATGAATTGATATCTACATACCCAAGTCGATACCGATGACCTGACCTTTCACCTTCTCTTCACCACCTTCTGTCGAGTTCCATCTCCGGAACGATGCACCGGGGGTTCTGATTGCAGAGGCGCGAGCAATATAGGGAGTGCGCGGGAGCTATATTGCCAAGTACAATTAGTTTTTGTTTTTCACCCAAGGAGATAAACGGCCTGTCCGAGGTGATGATGGTAACTTACCGCGCGAGAGAGACGGGAAGAGAGCATTGTGCTAAAAGTACAAAAAGAAACGGAATTAAACTAAAGGTATAAAAGTACAAAGAAGCCCTGAATCACTGAGATGCAGGCTAAAAAAGCAGCAGCAGAAGGTGAAAGGGATGTATGGAAATGGGAAGAAGAAGATCTGGTGATGGCAGGAGAAATGGGATGGATGGAAGGAAGAGAAAGGGAGAAGAAATTGATGAAGCCAAAATTTCCTAATAATCCCTTGGCTTTTCCCAAAACATGCCTAGCGCCCGGCGAGAAGCTCGGCCAGGTCACGTGCGGGGCTCTCCATCGAAGTCGGTAGAAGCGTCCACGGCAGAAAGACCGAGGTAGCCGGATTGCTGCCTGAGGATTCAGGCAGTAATTCCGGAGTACGTAGTTGCTTTCCGGAAAGGGCTAGCCGCGCTAAGCCAGAAACTACCGTGTTGTGCCGTCATACAATTACAGCGCCTCCTCTGACTCCACTCTGATATAGTTACAACTTGAGATGCTGATCGAGTGCGAACATTATTGTCGATTCAGCTGCCCTTGGACAAACCCCCGCAACGGTCTTCTTTGGAATTTCGGAGACGTCGATCACATTGCTTGTCTTTTTGTGTACATAAGCTCTTCAGCCGGCCCGTGTCTGAAGCTCCAAACGCCGTCTATGAATCATTGGAAGTAATTACTCCATCCGACCATGCGGCGTCACTGATGCCTTCGTCCCCCGGTCAATCATGACACTAGATTATTCTCTACTGTTGGTGCTCACTTGTAGCTGAGGATACTGCGCTTTCTAATTGATCAACGAATTTGCTGACTTCTGTAGAAGTTTTCCTACCGATTCGCTGATCCTACCCACGAAGCGCCGTTACTTTCCCTTCAAGATCCCAAACTAGTCAGTAATCCCTTGTTTCTATGCGCAATCACCTCACTGATGCCGATGGCTTCTCTAGTCATCATCAGCTCCGACACTACATCAGTACCTCAGACCCCGATCTTGTGTATTTCGTCGCCCATAAAGTAGTCCATTCGATCAACGTGAAGTCGCAGAGATGGGACACAATTGAACGAGTACCCTTCGAACCCAAATGCCTTGCTGCGTCTTATGGCTGGATTGTCGTTGGAGGGTCCGATAATGGAGAGTGTGCATTCATCAGCCTTCCTGGCCGGGAATCTCGTGCTCCAAGTGCTTCACGGCACGGAGCAGCAGATGTAGATTCCGCATTGCCAATTGAGCTGGACGCGGACACAAGCGTGCCGGCAGTAACAGCAGGTGCCTCGGCAGAGCAGCAAACACATTCCGGAGTTCTAGGCAGTGGCAGTGATTTACCGGAAATTTTCACCAAAGCGCTGACAGGCAGTATCGTGAATTCAGTTACTATACATCGCCTGCCAGCCAACGAAAGGCTAGGATTTGCCCATGAGGACATCGCTGTATTCAGGTATGCATGCCCTGCTGGAAATTTAGCGCTCGACCTAACAAGAAGTGGATAGTAATAATGACAAGACGATCAAGATCTTCTCACTGACGAGGCGCAAACTGCTCGAAACGAAGCATCATCCCAAATGTATGAACTATGCTGTAATTTCCCCAAACTCCAGTCTTCTTGCCGCCGTGGGGGACGTAAATTACGCATACTTCTATCGAATCATACGAGACCCAAACACCATTGACTATGGACACGGAGGCGAGCGATTATCCGGTTGGACTTGGGACCTTTGCTGTCGGATAGAATTACCCTTGAGCACCGACTTAAACATGAGCCCTAGCTTTGACGATGGTAGCTGTTTCACTATAGCCTTTTCGCCCTCGAACCGTTTATGTGCGATTGGCTCACAGTCCGGTATCATTAGCGTTTACGACGTAAATGTGATCCTTGAATCGATGCCAGGCGCCCAAGGCCACGAAGCTAGATTGTCCTTGTTTCGATCATCCCGAGCTGACTCCGCTGGTGCAGTACGCAGTATGGCCTTCTCGCCAGAACCGTGGGATCTTCTAGTGTGGGTCGAAGATACGGGAAGGTTTGGAATTGTTGATGTTCGCTCAGGCTTCTTTCGTCGGCAGATTGTGGACCTGGATAGGGATGACCCTGAGACGCAAAAAGTCCGGCCCATGTATAATTCACCATATCTGATACGCTCGGAAAGTGATGAAAATGATTTCGGTACGAGATATGAAATGGGCAATGTCCACCAAGCAGTTTTAGATTTGCTAAACGGAACTTCATTGACAGGATTCAATACCGGCACCTCTGACAGGGTCACCTCATTGCGTGAGAGTGTTCAAGGGCTTACGGAAAGAGAGCGACAGATTATTGAGTTTCTCAACACAGCCCGGTCGTCATCTAGACATGAAAGTGATGCAGAACATCGGGCACCGAGTACCGACAGTCATTCAAGACAGCGCGCCACTGCGTCATCCCTAGGTGGTGCTACTGATAGTGCTGACCACCCTTCTCGTACTACCTCACCATTCCGTTCTACAGATGCTGCGCTACAGGAGCTCTTCCGGGAACACTACCCTGGACGGGTTGGTTCCACAGAGCGAAGCTTTGGCCAAAGACGTCGTGCGTCCATTGTGATATCACAACCTGGCCAAGGTGTAGGCCCGGTCCTTAACGCTCAAAGTGGCGATGACAATAATGCTACCTCCGATTTTCAGTTGCGACTCAGATGGACGACTTCGCCCGCAGATATACAATCACTGGAAGGCAATCCACATAACAACGGCGCTAATCTTGAGCATGAGTTGGACAATAACGAGTCAGGAACTGATAATGGTCAATCGAGTTTGAGTGCCGGAGCGGAGGTCTGGAACCTCGCTTTTCCCGACGAAGTACCACCAACGGAAGCGTGGCAAACATCTCAACGGTCAAGATCGATTCCTCGCCGCATTACACGTCCCGGTGCTACAACAGAAAGCCGGTACGATGCACAACGTGCAGCGGCAGCAGAGATGCGGGCCAGTGTAGCTGCAGAACGACTGCGACGGCAACGACTAGCAGCTAATGAGGTATATATTTCCCCCCCTCTGTCTTCTTTGGCATTCGTATCGTTGAGATATATAAGACTGATTGGTCATTCTAGATTCGCTCGCCGAGGTGGATTAGGCATATTTTGAGTAGTGACCAGGCTGACAGGCATTTTGGTTACATGCCCCAGGACCAGGATCCTGCAGACACCGCAGGAGTAGGTTGGGGTGTCGACGGTAGAACCCTGTAAGTGATCCAACCATACTGTTCCATGACACAATAGGTAACTGACACATGGACGGTGATAGATATATTGGGACTGTAGAAGGAATATTTGAATTCCAAATCAATGTGCAGGATCGCAAAAGTTTTCCAGTCTTTTCTTGTCGATGAAATTGTTCTCTATGGAGGCGAGATCTCTTTAGGTCTCCAAATTTGTATCATTCCGAGCTGTTGTCACACATATTGAGTTATCCTTATGATCCTGTTACGTTGTTCTTATAGTGGCTGGCCATCCTGTTTTGGGATGACGTATATGCTATGAGACCATGGAGATCTTTGCATCCTTTCAATATTTTTTCTTCTCTTTTTTCTTTCTTCATTTACCTGGCGGCATCACACAATGTGGTGTTTTATGATGGTGAGACAGAATATGTAACTAGTTCATAATGTATTTACCTCAACAATGAATAATACTCATCGGAACTGACAACATTGAAGGATTGATCTAGAATAGTACTTGAATCAGACATGTTTCTTCAAAGAACTGAAATGTGAATTTGATTATGAACGTGAATGTAAACAAGGCCTCTCTTTCTTAAAGAAAGATCCTTGTCTAGATCAACCTTGGACAATGGAAGGAGCCGCACAGGAGACCTTACCTAGAGCGCCAAGACTCAAGGCGTCGTGGGGTTATTTCGGTCAGCTCCACAAATATCAAACCAAGCTCACGTCACAGCTTCAGCGCCACTTCAAAGAAAAAGACTCGAATCATACCTATCTGTCTTTCACACAGAATCTGGAGAATAGTTCAGCATGCAACAAGGGAGTCGAGGAGAAATTTTCAGCAACTGATCTGTTCAACACGCCTTCCTCATCGGCGGCGTGAAAAGACGTTTCCAATTTTCCAACAACTCGACATCTAGAGACTGGAACAATACAGAAGAATAATTCCAATCTTCTCAAAACTGTCTTGATATGGCCGAAGTTCTCTCCTCAAAGCTGGCACAGCTTCGTCTGAGCTCAGATAGACTGGATGCATCAAGCTATGATGCACGACTCATCGAAGAAGAAGAAGGGGTTATAGATAACTTCAGATCTCGAAAGAAAGTTCGTCGCCACAATAAGGAAGATCTGAAAAAGGAATTGGAGGATGAGTTTCTAACTCCTTCGCCGCGCTTTAGCCCAGACTGGTTGAATAGATTACAACGGTATGTCTGATTTCACGATTAGATGACCTACGGCGTATATCGAAGACTGATTACTTGTTTAGGAGATGGGACGTGTCTATCGACTATCAGGATATTTTTGAAGTAGCGCCCACCCAGACCCGCACTATCATTCGCTTCAATCGCGAAGGCCTAGAGGGCCGAGTGACAGGTTACCGTGAAGTGACAGTACCGGCCAGTAGCGCCACAGCGAAGAACTCGACATCTTTACTGAGACGTCCAGCCGCCCGAGCAGATTTCGTCCGTGGTGCCGCTGGATTTTTCCCATTTGCACCGGGTGGCCTGGACGGAGTTGAAGCTATTGCAGAAATGGAATCTGAAATGCAGGCTAATGAGCAGCAACGCGGCATTAAAAAACAAGGCCTTGACCGCATCATTAACTTCGGTACTGAAGGTGGGTTGCTACAGGTGCCACCAGGGTTCACACGAGGACTCAACCTGAAGAAACCGGAATCGAAGGCTGCCGAAGAAGATGACCAAGAAGTGGAAAAGACCCTAGACCAAGAAGAGGGCATCAAAGTTGACCGTCTCGAGATCGATGGAACCGCGCAGGAATATAAAGAAGTTGAAGATGAGCTGGTAAGCGAGGACGAAGAGGAAGAAGATATTGATTCTTTGCTACCAGTGGAATTCCCTGCTTTCGAACCCAGAAGTCAACTGTTGGCAGCTACAGCTCAGAAAGGTGGTCGCGAGTGGGCACATGTTGTGGATGTCAACAAAGAGATATCCAACTTTCATGATCTGGTACCCGATATGGCGAGGGAGTGGCCATTTGAACTCGATACTTTCCAGAAAGAAGCGGTCTATCATTTGGAAAATGGAGATTCAGTATTTGTCGCCGCGCACACCTCTGCCGGTAAGACTGTTGTAGCAGAATATGCTATAGCCCTTGCTGCCAAGCACATGACTAAGGCAATCTACACCTCGCCAATCAAGGCCCTCAGTAATCAGAAGTTCCGAGACTTTCGAGAAACATTTGAAGATGTCGGTATTTTGACTGGTGACGTCCAGATATCGCCTGAATCCAGCTGTCTCATCATGACTACTGAGATTCTACGAAGTATGCTTTACCGAGGAGCTGATCTTATTCGTGACGTTGAGTTCGTGATCTTTGACGAGGTGCATTACGTCAACGATATGGAAAGAGGTGTTGTGTGGGAAGAGGTTATTATCATGCTTCCAGAGCATGTCACTTTGATTCTCTTGTCAGCGACAGTACCGAATACGTATGAGTTTGCCTCGTGGGTCGGACGCACGAAGAAGAAGGATATTTATGTGATTTCCACTGCAAAGCGCCCCGTGCCACTGGAGCACTATCTCTGGTCCGGAAAGAGCATGCACAAGATTGTCGATGCGAACAAACGTTTCATCGAGAAAGGCTGGAAGGAGGCAGATGATATCCTTTCTGGACGAGATAAGCAGAGAGCACAAAAGGCGGCCGAGGCACAAGCTCAGTCTCTGGCTAGCCAGCGAGGCGCCCAGCAAGGCAGAGGCCGGGGCCAACCCAATGCTAGAGGCGGTGGTCCTCGAGGTGGTGGCCAAGGACGAGGAGGCCCTCAAGGTGGACCAGGGCGAGGGAGAGGGCAGCCTGCTAATCGAGGAACGGGGAATATTGCTCGAACCGGTCGAGGAGGAGGAAGAACCACGGCTGCACAGGATCGAAATGTGTGGGTTCATCTGGTACAGCATCTATGCAAGGAGAATTTGCTGCCGGCTTGCGTCTTTGTTTTCTCGAAAAAGCGATGCGAGGAAAATGCAAACTCGCTCTCAAATCAGGATTTCTGTACAGCAACAGAGAAGAGTGCTATTCATATGATCATTGAGAAATCCTTGGCCCGGCTGAAGCCGGAAGATAGGGTCCTACCACAAATCCTGCGGCTTCGGGAACTCCTAAGTCGAGGCGTCGCTGTGCATCATGGAGGTCTTTTGCCGATCATGAAGGAGATTGTGGAGATTCTTTTCGCTAAGACCCTAGTCAAAGTTCTTTTCGCCACAGAAACCTTCGCCATGGGCTTGAACTTGCCTACTCGAACAGTGGTATTTTCTGGATTCCGCAAACACGATGGCAAGAGCTTTAGGGATCTTTTACCGGGCGAGTATACTCAAATGGCGGGACGAGCTGGCCGAAGAGGTCTGGACAATGTAGGATATGTGATTATCGTTACCAGCGGTAAAGACGAAGCACCCCCTGCTGGTGCCTTGCGACGCATGATGCTCGGTGATCCTACCAAACTGAGGTCACAATTTCGCCTGACGTATAATATGATTCTCAATCTTCTGCGTGTCGAAGCTCTCAAAATTGAAGAGATGATCAAGCGAAGCTTCAGTGAGAATGCAACCCAAGCTCTTTTGCCGGAGCATGAGAAACAGGTGCAATTATCCGAAGCCAGCCTTTCCAAGATCAAACGTGAGCCTTGTACCTATTGCGACGTTGATCTTGCGGCGTGTCACCAAGCCTCCGTGGAATATGAGAAGCTCACTCGAGAACTTCATTTGGGCCTGATTACGTCTCCAGTTGGGAAAAGACTTTTCATGATTAAGAGGCTTGTGGTATACAGGAAGGTAAGCTTGAAACTTGGAGACTCCGCGTAATTCGATTCAATGCTTACAGAATACGTTAGGATGGAATCCGTACCGCCGGGATCATTGTTCGCGAAGGCATCAGTGGTGGAGAGCCGACCATTCAAGTATTGGAGATTGGCGCCGTGAGCGATAAGCGACATCCTAGCGACATATTGCCATTCTTACCAAGCTTCCGACGCTTTTTCAGGAATCTCCCTACAAGCTCTGCCGACATGTCTTTAAAAGTTTGTCGGGTCGCCTTAGCCGACGTAGAATGTGTGACCAATACTCTTGTCAAAGTTACAGGGCCAATATGGTATCTTAATATCAAGAAAGGTATGTATTCTTCATCCCGAAAAGCCTCAAAAGCACGAATTGACACTCTCTTACTTCTCGTAGAGTCACTCAAGTTCGGTGATAAGGAATTATCAAAATACGCCACATCATGGGAGACTCCTAGCTGGGACGAACTCGACTGGGATCGCGTAAAGGAGCTCCAAGTCCGAGAGATATTGATCAAGCGACAAGAGCAGGCCGCCATTGCACAGGGCTGTCATTGTCTGTCATGTCCAGACTTCCTCAAACATGTTTGTCTTCCTTTGATATCCTACGCATTGGGTGATTTGATTACTGACCGTCTTGATTTAGTTCGAGATGCAGCACGACGAGTGGCAGGTCAAAGAGAATATCTCGCAACTTCGTCAACTTATGTCAGATCAGAACCTGCAGTTGCTCCCTGACTACGAGCAGAGGGTCGAAGTACTCAAGGAGCTCGGATTCGTGGATGCAGAGTCACGAGTGTTGTTGAAGGGGAAGGTTGCTTGTGAGGTGAGTTGTGATGGAGTTCTGCATTTCACATTCAAAGCTCACATTTTTGGATCATAGATACATTCTGCGGATGAGCTTGTCCTTACCGAACTCATTCTTGAGAATGTTCTGGCCGAGTACGAGCCAGAGGAAATCGTGGCTCTCCTGTCGGCATTTGTGTTCCAAGAGAAGACGGAAAATGAACCGACACTGACGCCGCGCCTGGAAAAAGGCAAAGAAGCAATCATCCGGATCGCAGATAAGGTGAACGATTTCCAGATCCTGCATCAAGTCATTCTGTCTAGCGAGGACTCCAATGATTTCACCAGCAAGCCCCGATTTGGTCTGACGGAGGTCGTGTACGAATGGGCGAAGGGCATGTCGTTTAACCGGATTACGGATCTCACAGACGTCATGGAAGGCACCATCGTTCGAACCATCACTCGACTGGATGAGACATGCAGAGAGGTCAAGAATGCGGCAAAGCTAGTGGGGGATCCGACGCTTTATCTCAAGATGCAGCAAGCGCAAGAGATGATCAAGCGCGATGTCATCTTCGCAGCATCTCTCTATATGTAATTGGCGCTCGGGTTACTGGGTTGTACAAGTCAGTCATGTATAGGCCAGTCACATAACAGTGACATTGATCGTTGGGTTGCACAGCCCTGTCAGAGTGTGCAAATGAAGTCATGGCCTTGTTGTAGCCGACTGGCCAATAGTGTTATTGCCACATTCTATGAATGTTCAAGCGCAAAACAGCTTGTGTCAGGTCAGGGTTCAAGTAGCCGCATGATAACGGCGCTTAAGCATAAGGTGTTTAGCTATGGCACTCTACGCTACATGCATTAGACAATAGATACGTATCATGACCTGCAAGTTTTCAATCTTTCTCTAGTCAGAGAAGATATTCAGAAAATTCCAGTAAGAATCATCCTCTAGTCAAACAGTAGTTATACCCCTGGATGAGTCGATCGAGGGCGGTCTTGGCGCGGAGTCACCCTTTAAGCTCTCAGTGTGGGCCGATATGGCAGAAAAATTTCCCAATTGATTCCATTCATTATTGTTTCTGTGCACTGGGCACTCAACCCACTCTTCTTCCGCAAACCCACTCAGCCAATTCAGTAATCTGACCGAATCTTTTTTTTTTTCTTTTATCGTCTATCAAACTGTTCAAAAGGAAGCAAGAAGAGGGCAGAGGCTAAAATCTACCCCCTCCGCTGGTGGCTTCAAGTATACCTCCATTTCCGATCCTTTCGACCATAAATATTTGCAATATCCTTGTGAGGCTTCGCGAGTGGCCCTCATTATATCACCCCGCAACCAAGATATCCTCACTTTTTTTCAGGATCTTATTTTCCTTTCATTTATCCTCAAGCTCGCGATAAACTCATTTGGTGCTCAAGGGCACATAGCGCGAAATGGATGTGACCGCTCTTCGGGACCGTATACAGTCGACTCTCGACGCGAATGCGGACACTCGACGACAGGCTGAGTTGGATCTCAAATACGTACGGTGATCTCTGATCATACATATATTCCTTTTGCTGACTGTGTTTTTCTTTTCTTTGGTTACAGGCCGAGACGCAACCCGGATTCACAGGCGCTTTGCTTGATATTCTACAGGGCGAACAAAACAATGCTGTGCAGCTTTCTGGTATGGAAAAAAAATGCCCCGCTATTATCGTCAACAAATTACACAATTTATATTCATGTGTTCGCAACAATATGGATAAATAAGAAATTTATTTGTCCAAAGTGTCATTTGTCGCAATAATTTTCATTTTGTCGAAAATCGTGTGCGCTGATTTGCTTTTCATAGCCGTCGTGTACCTGAAAAACCGCATCAATCGAGGATGGGCACCCTCTGAAGACAACACCACTTACAAAAGGATCCCCGACGAAGAGCGTCCAGCACTCCGAGATCGATTAATCCCAATTCTCGCCGCATCCCCACCGAACGTTCGTGCGCAGTTCATTCCGCTCATCACAAAGATCCTCTCATACGATTTCCCTGAAAAATGGCCTGGTTACATGGATATCACGCTGCAACTTTTGAATACCAACGATGCGAACTCCGTGTTTTCAGGGTTGCAGTGTCTGTTGGCGATTTGCAAAGTGTACAGGTTCAAGGCAAATGAGAAGAGGGGTGACTTTGATAAAATTGTCGAACACTGCTTCCCTCAGCTTTTGAATATTGGTAATAGATTGGTGGATGAGGAGAGTTTGGAGGCTGCGGAGATGCTGCATACGGTTGTCAAGGCTTATAAGCATGCAATCTATGTACGTTGATCATGTCCTTTGCTATGGCTTTACATGTATCGCCATGACTGACTTTCCACACCAGTTCGAGCTTCCGCCGCACCTCAAAACCCACCAGGCTACCGTCGACTGGTGTACTTTGTTCTTGAGAATAGTCGCCAAGCCACCTCCGGCCAACTCCATGCTTGAAGATCCTGAAGACCGAGAGACCAACCATTGGTGGAAGTGCAAGAAATGGGCTTATGGAAATCTGAATCGTCTATTTGTTCGGTTTGTATTATCTATGCTCCTCGAAAGACATCCGCCGTACTAACACGATTCTATGTTTGTAGATACGGCAACCCAACATCAATTACCAAAAATACGTCGTCCGATGTTACCACCTACGCAAAGTCGTTCATCACCACGTTTGCCCCTGAGATTATGAAGGGGTACTTGCAAGAAATTGAGAAATGGATCAAGGGTCAATGGCTCAGTAAACCCGTCCTTTCGTATACCCTGATCTTCCTCGAAGAGTGCGTGAAGCCGAAATCGACCTGGGACCATTTGAAACCTCACATGGATACTCTGATTGCACACCTTGTTTTCCCTCTGCTCTGCCAGACCGACGAAGATATCGAGCTTTTCCAGACAGATCCCCCCGAATATCTTCACAGAAAACTCAACTATTATGAGGAAATCTCCGCTCCGGACGTGGCCGCCACCAATTTCTTGATTTCGCTCACAAAGAGCCGGAAGAAACAGACATTCTCTATCCTGCAGTTCGTTAACGGCGTTGTTAGCAAGTACGAAAGCGCGCCGAATGAGGAGAAGGTCCCCAGAGAAAAAGAAGGAGCTTTGAGAATGATTGGGTCTCTCTCGTCGGTTATCCTAGGGAAGAAGAGTCCGATTGCTGATCAGGTCGAATACTTTTTCGTTCGTCACGTCTTCCCTGAGTTCCGAAGCCCTCATGGCTTCCTCAGGGCTCGTGCCTGTGATACGTTGGAAAAGTTTGAACAGCTAGACTTCAAGGACCCAGCAAACTTAATGATCATCTATCGCAATATCCTAGAATCCATGGCTGACCCTGAGTTACCCGTCCGTGTCGAGGCCGCTCTTGCATTGCAGCCTCTGATTCGCCATGACGCTATTCGTCAATCGATGCAACAGAACATCCCTCAGATCATGCAACAGCTCCTCAAGTTGGCCAATGAGGTCGACGTTGATGCTTTGTCTAATGTTATGGAGGACTTTGTTGAGGTGTTTTCTGCAGAGCTTACGCCTTTCGCAGTGGCTCTGAGTGAGCAATTACGTGATACGTACATGCGAATTGTTGGGGAACTCCTTGAGCGCCAAGCTTCCAAGGGTGACGAGGACTCATACGGAGACTTCCTTGATGACAAGAGCATCACGGCTTTGGGTGTTTTGCAGACGATTGGAACACTCATCCTCACTTTGGAGAGCACTCCGGATGTTTTGCTGCATTTGGAAACTATTCTGATGCCTGTAATCAGCATCACTCTAGAGAACAAACTCTACGATTTGTATAATGAAATTTTCGAGATTATCGACAGCTGCACATTCTCTGCAAAGAGCATTTCGCCAACAATGTGGCAGGCGTTTGAGCTCATCCACAAGACTTTCAAAGCCGGTGCAGAGCTTTATTTGGAGGGTGCGTATTATTTTGTGACTGATCACGACTTGATTTTCTAACATTGAGATAGATATGCTACCTGCCTTGGACAATTTTGTTTCGTATGGATCCGAAATGCTGGTTCAGAACCCCGCCTATCTTGGCGCCATCGTTAGCATGGTAGAGGATATCTTCCACGACGACAAGGTTGGAGGTGTTGACAGGATATGTGGCTGCAAACTGGCAGAGGCTTTGATGTTGAATCTTCGCGGATACGTTGATCAATATGTTCCCATCTTCGTCGAGCTTGCAATGAACGTGCTCAATAGCGGCGACGCCAAGACCAAGTCGTACCGAGTTCATCTAATGGAGATGGTCGTCAACGCTATTTACTACAATCCAGTATTGACCTTGCAGATACTCGAGGCAAAGGGCTGGACGAATAAGTTCTTCAGCGCCTGGTTTTCGAACATTGACAGCTTCCGACGCGTCCATGATAAGAAATTGTCTATTGCAGCCATCAGCTCTCTTTTAACATTGAATGTGGAGGATGTGCCTGTTAGCGTTCAGCAAGGATGGCCTAGATTGTTGCAGGGAGTCACGAGACTTTTCCAGACGCTACCTGCGGCTCTCCAGCATCGCGAAGCTGCCACCCGAGAGTCGGATTATACATATGATGACGACGAGGATGATCTCGTTGATGAAGATACGGAGTGGGATGGTGAGATTGAATGGAATGACCAAGATGAGGCCGAAGGTGGCGGTGATGATGATGTTCCTGATGAGAATGCGGCATACTTGGATTTCCTTAGTCAAGAGGTAAGTCCCTCGTTTGAAAAATGTTTAGATTGGTTACTGAGTATGTGATTAGGCGCAGAAGTTCGGCTCTTTCGCAGACGATGACGACGACTTGGATGAAGAGAGTCTTCTCGAAACGCCTCTTGATAAAGTTGAGCCATACGGCTTGTTCAAGAATGTGATGCTTGGTATGTCGCTCTCACATTTCCATTAACTCTTTCAAATACTGACTCGTGTCTCAGGCCTACAACAAGGACAGCCACAATTATATGAAAACTTGACCAAGATCTTGAGTCCAGAAGAACAGCAAATCATACAGTCCGTATTCCAAGAGGCCGATAAAGTCGATGCTGCCATTGCTGCTAGTCTAGCGAATGGTGGCAATTGAATAGACGGCCTTGAATGAGATACGACTCTATTTCCCTTTCCTTTCCCTTTCCCTTCTTCTTGGCGTTGTTTGTATTGTCGATTTGTCGGATTGTTTTGCCTACTAAAATCTTGAGCTTCAATCTTCATTTTTTCCAAACAAAAGGTTGTATAAATTCAAGATCAAAATGTCCCTTATGTGTGTCCCTTGTCTCTTATTCCCCTTCATCCTCTGTTCGTCATGACCAATTAATCCACACTTACTCACCCTGCTATATACTTGGTTCCTAACCCTCTTCATCACACGACATGTCATATGGTATCCATTTTCAAGGGTATGTGCATCCATACATGCACAATTCTACAGATTCCCCCCCAAATACTACTTGTTTTCTTCAAGTCTCCTGAGTCAAGCCAATTCTCGTACTAAATCAAGTTCCAAAATTTCCTTTCATCTTGTCTTGTCTAGATCGAATGCTATTTAGCAATCATGACTATACGTTCCATACACCATTCTCACTGTGAGGAGGCAGACACTGCATGGAGATTGCAATATGAATGATATTCGTTGAAAGAAGTCATCCCATCGTCAGATTCAAAGTCCGATTTCAAATCCCTAGATACTCTCTAAAGAACCGAATGTAATCCATCTCTAGGTATCGACCTTTCCTTTCCCTTTCCCATTCGTTTCGACGACCTCAACCATCCACACAGATAGAGAGAATTACGAAACCTTCTTCTTCGCACTCTCCTCCAACGGATGCGTAGGATTACTACTCAACCCAGCCTTAGTCTCCTCAGATCGAGCCTTTGAGAAATCGTCTGAGGGGGCTGCGTTGGGGGTCATTTTGCCAGATCCAGGGGGGTCTCGTTGTTGGATTCCTGTTTGGCGTTCTTCGGGGGGGGATTGGCGGCCTTGGTTTGGGGCGGACATTTTTCCTGTTGTTTCTCTTATTGTTTGTTTTTCTGAGTTTGAGTTAGTATCGTTATTAGAGAGAGAGAGGAGATGGATTGTTCTGCTGGGCTGTACCTTTGTAGATTGTAGGTATGTAGGTAGAGTTGTAGAGAAATGTATGTATGTATAAACTTGTCCCAATTTTTGTAGGTTTCTTCGTTTCAAATGTTTCGTAAGACCGGAGAATGAGATTGTGGATGACTTAGAAAGTACTTCAATTTATATCTGTCTGGTTTAGGTACAAACTGAATCGAATCCTGCTCCATCATGATGACGTTGCTCCCAGGATGATATCAATCCAGCCTTGGCATTTGACGATATTGCCTGTTTGGGATGATTGAGTAAGTGCTCAGAGTGCTTAATCATGTCGATTCATTCATAGATTCATGGTGTCCTTCTGATAGACAGTGCTTGTACTTGAAGATTGAGACGTATAACTGATTCATTCTCATTCCTGATTGCGCCTATAACTATTTACTAATAATGAGGACATAACCTTCGTGACAAAACAAATAAAAACATGCCAGCAGTTCATGAACAAAAGAAGCATTCCATCCGTCACTCATCAGAAGGGTAAAATAACGAATCAAACTGGCTTGCCCTCAGTCGTGGGAACGCTGGTATTAGTAGCACTAGGAGCAAAATCCGAAGTTGGAGCCGTCACGCTTTCGGAAGTAGCAGCAGGCTGTTCTTCTGTAGTTTTACCACTCTTGATATCGGCAAGACGGCGAGCCTCATTGTGAATATCACGGACCTGCTTGTCGGTCTGAACGTAGAAATCCCGCACTTTGTGGCCCGTGGGTGTATCGAGCGCCTTTTCAAAGTACGAAGTCAATCCACGCCAGTGGCTAGTCGCCTGGTCGGTGATCTTGTACTTCTCGTCAAGACCCTTGGCGCGATCACTGGCCTTAGTCTTGTTGTCAACGGCAGCTAGAGCAGCGGTAAATCTATTGGAGAAACCGTGTTTCTGGTCCAGTGCAATCGCCTTCTGGATCGCGTGGTCGCTGATGGTGTAGCCGTGAGCGAGGTATTCGGCTACAATGCGAGAGCGGGGCTTGTCTTCTTGTTCGATGTCGTGTTGGTTCTCGTCCTTGGCTTCCTGGGCGCTGGCTGCGTGGCCGCCCGCGATCTCGTCGATGGTGTGGGCGGCCTCGACGTGCACGGCGGCGGGGCCAAGTTGAGTATTGTCGAGAAGGAGAGCAGTTTTGGCGGCTCTATATAGATATCAGTATAAGATAAATATTTTCAATTCAAAATACTGCAGGACGCACGTCTCTTTCTCAAATGTTACAGTAGCAGATTTGGGAGCATCGGGTTCTCCGGACTCTGCTGTAAGGCTCAAATTGGAAATTTTTCCACTGTCGCATTCTCGTTAGCGTTTCTTTCTTTCTTTCTTTCTTTTTTGTGTTGAATAGTCAAGAATGAAAATCATTTGATGATATCAGAGATCAACATACCAGAAACTGAAGAAATCGCGAACTTCCTTCTCAGTGGTTGTAGGGGCGATTCCCTTGACGTGAACAACGTTGCTTCCAGACATGATGGTTCAAGTAATCGATAATTCTAAGAAGAAAGATTGTAATCCTGTGAGAGTTTCAGAACTGATTGTAAGAATGAAACAAAGACAGCGATATGGATTGGTTTATGGAGGAAAGAACATATGTCATGGACTTGCTGGGTGGCATGTCAAGTGGGGAGCTGCCTGCGCCACAAATCCATGACGTAGGAGGAGGGGCTTGCTAGGCCGCTTCTAATGTTGTCATTTCTAGGCCGTTTTTGACAGTTGCCTACGCTCTAGCCACACTTTCAAGCCTTTGACATGTGAAATTAGTTACCTAATACGTACTCTTCAGTCTGGTTAAAATAGTTTGATTGAGAAAGTAAGGCCAGCCTGTTCACATTAAGGTCTAGCAGCTGTAAATTGTAGCTTTTTAGACTTCAAATCAAGAAATAAAGGAGGGGTGAAATAGAATAAGGAAAAGGTTAAAGATTGTGGTGCCCCTGTTTTCCGAGAGTCAGCCATCGTTTGCCCAAAGTACACAAAAAGAACTGATCCAATCTTGTGGTAGTCGAACTACGCATATCATGGCTCGGCCAGTGTGGTATCCCGCATACCAGTCACTAGGCTGTGGGTAGACATTGGGGGCTCATCCGTAGGATGTATATGCGAATCGCGATAAGCCTTGAGGTTCTGTTCTAATTCACGTACTCGTCGCCGAAGCATTTCATTCTCTCTTTTGACGACTTCCAGTTCTGCTCGGTGTTGTGCCGCCTCTTCAAATCGATTGCCTACCGTCGAGGAAATCGAGGTCGAACGTCGGGCTTCAGGTGGATAGCCAGCATTGTGAGAATGGGATACAGAGCTGCGATGGCTCTGTTGACCCTGAGATTGAGAATACTGGAAACCAACGTCACCGTAAGGTGACACCGGTTGACGCGGTGAAGTAACAGAAGGCTCTCGACTGCGTCCAGGGCGGGTGAATTCCCCTGAAGGGCGTGACGACGGTAGTGCGGTATCTCGGGAAGGGGCAATACTCGAAACACTCGCTGCCAGTGCTGCCGATCCAGTAGGAATGTGGGAACTCAGATTGGAAGACGAACGATGCCGACGGGATGACGTAGGATACACGGATGCCTCTAAGGAATCAGTCAAGCCTGTTGATGTAGAAGATGCAGTCGATGCAACCGATGCCGTTTGTTGTCGAAGAAGAGTCAATTCTCTTGTTAGACGATTGACCTGGACGATTGAGTCTGCAATTAGCATATGGTTCCCCACAAATGTAGAAGAGGACACAAACCACTGCCTCTTGTTCCTTTTCCAGCACCAAGTGTAAGTCAGAGGCAGTCATAGGACGAGGATGACGTAGAGGACCTATTTCATAAGCATCAGTTTTACTTCTAGTTATACCGGACCATACTAGTATACCAAGAGAACTGACCTGGCCCTATACCTGCACCTGCAGGGTCGCTAGCGATAGTGGATGGCATGGTATTCACTGGCATCGGCGGAGGACCCATAGTCTGAGAAGTTCGGTGTGTAGAAGAAATTGGATTGATTTCAGGATTAGGTGGTTGGGAAGTATGACGGAGACGTGGAGACGGAGGAACCGAGTTTAAATCGGGAGGAGCCATGGACGGCACGCGGCTGATAACTCTTTTTCTTTGAATTTCAGGTACAGACCAATCAATAGACTGACTGTTTGTTGGCTTGACAGAAGGCAGGCGATGATATCAAGAAAATGCCGATGACAAAAGGCCAAGCAAGGACTGGCTGTTCTTGTTGCAACAAAATCATAACACCAAACAACAGAATATATTTGAAGGATCAAAAGTGCTCAGACCGACCCAGAAATTCCAATGATGTTAGAGCACGGGATGTAACATGGCAGGTAATGTTATTGGACTTGGGATCTTATCTTGAAACGTTCTGGGTTGGCAGGTGGACCTCTGGGGTTCTGGCGTTCAGATGCCAGCTGGGGGAAGCGTCATTAAAGGAACGCACCCGGGTCCTGGTGTGTTTATCACCTTGAACATGGGATGTAAGTATGTCCTGGCAAGACAAAGAGGGTGGAAATAAAATGAAAGAGAGAGAGAGGGAGGGAGAAGAAATAGGAAAGATGCAGCATGTCGCGCTGGACGACCACAACAACCCTGGCTGTGGCTTGGTGTGTTGTGATTGGCTGCGGTTAGCCTATGCGGAACGGAAGGGACCCATTGTGGCTGCCGTTTATTGGCTGGTCGGTTCCTTCTGTTTTGGGAAAGTCAGTCACTCGACGAATCCACACAGTCTGACCTGAACTACTTCTCCCATCTCTTCACGAAGGCTATCACAAAGGAGATGTATCTAATTGCCTATCTCTCTCAAGAGTCGAAAATGCACTGATTTACTCCCCTGTGCAGCGCGAAATACCCCGCGCGACCGAATATGACTAAGGAATAGGTACAGGCTTGGCGTCAACAGTGATCGCCAGTAGCTTGTTTACTACTGTATCTCGTCTCCATACTACTTACTAATCCACGATTTACCGAGATACACATCTCCTTGACCGAGGTTGCCAACACTATCGCGTTAGCATACTGCTTATTCTAGCAGAACAAACAAAAATGCTGTTTCTTCTTGCCTTGGTTCAAGTTGCTACCGCGAGCCTCGCAACCGTGAATAGAGGGTTCGGGCAGAAGGTAAATATATATCATTGAGATTGGGAGCTGCACTCACCTTCTACACAGGAATATATCAACACCGGAGGGACGTATGAAAAAAACTACTTAAATGCAAAAGCCGACAGCTCAGCTGCCGTTTATCATGCATACAACCTGTCGGTCCCAATAGACCATTTTCACAACGAATCGAGATATGAACCTCATAGTAATGAAACTTTCCCACTTCGCTATTGGTTTGATGCCAGCCATTACAAAGCAGGGGGGCCTGTGTTTGTCCTAGAAAGCGGAGAAACCTCCGGCGAAGGTAGGTCGAGAATATATTGCTCTGTACTGGCTAGATCACTCACACTTATCAAAGATCGATTGCCCTATCTGCAAAAAGGACTTATCGCTCAGCTGGCACAGTTGACAAACGGTATTGCCGTGGTCCTTGAGCACCGTTATTACGGAGCAAGTATTCCGACCGAAGACTTTTCAACCGAGAGCTTGCGGTTTCTGACAACAGAACAAGGCCTTGCCGATGTAGCATACTTTGCTCAAAACATTGTATATCCGGGCCTTGAAGATCAGAATCTTACCTCAAACCATGTCCCATATATCGCCTATGGGGGCTCTTATGCCGGCGCAATGGTTGCTTTTCTCCGTGTCACTTATCCAGATGTCTTCTTTGGTGCCATTGCATCTTCGGCTGTTACAGAGGCCATAGTCGACTACTGGCAGTACTGGGAGCCGATACGGCGGAACGCTCCACAAGATTGCATCCATACAGCTGAGGATCTGACTGGTATTCTCGACAATCTTGCGTACAATACCAGCGCAATCAAAGATCTCGAGACACTATTCGGCTTGCAGGATCTCAGCCATGTTGATGACTTTGCAAACGTCCTAAGCTATCCGTTGACGAGTTGGCAAGGAAGGAACTGGGACCCTGCGGTCAATGATCCGACCTTCTTCGAATTTTGTGGCAATGTAACTGTCTCGGACTCTCTTCTTTACAATGACACTACTTCAAACGATAAGATAGAAAAAGCAACCGAGCTCGTCGCCGCCGCGGGGTGGGATGATACTGAAGCAAACCATCAATTGACAATTCAGCTTCTGAACTTCGCGGGCTGGCTTAATGAGACTATAGTCTGGCCATGTGTAGGCAGTGGCCAAAGTGCGGATGCATGTTTCTCATCCCATAACATAACTTTCTACGAGCAGGATGATTTGAGTCAAGACTGGAGATTATGGGAATACCAAGTCTGTACTGAGTAAGTCAGATCCCGTTCCATCCGACAATCAAACAGCCAAATCATGCTCATGAAATAAATAGATGGGGCTACTTTCAAACCGGCAGTGGTACACCCGAATCCAAGCCAGCCCTGGTCTCACGTTTAATTACTCTTGACTATCTGAGTCTACCATGCAAATACGCTTTCAATATCACGTCGCCACCTGAAGTGGACGCAAGAGTAAACAAATACGGCGGATTCAATCTCTCATACCCACGTCTCGCATTCATAGGAGGTAAGGCAGATCCCTGGCGAGAAGCGACTCCATTTGCAGACGATGCGCCAAATCCGCATCGACCAAATACTTTGGGTAGACCGTTTGTAGAGATTGAAGGGGGTGTTCATCATTGTAAGAACAATCCGCGCTCTCTCGGAGAAAGTTGTTTTTGATTCCACACCGACTGACTACGATTAGGGGATGAGAATGGCCTGTTCCCCAATGAGACTACACCTTCTTTACCCCCGAAGCCGGTGGCGGATACTCAAGCGTATGAGCATGAATTTGTTACAATGTGGTTGTCGAGTAAGCTCTTCTATCAACATATTCCATGTTATTAATACTGACTGAAATGACGGCGATTTCCAGCGCAGAAATGGGCACATCTAGCTAGCGAGGGACAGGGTCCTTTGGCTATCTGATTTGATCAGAAGGGTAACTTCTTTTCCTCAACGCTTACTGTATCCATCCGTATTATCTTTGCACTGAGTATTTAAGAGGGCCCCATAGAATTCCTGTTTTGATTAAAACAGTTTTTAATTTCGACGTTATTCTTTCCATTTCACTGAAAATGCAGATGCAAATAATATCACCAACCTCCAGAGATAAACCAGACAAGAAAAAAAAGAAAAGGCAGAACATAGAGACACATTGGAAAAAAAGAAAAGAAATAACCACCCCTGCTTACAAAATGCAAAAAAAAAGAATTTAATATCTTCGGTTCGGTTCGTTCAAGATTCATTCTTGGTCAGAAGAAAGAAATGAAGGGATCGAGTGAGAAAGGTAGGGCCACCCAAAAAGAAAAAGAGAATGGAAAAAGAGGAAGGGAGAAGGAGGGAAGAAAGTAACTACATGATGAATTTGTGAATCGGGGAATGCACTTGAGAGGATAGGTTCATGATGTATGATGATGATGGCCGTGATAATAAAGAAAAAGAAATGTGAGGTCAAGGATGGGAATGGGGGGGAAATTAAGTCAAATCGAATATTCACGGGAAGATGAAAATGGTACAGTCTAAGTGGAATGATGACGGTGATGATGATAAGACAATGCACATCTATCCAAAAAAAGAGGAGGATCGAGTTGATCATTAGATAGTCGTCTCTCGAGAAACTTCTACCGAGTGAGCATTCAGTTCCTTGGGAGCGATGTTGTGGACAGAGTCTTGTGAAGGTAAAGAAGGCTGATTCTCAACCGGTGGTGTTGTATGACTTGCATCTTCGGTTGGCGGTGTTGAGATTGTTGGGATATTTGTCGTTGCAGTCGTAGAGGATTGCTGTTGGACAGAGTCTTCGACGTGTTCCGCATGCTCTGCAATACCATTAGACTTTTCCTCGTCGCCAATCACGGCTGCGAGACTTTGAAAATTGAACATTGGCTCTAGCGCTGGATTGGAAGATGCCGCACCTGTATCCGAATGTTCGGCTGCTCCCGTTTCGAACGAGGATGAGGTTGATGAAGCGGTAGACACGTGTCGTAAATGCGAAGGACGCGGCGGTTCAGTAGGAGAGGGTTGTGTGAACGAGTCTGAGTCATTGCGAGTAATAGCATGTCTTGTAGATGTCGTCGTTGCGCTAGATCCACTAGCATCTGCTGATTCCGACTCACTTGATGCAGTCACTGTAGGAAACGGAGATGTGCGGTCAACCTTTTTCCCTTTATCTGAGTTTGTCGAATCTTCTCCCGTGATGGATGAAGAGCTACTGTCCACTCGACTCGAAGTTCCACTGCTGAAAATTGCTAGGCTTGACTGGCTGTTGCTATACGCAGCATTTTTCCGCATCATTTTCTCCGCCTTCTTTGCTTCCTTTTCCTTCTTCTTGGCTTCTTTGCGTAACTCCTTTTCTTCTTTCCGCCTCCGTTCCTCTTCACTGGCTAAACTCAACCTGATGGCTTCCATCATCATCATTTCTTCTAGGTCCTCAAGTCGACTACGTCTGGAGCTGTCTCGTGGAGGTGCCAATGCGCTGCCTTCAGTGGTATCGGTAGCAGCGCTAGAGTTTGACTGTTGTTCACCAGCAGGAACCCTCCGCTCCGAAAGAAATGCAAGTGCATGAAGAGCTGACGACCCTGTAGGTCGATTTGACGGAGTCTGAGTGCCGGAACTACTACCTCGAGCTCGTCCCAAAACCCCACGACGTCCAAAGCTTCGTGATTCTGAACCAGGCGCACTCATTAGATATGCGGCAGTGTGAAGAGCAGTAGCTGCTGCTGATCGACGAGCTGCATGCGCTCTTGCATTGGCTAATTTCTGAGCCCAATCCGGCCGGACCTTGTCAGTTGTGATCACACTTGGGTCGCTAGCAGAAAGAGATGTCGCTCTACGACGTCCTGTGGGTGCTGGCGATGCCATCGAACCAAGGGATGAGCTCGACGATAACGGAGAGATAGGTGAGGCCACTGCTAGACTATTAGAGCCCGGATATGCTAGACCGCGCCGGAATGGAGGGGGAGCATAGGTAACCCCGAATTCGGGCTGCACGCAGAAGGGACACGCAGAAGGCTCAGACACAAGCTGAGACTCTTGATCTGATCCACTACGCTCTTCGCCAGACCTATTTTCTGGATTCACATTCCGATCATGTGGCTCACCATGCTCGGGGGGATGCGGGTCTGGTCGCTTGATCTGGACGAAACATTCTGAACAGATTGGTTGATCGCAGCACCTGGTACGATTAAGATATGGAGGATAGTAAAGGAAACAGATCGGGCACTCGCTGGCGTCTTTGTAGAGATGGGCTTCTAGAGGTTGGCCGTTTATGAACGGATCGTGCGGCAGCATGATTTCACGCGGAGTGACCTCTGTAGTCTGACTATTCTTGCTTGAGCCTGTCAAAGCAGCCAAAGTCTTTGCGCGGCTTCGAAATAGCGGAGATATAGATGTGCCGGATGCGACCGGTGATGTAGGAGACGGTAAAGATTGGGCAGGACTCAGCGTTGGCAGGCTTGCAGTTTCTGAATGCGCGGATGATGGTCTTCCCGATGCTGTTGGAACCGCTAAGAACTGTGCGCCCTTAGTTGAAGGCGGGTTACCATCTTCTGCGTTTTCTGAGGGGGTTGTATACTGTAATTCCGGCGGTATCTCATCTGGAGGAGGAATAGGCAGTCCTCTGGCTGCAGCTATCAGTTGGTGCTCAGTCCATGATTCTGAAAAATCGTTTAGCCCTCGCCAGAAAGGCGCTAAACGTCTCTCAATCTACACCTTGTGTTAGCCGATTGACTGCTTTTCGCCTTGATTGGGAAATACACATGCGTGCACAAACATACCATGAGCTGACGAACTACAGCCTTGTTAAAGTCTTCCGTCCCAACGTAGACACCTTGAGTGACTAAATATCCACCGTCGACGTGCTCCTCCTTCATACTCCTCTCTCTTTCTTTCTGCCGGGCGGCTCGTTCTTTTTCCTGGCGCCTGGCTTCTCGATCTTGTTTTGTTTCTCGTCTTTGTTCATGGACAATGACCTCTCTATCGCCCGAACCACCTCCAATACCGAGAAATGAGAGATCAGGTCGACTGGAGCGGTGTGATCGAGAACCGTGATACGGAGAGTGGCCTTGATCGGACAATGACCGATTTCGATACGACGCCGACAAAGGAGAGCGCGCCTCCTTTGTCTGTGAATTTCCCATGGTGATGTCTAGTCGCTCGTGCTCATCTGAGGGTAGTCGTAGGCAGGTCGTGTTGAGGAAGGACACAAGAGAGCTCTAATGCGAGGTAGACCGATTCATATGGAGGTCCAGTCACATTGAGTGGGGTCCTTGCCGAGGCGAGTATTCGGTGGTTCTGGGCGCAGGACAGAGTTGGATGATAACAATAATCACCAGGTACGGTGGCAGCTTTATTCAACAAGGTGTGGCCATGTGAGCGGTGGGAGGATAGACAGACAGACGGAGAGAGATTACCGGGGAAGGTAGGATGTACATAAGGCACTAACTAAGGTGGCCTCCACAACGTAATTCAGGCTGGGCGGGAGCGGTGGCGTGGGCGGAATGCCCGGATGCGTCCAATCCCCAGCAGGCAATAAATAGCAAACAAAACTAAACAGAATCTACGGACTGCGCGACTAAAGAGAACAATAATAAAAAAACATGGACACAATTCATTCCGGAATCTATGGGCTTGGGCAGTAGTTGTTCAATTGCTTATCAGTTACTAGTCGGTTTAGGTAGGGCTGTCCATATCAGCTGAGGCTGGGCCGATTGCGATTACGATTACGAGTGGGGGAGACTTGATAAGTTGATAGACGTGATAGTGCTTAGTCTTTACTCGGCACTTGGACGGTGTTGAAACAATAAACACTATTAATGAGGTTTGAGAGAGTCTAAGAATACCAAGACGGCGTGACAGCCGAGGAGATGTTCCAACAATTAATTGACAACGTCAGGCGGGCGACGTGCATGAGACATCGTCACATCGCGTGAGGCCTCAGGCATTGAGGCATTCACTTGGCGGGCTGGGTGTGGCTAGTGCCGTTGCGCCTCACCGCCCTGGAAGTTGGAACGGAGATGTGGCTAGTGCCAAAATATTTCTTCGACCGACATTATTAAATTTACTGATTGTGTATGCCATGCACCTGCCGCGTGCTCACTCTAAGCTTGATCCAATGTTGATTTGACTTCAACAAGCTCTGCATTACTCCCATCCATCTGTTCCCGATCCAATCATCTTATTGATCGTCCTAATCACCACAGCGCTCTCCTGTTTGTGGATTCTGGATCTCGAAATTTTGTGCTCTCCACATTTTTTATCAGCTTCTCCAAAAACACGTTGAGCTGTAGATGGCAGGAGAAACGACGCAATAGCTTCGACAAACCCATTATGCTGCGATGACAGAATCCATTACTCGGCTTCATATTTCGCCTCTAACACCAGCTTTGCTGGACTCCATTCTAGCTCCTTCGATCCGTCCTTTGGCGACCGACATATCCTTCCACAATATTGCTACATTCCCCGAAAACGACTACGGTTTTGTCAGTCTGCCTGCAATGGAGGCCGACAAACTCAAGAAAAAGCTCAATGGATCTATCCTAAAGGGCAGAAAATTCAAAGTCGAAGCTGCCCGAGCAGACCCCAAGAAGACAAAGACGGAGACAAAGGTCGACTCCGACAAAACTAGTGAGAACATCGCCTCTCGCAAATCGACAAAGACGTCGTCGAAACGAAAAGCGGAGGAGAGTGTACTTGAAGGCCATGAGTTACCCGGCGACAGGCACGTAAAACGAGGATGGACTGAACCCGCGAGCGCCAAGAGGTTAAAGAAACAGAAAAAGACCGACGCAGAAGCTTCAAAGACCAAATTACAGACCAAGTCCAAGTACACGGAGAAAGCAGAATGCTTGTTTAAGATGAAGATGCCGCCTAATAAGATGTCCGAGGCAGTCTCAAAGAAGACCAAGTCAAAAAAATCTAAAGCACCAAATGAAGTGGTAGTCCATGAATTTGCGCAGACAGTCACACATCCGTCCTTCTTAAAATCTACTATCGGTGGAAAGCCGGTTACGGCGAAATTTGAGGACGGAAAAGGATGGGTCGATGAGGACGGTAATGTGCAAGAGGAGACGAGCAGCAAGAAAACTAGAACAGAAGACTACCACCCCGGGAAAAAGGATGGCGCTAAAGAACGGGCTATTTCGAAGGAGAAGTCTCGAACAAAGGTTGTCAAAGCGAAAAAGAAATCTCCTTCTCCTGATGAAACGTCCTCGTCTGAAGAGGAGGACCAAGAACCGGACTGGACCTCGTCTAGCGGCTCCTCCGACAGCGACAGCAGCACGTCTGATAGCGATTCTGATATCGAATCTGACGATTCGTCAAGCAGTGGCGCTTCATCTCTCAGCGACCGAGAAGGGGAAATTACGAAGAATGCGCAAGCGACGATAAAAAGCAAAGCTATTGAATTTGACAAAGGGGAGGCAGAAAATGATTCAATCAGTGAGAGCGATAGTGCCCAGGAAAGTCCTGAGGTTGATAGCGGGACCAAGGCGTCAGAATCGTCTCAGCCCCCCGAGACGACAACACAGGCCAAAGAGGTACACCCTTTAGAAGCCCTCTTCAAGCGCACACCAACCGAGAAAAGTGTACCAGAGTCACCGAAGCCGACATTCTCTTTCTTTGCCGATAATGACGACGATATTGAAGATGAAAATGACGACGTTGCACCTGTATCACTCGAACCATTGACACCGTTCTCCAAGCAAGACCGCCAATTTAGAGGCTTGAGAAGTGGAGCGCCTACACCAGATACCGCCGTATTTAATCGACGCAAATTTCTGGTACCAGCGGAAGGTGACAATGCAGACGAGGACATGGATATGGACACGGACGAGGACGATGATAACACTCAGACATTAGGTGAAGAATCTCCTTCAAAAGCACGGGGCGAGACTGCTACCCAACAACTAGAAGAAAGTGACTTTGTGAAATGGTTTTGGGAGAATCGTGGAGACAATAATAGAGCCTGGAAAAGAAGGAGACGTGAAGCTGCCAAGGAGAAGAGACAACGTGAGAATCGGCGCAAGGGCTTGAAGGGGAGGGGCTAGCCAAATGACCTTCTACCTGAAGGATGATTAGATACAAATGAAAATGAATAAAATTTCTGAATACAAATCAATGCGATGCTGTACTTTACGTTTCTTATCATCACGTGACTGATAAGCAATCATGGCTTGCTTCGGAGAACCGAGACAGTCGCAACATCCTTCACCCATTATTTGATCGGGGTGCACTTCGATGTCGTTACTCCAAACTCATACATCGAAATGAAGAGTCTATTACAAATACTACACTATCTACTCTTTTTGAGTATCTTCTCAAGCATTACGGGAGTATTAGCTGCTAGTAAGTCCAACCGAAGACTTTCCACGTCACAAGAACTATGCTCATGAATCCAATTACAGAACCCTCATCATTCTGCAAATGTACCTGCTTCTCGAATAGTACTATTATCGAGCTCCGACCTATAAATACAGATAAAGACCTTTCGGATGGTTTATTGAAGCGGCGGGCAACAGAATCAACGAGTTCGTGGGGATGGGGGTCCGACAACTACAATACGGCCGAAATTGACGCGCGGGAAGACCAGACAGATGACGACGATAATAAGAATAAACAGACGCCAGGCCGCAATCGGGCGTTGACGTGTAATGACTGCAATCGCGCATTCTGTCTGGATTATAATTTACCGAAATGCAAAGGTGCAAAGGAGGAGGATGTTATTGCGACTTGTTTTCGTACGTTTTTCCCTTTGTTTCGGAAGCTGCGGCGGACCAATTGAAAGTATGGTATGACTGATGTCAATCAACGGTAGAACGAGACTCGAGGAAAGATGAAGCTGTGGTTATTCTTTTCATACTTGCGACGAGTTGCCTGCTTGCTTGGGCTGTGCTGAGACCCTGGGTGCAAGGATGGGTGGAGGTGAGTTTTCAACATCACAGATCATTCAAGACATTAGCCGCTGACATGTTCTTATTTATAGGCTGCAAGAGAGCGAAGGAGCTATATGCCGGTTTCGCACGGTGGAGGTACTGGCTCGCAATAGCTTATTCAATGTCTGGATAATGTTACCTTGAATCTTTCCTTTTGAGCTTAACGTGTATAGTATTTTGACGACTCGCTTTCCCGACAGCTTGTATCCAGCGATGAAATGGATAATATATGATGCGTATATAGAGGAGCGTGCTCTTCTACAGATCAACACAGAGCGAGTAGTCACGATTACAATTACATTGCGACGCCTAGCTGCGGGAAATCCTACGATGTAGCACAGACTCAAAAGAGCGGTCACCGGGTCTGAAGACGTAATTGGAAAGTGTCCATTTTCCATTCCTGCCACAACACACAGTCTTTCTTCTCCACGAGTTAGCGATCCCTGGATGAAATGGGCGCAATCATGTGAGATCTAATATTTTCGCACCATGGAAAAGCCCAGACAAGACATGGGGTTGAATTACTGTTTGTATATATGGCACTGTGCACCAATCAGAGGGGCCACTCCGTAGACTGGGCGCCACTACGACGCTAAGCGGGCACTAGCGCTATCAATTTTCGTGTCAGTACGTCATGTTACAAATCTTTCAATCTGCAGTGGGAAAATTCTCTCACAGACCAGTCGGAACAATCAAGGATCGCGGTAATACAGGCGTACCGGTAGCCGTAGCCGAGTCTAGGCATTGGTTGCGGCTGCCCTCCTCCGCCTATCAGTCGTCCCTGGCAAGACCCAAGGGTCGCTTGTACGGACAAAGGAATGATTTTTCCGCAGGTGGGTATATTCGTCTGGATTTTCTTCCCCTCTTCTGTCTCCTTCGATCCTGTTTCTGTATTTTCTCTTGCCTCCGTGCGACCCCATCAAAAGTCGACTCATTCCTGCTTCACACCTGACGACTCAAGTTAACTCAGCAGTCACAAGTCCAAAACACATCTACCCGACTATATCCTGTGAGGAGAAGGGCAACGCGAAGAATATCTCGGAACAGTAAGGCTCAATTGAGAGTGACACAAATAGCCAAGAAAAAACGTGGAACAGTCGACAGAGTAAAAAGGAAGGCAGTTACGCAGGGAAAGACCATTCTATCACTATCACTTTTGTCTTTCCAGTCTTCAACTAAAGAAAGATAAACGAGATCTCTGAGAAAGGAATTTCCCTGCGTGGTTTGCGGGGATAGGTAGTGGTAAGAATTGTTCAAGCGTCAAAAGAATCATGGTATCAACGCCACAGACAAGACTGATCCCGAACGACGATGCATTTCCTTCGCTACAACTCTTTGTCTTGGGTAAGTCTCTTCGATAAATAATTTCAAACACGGTATTTCAGACACATTGACTAGCGCAGGCATCTGCCGTGTGGCGGAACCCATCGCCCTCACTTCGATCTTCCCATACTCATGGGTAATGGTCCAAGAGTTTCACGTCGGCAACCCAAATGACGCCTCCTTCTACGCCGGAATCCTAATTGCCGCCTTTTCGCTAGCCGAGGCCCTGACCGGGATGTTCTGGGGCGCACTCTCGGATCGCATTGGTCGGAAACCCGTCCTGTTGCTCGGTTGTGCGGGCACTATGCTTTCGCTGTTGATTGTCGGGTTTGCTTCAAGTTTCTGGGCGGCTCTCCTTGGTAGAATCATTGGCGGTGTGCTTAATGGGAACATAGGCGTGATTCAAACCATGGTCGGTGAGCTTGTGAAGTGTCCTGAACATGAGCGTATGTCTATCCCTACACAAATTCTGTGTGATATCGGATGCTGACAATTTTCTAGCTCGGGCTTATGCCGTAATGCCGTTTGTATGGTCAATTGGCACTATTCTCGGACCTGGTGAGTTTTATCCTCTGATTTTTTTTGTTGATATTTATTCTTTCTTGCTAACAGCAAGCTAGCTGTCGGAGGGTTACTTGCCAAACCCGTCGAAGGTTTCCCATACCTTTTCTCCCCGGATGGTATATTCGCAAAGTACCCATTTCTATTGCCTAACCTCTTCTGTGCTGGTCTCCTCTTGATCAGTATGGTTGGCGGTGCTATACTTTTGCAGGAGACTCATCCCGCGTTTCAGCCACAATCGTCGGATTCGGACAATAGAGTGAATGTTGAAACACCATTAATGGCTACGGCTGGTGCCACAGCTAATCCCGGAGTTGACCTTCGCGCTGAATCGTACGGCACATTCAACGAAGTCAATATGCATTCACATGAGAGCTGGCGGACTGACGGCGAAAGATCCAAGGAGAGATCATCTTCACCACAAACGGAAATGGCCTTCACATCCCAAGTTCTCATGTTCATCATCGCATTGGGCATTTTTACCTATCACTCGATGACCTTTGATCATCTTCTTCCCATCTTTCTGCAAGACAAGCATGATGTCAAATTCATCCCCCATTCGTTCCCTCGTATCTCCGGCGGCTTGGGATTGTCTACACGGACTGTCGGGTTAATCATGTCTGTGGATGGACTGATGGCACTCTTTATTCAGAGTGTTATATTCGCCCCCTTGACCGATTGGTTGGGTGTTTGGAGACTATTTGTCCTCGTCACGGCATTACACCCGTTGACATACTTTATCATCCCATTCCTCGTCTTGCTACCCTCGAGCCTCGTCTACGCAGGCATCTACACCTGTTTAGCCATCCGTAACATTCTCTCCATAATCGCCTACCCCGTTCTTCTCATCCTCATTAAACAATCCAGCCCTGGTCCATGCGTCATGGGTAAGATCAACGGATTAGCCGCTTCAGCCGGTGCGGCATGCCGTACAATCGCTCCCCCCGTGGCCGGGTATCTATATAGTGCCGGAACAGCAGCTGGTTGTACCGTCATTGCTTGGTGGAGTAGCACACTCATCGCGTTGATCGGTACGTCCCAGTTATGGTTTATCAAGCGTCGGAAGGATACAGTTACAGTCCGGTCTGCAGCGCCGTGTCTGGCAGCTGCTGGACCTCCTGCTTCTGATACTCATCTGCGTGAAGTTATACATGTCATAGTGAGTGATGAGGATTATCAGGTTGCTTGATTCTATATACCGGATATTCTTCGATGGTATCATATGATACAAAGTCTCAACTGGACATACATCTCCCTTGTCTTGCCTACGAGTTTTCTTTGATGCCTACATACAGAAGTGGTTTTGTTTTTTTTTTCATGCTCTGGCGTTGTCATTCATCGGTTTCATGGCTTGTAATTCTTTTCTGATTTCGGAATCCCCTAGAGTTACTGTTTTTTGAGCGAATTTTCAAGATAGAGGCGTTTTGATTTCATCTTTCAATTTTCCGACGTACATACATATCCAGAACCTGGACATGAATACAAAGAAAGTAAATTCAAATCGACAAGTATAAGGAAAGGCCATAACTCATTCACTCATTGCACTAATAGTACGTAATTCGGTATGGTATCACAACATAATCAGACGAACAACACCGATAACTGCCACTAAAGAAAGAAAAAAAAAAAAGAACACACTGCGGGCGAGGAATAAGATACAAACAGTATCAACAATGACTCTCCCCTCTCCAGTTTTCTCTATTGCACTCATCAATCATCAATAGCACCAAATGGAAAAGAATAAGGAATGGACACTGAAAAGTAGGACGATATAGAGAGAAACGGAGGATCTATCTTCCACCGGCACCCATACGTTCAATCGAACTCATGATTCCGCTTCGTCCTGGGGTTGTAGCTGGCATAGGGATTGAGCGACCACCGCTACTACTGCTACCGCCGCTGTTGTGGCGTACGTGACCTGCACCTGCGCTGCTTCCGCTGTACATACCGAGACGACTTCGTTTCTCGAGGCCGGTGTTATTATTACTCGTGGGACCGGACGATGGCGGACGGAGACCGCTGCTGCTGCTGCTGCTTAACGCATTTGATGAAGTTCCGCTGCGGCTTATGCTGCGTTTGAATGCTGGTTGTTGTTGTTGATGTTGTGGCGGCTGAGGAGGAGTCTCAATGGGTTCTTGGTCGATTGATTTTTTGCATGTGCTGTTTTCGAATGACGATGATGCAGATGATGACAATGGTGCCTCTTGTTCGCTCGCGGAGTAGTAGGCTGATGAATTTGAAACTTCTCTTGACGGTCCAGTAGCAGGTTGGTTGGTATTGGCCTGTTGCATCGCTAACCATTCATCGACAGCTGCGACCAATTCACCCTTTTCCGTACGTTCCATTTTGAGCTCCGCATGAAGTTGTTCATTATCCCGCTTGATTGTGGATACTTGTTCCTCGAGACCCTTGATTTGAGCTGCGAGGACCTTGTTCTCTGTCTCTAGCTCTTCGTTGTCTCGTCCCATGACGCTCATCATGCTCATGTTCGGATTCAGAGGCCCAGACATAGTCGTATCTCGCTCCGTCTTGAGTCGCTCAATTTCCTCTGTGGCTTCGCGGAGTTTGTTTTCTGCTTCGCGGACACGTTTCTCCCATCTTGATTCGTAGCTCTTTTTCAATGCCGCGACTTTGGTTTCATGTTTGCCCTTGTATAGCGTGTGTAGTTCTCGTGCAACCTTTTCCACGGCTTCCTGAACCTCCCTTGCAGATTGTTCGGTCGTTAGCATGCCAGATTTGTTGTCACCATCGTGATCCGTTGTAATCGCACTGGGGTTGGCAGCAGCAGCTTTCTTCGCAGCATCTAGTTGACTCTCGAGCTCGACGATTCTTCCTTCAAGCTGCTCCTTGAACCTCTCTGCTTCGTCGTTTCTCTTTGTTAGGCGTTCCCGTTCGCGTTCACCGTCAATGATCTCAGTTCGCACTTCACGCAACACCGTTTCCATTTCCTTGCCTCGTCGCTCCCACTCAGCTTGTTCGACTTCAAGGGCTTCCTTGCGTATCGCCTCATTCCGAACTTCTTCAAGTGCTTCTCCCACGCGACGTTCAGCGTCAGCAACGGCTTGCTTAAGACTTGCAACCTCGGCTTCCTTGCCGCTTAGAGTGGCCCTCAACGAAGAGATCTCAGACAAGAACCCGGATTTCAAAGATTCCAGTTCGCGAGGAGTAATGGACGGAATTGACATCGGCGTGGCAGGTGGTGGCATATCAAAGTCTATCAGACTGTACTTTGCGGGAGATCGCATTGGATCCCGTGGTTTCAATGGTGATCGTCGTCTAGGAGATATCGAAGCGCGATTGCTTGACATTGAAAAGCGCTGCGAGACTCTGTGAAAATAGTTGACCGAGTCATTGAAGTCGAGGAGATTTATGCTGTCCTCATTACCTCCACGATTTCTTCTTTGCGGTGTTGGGGAGGTATCGTCGATGATCCCTCGTCTGTGAGCAGTGGCTGGTGTCGTTGCGTTTGACCGTCGATAGTATCCAGGTGTTCGGCTAACTGCAGGTGATTCCATGATATCGCCAATTTTCTTCGTGGGGGAGGCCCTCAGGTTTGCGAACATCGTCATATCAACATTCGGGACGGCTGAAAAGGTGCTGAAGCAGGTATCATCCATTGAATCATTGTCATTGGGATAGGAACTTTCTTCGGAAGAGTTGATGTTAGCAACTGTGCTCATTTCTTCGTTCTGTCTCTCCTCCAGATAGCTGTTGCCGATGGTCGAATGCTCGGCTGGTTTTGATTCCAGATGAAGCACACTAGCATTGTCATCATCCCCGTCCTCCTTATCACTCATTGTTGTGGTGTGATCGAGCTCAGTGGTCTGAGGGTCAGATTCATATGCGTCTGTTGTTATAGGCCCTTGCACGGTGGCAACAGTCTCATTAACGCGATCTTCCTCATCAACATATATCTCTGGGCTTTGCCTCTTCTGAGGCGATACTGTCGTCCTCCGCGATGCCGTTGACATGGCCATTGCTTGTAACCTGTGCATATCCACAGTATCGTCACGACCATCGTATTGAAATGGTGAGCTTGGTGGACCATTATTGAGACCAACCGTCATGTCATCGCTAATGTCTTCTTCGATGCTGTTATTGTTGCTGCTTCGAACAGGAGTAGTTGAAGGTTTTGAGTCGTAATAATCGCCATTGGCATCCTCGATTAGATCGTCGTCGGTACAACCATCATAAGAATATAAGGCACGTTTTGCAGGCTTCGGTGAAGCATTCTCTTTATCATGCTGATCGGCCGACGACATTATCTCGTCAATTCCACGACGACGACGAACGGCCGATGGCGGAGCATAGCCTGGTGATTGCGTGCGTGAATTGCCAAAAGATGGCGATAGGGGGGATAAAGGTTGTGTCATCGCTTTTCTCTCTGATCGTATAACTGCACGGGAGAACGTGGTTGTGGTATACACTAAAGTTGGAGGTTGCAATGGAGTGTTTATGATTTTGCTTTTCAATTGATGATGTTGTGCCCGTTGCCCGGGTAAACAGAGCTAGTCCTGATTGGGATGGTCTGAACTGGTAGGCACTAGTCTGAAAATGGAATTGTTCTCGTAACTTTGCAGCCAATGAGAGGAGAGCACGGCCTAGGTATCAATTCTTTACTTCAGCAATATATAGCTCTCACTCATATGCGTCTGTAAATGTCCGAATTGGGGCTTCTCTCTATCGATCAGCGCGGAGTTGCAGAATAACCAATTTTTGTATTACGCCGGACCTTCCATTTCTGAATGCCATGAGCGGAGTATGTCAGATGAATTTGTACACATGAGGAACCAGATAAATACAGAATATCAATCAGCCTCAGATCCCGAATGACTTTGTCCAATTACACTTTCAACTTCTTGCTTGATATTATACCCAGCCACCTCCTGCTGCGGTTTGGACATAACAGACGGAAACCAACCCATAATCCACATAAAACCGTACATGAAATACTCCTCCAAGACGGACATGTCTCTCTTGCTGTCTTGCATCTGTTTCGCACGTTCCAAGATTTTCTTCACATGCGGCTTTCTCAGCTCGACATATCGTTTGGCTGCTGCCGTGACAGCTCTCCCCTCAGTTGCGGCCTGTGACTGAAGAGGATTCTGATAGGAATTGCGTAGCTCGTGAGCAAGAAACAAAGTAAATGCTTCTACATCTTCCAGAGCCTGTGATGATCCTTGTCCTGAACTTGATGGTAGTGCATGTGCTGCATCACCAACTAGCACCACGCCATCCCGTTCCCAAGTCGGTATTTCAGGAGCAGTCCAAGTTGGATAGATGTGTTTGATATTCAGCGTCTTGTCACTAATTATTTGCTGAATAACTGGATCACTCCAGTGCTTGTATCTGGCACGTAACTCCTTGACGATTTCTTCGCCATTGACGCTACGCAGGTCTGTAGGACATTCCTCCATGGCGTACGTTGACCACCATCCTAACTGATCACTCGGTTCGGAAACATGACTGACCGAGTCGCGATGAGGAGATGAAGGAGAGCTAGTAGCCGGAAAATAACCGAAGAATCCATTCCCGCCAAAAACGAAAGTCATGGCGCCTTTGCCAACCTTTTCGCGAATATCTGGCGTGACATTTACAAAGCCGCCAATGCCGACTAATCCTCTAATTAATAGAGTGTCAGTCGAATGAACTTTCCAACTAAGTAATGGGCTTACTCGTATTGAGGTGGATATATATCCCCCTTGATATCTGGAAACAGCGCGTTCTTAGTAGTACTCCGAAGCCCATCCGCTCCAATTACCAGATCGGCTTCAACTGGCGTACTGCCGTCTTCAAATCTGACAATTACCGGTCCGCCGTTTGAGCTGGCTGTCACTTGCGAGATACGCTTTTTAATGATGATTCCATCAGGAACTCGGGTGCGCAGACAGCGCCATAGTGAATGACGGCTGGTAGCGACCGTGTGGATCATCTTCCTCCCACCCTCATCTTCATTATCATCATTGTCAGCATCAGAGGCAGGTATCTGAGGGTCGAGACACATGAGGAGCATCCCGTGTTTGGACCTCAGGTTATATTTGGATATGACATAACCACCCGCAACAATGTCTTTTAGTATATCGGAATCCAGGCGTTTAAGCACATTCACACCATTAGGTCCGATACCCAGGCCGCCGCCAATGATTAGAGTTGAAGAGAGAAGATTGGCTTCAGTTCCGGAAGATGACAAGCGCTGCTCGAAAGTACTGTCTTTGTCTGTGTCGTAGGCCTCGTATATGGTGTAGACATGATCTGCGGCTGGGGCAGATGGTCGAGGCAGATGTTTCTTGAGCGAGAGATATGATGCAAGGCCCGAAATACCCGCGCCTATTATGACTATCTTCATCTTGTGCACTCCTTTTGTCGTTTATCAATGTCTCTGCTAACGATCTCGACTTGTACCAAGGTGACTGATCGTTGCGAACAACGTTGCTGTTGAACGCTATAGTGATAAGGTTATGATCCAACTTGAATGACTAGAGAGCGAATGACATATATGTCTTTTTGATGGCTTGAGATTGCTCGATGCAATGAGACGGAGTCGTTGATGGATAAACTTGAGACGAAGAACGAGGGGTACCTTTTAGTTTGGGAGTTGGCACGTGAACTCTACAAATTTCCTAAAACGGAGATTTCTTGCTAGGCACCCAAATAACTGTTCTCTATCATTATTTTACTTCTTTTCCCAATCTGCCTAGTATTATCTTTTTTAATCGGAGTATATATGATATGCTAGTACGTAGAATCGATCATTACGCCAATTGTAGGAGGATTTTGAAAGTGACATCTCGAAGCCCTAATCGGCTACTGTAAGAAGCTTAGAACGTTTCACAACAGAACCGATACATCGAGGTCATCTCAAAAGCCGAGTTATGCGTTACACTAGAAACAAGAACAAAGATAAAATATAAAAATCTCAAAATGTTCGTAGACCAATGGAATATAAGATAGCCATCAAGGATGTATGGAGTACGACAGTCAAGTTAAGCATACATTCGAGTAGTGGGTAACCCACCACACATGATTAGATGCTACAGATTCAATAGAGAATATGGATGTGTCCGTTCCCGATGAAGCTCCAACGCAGTGATATTAGGATATATGGCAGGACGTTTCTCTGCAACGAAATGATCGATCGGACCCACGGATATACCATGGTGTTCCTTGAAGAAGAAGACAGAGGAGTATCGCTCTGGAATGTATCCTTCTTGTAAATTGCGTAGAAAAGGTGGTACGCTAACCTGGTATATGCCTGGTTTGATAATGCCATTCGTCAAACGCTCAAAGGTATCGCTGGTGTTTACGACCATCTCAACTTCATCAGTCGTCGGAGTAACCGGTACAAAGGTAAAGGGATCGGAACGACTCTCGCAATTTCAAGGCCGCCAAATCCGTCTTGGAAGAGAAGAGTAATGATGCTGATATGTCAAATTACAGACTATTAAGGAAAACAGGCTGAGATATTGTCATAGTCGGAGACACTTGACTCTGACGTTCCAAGTTTTATACAAGCCTGAGAGCTATTCAGGTTTACCAACCGCCTAGTCTGCTTGATATCCATGGATCCTTAGCAACTATCAAGGCTGTATGCTTTGTGGACCACTCACGCATGTCAATTAATGCGAATTATACCTTAATCTCATGCAACCATGAGCTGAAAATGGTTCATTTAGATCACATTTTCGGAGGGACTAGGTCTTCAGCGTCCGGGAAGATATAACTACCTAGGTATACAGCAGAGATACCACCTAGTACAATATAGCCAGCTGAAATAATGATAATAGCACACTATCCTATGTCTAATACAGCTCATTGTCAGGGGTTCTATGCAGAACGTGTAGGGTTTTACTTATCATTGGGAGACCGTTCGTACCAGGGTTCTCCAAGGTCCCCTCTGTGCATGACTATCATATTGTGTTACCTTTGCATGTGCTTCATTCTCTGTTTAGCCTCTTCTATTACGCTATTCGTTGAAAGGAGGAAACCCTAATCAGGTTCCTGGCCTTGCTCTATGAGTTGGCCATTTGTCCCCAGGATTAGATCAACATATTCTTGTATATTGATTCCTATTTTTGGAGAGCTGTAAGTTTGTCCATATAAGAGAGGATAAGCTTTATCTCTTCTGCGGGGGATATTTCGAAACTCAAATGTTGTTGGTGTAAAATTCCACCTTCTAAAAAGCTACAAGGATAACCGTTGTTTCATTCAACAAATCCCAGCCTTGCACGCAATTCAATCACACCATTGAGATGAACTTACAGAAATCTCGTATCCAGATTCCAGACCGCCAAACTCTAAAACCCAAGGCTAGATTCTTTGATGCTAAAAGTGTAAAGAAAGTCGGACCAGCATCCGGAATCTCCCGCATTCTATCAGCGCAATCCGGAGATCTGGATGTCGGTTCCACTGCGGAGAGAACGGCTGAGTCCCAGGAACGAAAACTCAGAGCGAAGAAGGGCTTTGGTTTAGATCAATTAATGATCTAGATGCCGGACTTTGAGAAGATGAAAATTGCGCGGTTCCAAAGGTTTGAACATCGATGTTTGAGCACTGGACGGTTCATTTCTTTTTTGTACGGAGTACGTTATGGTCCATTCCGGTGGAAGTTTAATTGTTTTTACGCGTTGTCAATGTAATGACAAAGCGATTGAGCCTTTTACTCATCAAGGCATTTTCTCAAAAAGAACTCGACTCGATCTATGCCCGGATAAGTTTCCGGGCATCTAGATTTCATATCAATGGAGTACGTACAGGGGTTTGAAGATAGAATTAGGGAAAAACCGGGGAACTCATGGGCGGCTTCGACACAAAATTATAAGATGCCAATAATAAGAGAGTCATTAAGTAGTGACAGTTTTCCCCGGAATTCATGGCAAAACCCGGAGAACGTTGAGCGTCCGTTGATTGGCGCCGTTAGGGCTGGTAATTGTTGGTTTGGTTGCGACTGAAATTACGTACCGGGACCTCACCCCGGCAAGAGGCCGGATCCGATGATTGGTATTTGCATTACCGGAAGCGAGATTGTCTAATGAAAGTTGGACAAAATACCGCTACCCGAGAACATAAATTACAAGCCCTACGGAGTAAGATCGACGACGATAACGTACTAGTAACCACGTGGATCGCACAACATCCTCCCACTGCAGTGCTACGCATAGTTGCGTATAGACTCTAGAGAGTACATAAGCGACAAATGAGCGCGTGACATGTGAGAATGATCGTTTACTACACTTAGTTACTTCTTGCAATCGCACAAATGACGATATTAGGGACAGGGCTCACAATCGAAAAAGTCAGAATCGGTCACGAGGGCTTCCCCTGGAAGACCCAGAACGTTGAACTTGTTACTATTTTTTGGATTATGCCACTATTCCCTTTCTGGCTATAATCCGGTCCTCGGAAGAATATCATACGCAGCGTGATTGGTCGACGTTACATACTTGAAATTGGCATGAATTCATTGAATTGCACCTGGTGGTTGACCGCTGAGTAATCTTCGAGAGACAAATTGCGACACCCTTCCTTCAGGGCATGCACAACGCTATAACTGTTGAAAAACAAAACAGGACATTCATTGAGAGTTGCGTCTGAGTCTTGCTGTATCTGGAAATGTAGAGTCAACAGTCAAGAAATATGCGGTGTGTAGCCTAACCAGATTAGGCAGATCGTCCCGTTTTCCCTTGTGAGGCTGGCACAGCCGACTCGGCTTTCGTCCCGACTTGAGGCTTCATTCATCTTCCCCAGAATCAGAAAATAGAACACATCGACGGGAACTCAATAATGCAACTGCTAAGATTTGTTCCGAGAGGCCTTATTCATACTACGTAGTTGTTCAACGTAATCTGCTGCACATGAAACCGAGACGGCAGACCTGTTTGTGTGCGGAACTGGACCGGTGGAGCAGCAAGATCGAATCATGTCGTCGGCTTTGTCTGCTCAAGTGGCTCCCATGTGCGCGTTTAAAGCAACCATCGTAGGATCTTCTCGACCCAGGGTTAAGCTATTATCATCTCTTGTTACGTACGAAGACCTTGTAGCACAAGCGCCGCTACCTGATTCGCTTGAAATCAGCGCAGTTGAAGTTTCTCGGAAGTGGATGGACAGCCAGACTAGTCCGGATTGGCAAATAGTAAGCTATCCCTCCCGTCCGTAACGCGACGTAATCGCATTGCTTTCTCCACCTCTTGTCAGCCAAACTCCCATCCGTCCGTGTCAAAACGCGAGCCCACTTGTTGTCCGGGGGAGGCAAAAACTACCACTTTCGTGCAATCATGCGCGAGCACTTGGTCATCCCGGCGTGGGACCTTTTTCTTGACAGAGGCTAGCTTATGATGGAGAAACCTGAAGTTTGAACATGGGGGATCCTCCTCATTTCCGGATGAAGACTTGGGATAAAAAGACGCCGGCCCCGCCCCCGGTTTGATTTTCTTTCTTTCTTGCTTTCATTTCTATTTCTGAACTCCTTTATTCCGGCTGGATCGCGCGAGTGGAATCCTTCTTGCAATTGCATTGATGTGAACACCTTTCGGATTTTTCTCTTTCCCAGTTCTCGCTCAATATGGCTTCTCCCACTTCCTCCCCTCCCCCGGAGGCAGTGTCATCACAGAATAAGCGAAAGGCTTCCACCGCCGGTCTATCCGCAGGAAATCGTCCCATTAAGAGAAGAGCGTCTCGTGCTTGCTGTTGCTGTCGTGCACGCAAAGTCCGTTGCGACGTCGTGGAAAATGGCTCGCCGTGTACCAATTGTCGGTTAGACCAGGTAGAATGCGTCGTAACGGAAAGTCGGCGGAGAAAGTTAGTAATATTTTTTGAACGTCAAAATTATAGCCACTGACGCAAGCAGGAAATTCCGTATTGAGACTGAGGCTACCAAGACCACACCAGACTCATCGGCCGAGTTGTCTGAAGATGCGGCAAAACGCCGGGCTTCAAGCCCTGGTCTGGATGCTCTCGATCCACCAGGCCTGGATGGTCTTACAACGCAGGACGATCCTCTGTCGCCGTTCCAAGAACCCATCGAATTGGATCAAGGACAGCACATGCCACATTTTATTTGTCAGTGTCCTCGTTTTCTATATCTGTATTCTCTCTATTAACACCCGACAGACCAATCGCGTGGCTCGCACATTGATAATGACAACCTGCCAGAAAGGCACTCAAATTACTCTCAGTCCATGTCGATTGCAGCTAATATAGGGCCAAGTGTTGCCGATGCTATACACCAATTGCTTACCTCACCGAGTCAATCCAACCAGCTGCCGGACTACATCAGACGCCTCCCACAGCGATTACAACCCGAGGATCTCAGTTATTTACAAGCAAAGGGTGCCTTGACTATTCCGGACAGAGCCTTGCGGGATGCACTGCTCAAAGCATATATTCACTACGTACATCCATACATGCCGCTACTCGACTTGGAAGAGTTCCTCCAGATCCTCGCCCGTAATGATGGGACGCACCATGTCAGCTTGCTTTTATTCCAAGCTGTCATGTTTGCTGGTACTGCCTTTGTGGACATGGAATCCTTACGCAATGCTGGATACAGTAGTCGAAAGACTGCCCGCAAAATATTCTTTCAAAGAGCAAGGGTATGTTGATTGTTAATGTCCAATATTCTGTATACGTACTGACGGCCATAGTTGCTGTATGATTTTGACTACGAAGTGGATCGCATCTCACTAGTCCAGTCGCTCCTGCTCATGACCTATTGGTATGAAACACCAGACGATCAAAAAGACACCTGGCACTGGATGGGCGTGAGTCTGTCTCTGGCCCATACCATTGGACTTCACCGTGATCCCAGCAACTCGGGCATGGGACCACGACGAAAACAGCTATGGAAGCGGATTTGGTGGAGTACATATACACGAGATCGATTGATTGCCCTGGGCATGCGCCGACCGATGAGGGTAAAAGACGACGACTGCGACGTGCCAATGTTGACCCTCGACGACTTTGAGTTCAAGAAGTTCCCTCCCGAGGTGTTGAATATGCTGGGCGAGTGCGAACTCCTACAGAATACCGAGCATCAGCGACATTTGGCCATGATGTTTATTGAAAAGGCTAAGCTTTGTCTTTGCGTGAGCCACGTTTTATCGGCCCAGTACTCTGTTCTCAGCCATCGATTCGGAGGCACGACCGAAACTACCATGATGCTGGTGCCAAAAAAGTCGGAAGCTGGCACGTTCCAAGTTCAACAGTGTGACGAGGAGTTGGAAAAATGGCAAGCGAATCTTCCTTCTGAGATTCAATACACATCTCTCGAAGGCGTTGGCTCTCTCTCACCTGCCGAATCTTCATTACAAGTGCACCGCGCTTTACTCCGAATGATTTATCTTACGACATCGAGTGCCCTCCACCGACCTCAAGTGCTTCCAGCAATGCCTTTCCCAGCTGTCGAGGCTGCATTACAAGAAGTTTCGCGAAATAAAGTGCGTTACGCGGCAATTGAGATTACCAGTACCGCACAACGTCTTCATCAGCTTAATCTTACTCGTTATCTGCCAACTGCCGGAGTTACGGTTCTCTTACCTGCGGTGATTATCCATTTACTAGATGTCAAGTCCAACGACGCCAATGTGCGTATGGTTAGTTTGCAGCGATTTTACCAGTGTATGCGAATCTTGCAGCGTCTTCGTGAAATCTACGCGTCTGCCGACTTTGCCACTTCATTCCTGGAAGCCGCTATCCGAAAGGCCGGTATATCGCTCAATCTGGATGATCTGGATGAACATGAACCAGCCGCTCCTCATCCTCCTCCCGTGCAGACTGTCCGTCCCGCAGCCTTGACGCCGCCTCCAGAGTCCTTGGCACAGAAGCTCCCAAATCTTACTTATCCTTCGACGTTCGACACACCATCTGCTGGCTTTCCTATTCCAGCCGAACCAGGCCACAACACTACGGTCAATCCATTCGATGTCGCGACACCACCACATTCCAACAGCAGCGAAAACGGCAGTACACAGAACCTAAACCCCAACGTCTTCAAATCACAGCCTGACTTGAGTCTGAATGATTTTATTGACTTGGCCAACGACGCCGAAGTGACTCAGAATGATTTCGATGCTCTTCTCAATTTTGACGACGGCGGTGCCGATTTATTCGGTGCCGAAGATGGGATAATGGCATTTACGTTCAACAGTAACCATAACAGCAACAACAATCATAATCAGAACGACGGTCATCAGCATCAAAATCAGAAACCGTCCCAAAACCAAGCCAAGTCTGGCTTTGATTATCTGCCTGATTTCGCCAACGATCACGTGAACAATCTGTTTGGCTATGATTATTCTAAGCGCAGCGACGGGTTTTCTGGTGATGTTGACCCGGACATGGGCCTATCTCTGAAATTATGAGACGGTTTATTACGATTACATGCATGGTTTATGTGAATATGTATTCATTTTGCGCATACTATTCTGAGGATGCATTACAATTGGATTTGCGGTTTGCCATTGATATGGGATTTGGGGCAAAGGGATATTACAAAATTCTGGATGGATCTGGCGCAATGACTATGAACGGACATGCTTGCTGTTTTCGCCGTTGTACATAACTAATATATGATGACCATTTATTGACCATTTATTTGTCGTTCAACAATCTAAACTGATATTCCTTCTGGGTCTTATCGGAGCACCTAACTCAATCCGTAAATTCTTCAATGATTCTTCATCCCCACAGACTCCAGGATCGGCATCACATGCTTTTTCACCTTAGGTTTCGCTACTCCGTAACTATCTTCATAGTTAGTGACCATACTACTCACACCCCACAAGCCATTAATCAAAAATCTCGCAGATTAAGTTTGGAGGCCCTCTCCATATGGCATACGTACGTAAGCCCGGACCGTAGATAATTAATGTCAAGGGGTTCAGTCGGCCACGCCGAAGAGCCGAAAACCGAGACCCGAGATTAAGGAACATGGGGGTGTTATCGAGAGGCTTGAGAGAGGCTCAAAGGAAATCATGGATAGGATCGATGCTACTAAGAAGGAAATTGATGCTCTCTTTGATATTGAGTCTTGATATCTCTCTATTTTGTGACAGATGATATCCAGGGGGTTCTTTTGTTTGATGTGCCTAGAACAGTGTATGTTTGTTTGTATAGACATTGAATTGATACACCAAGAATAACAACAGAGCGTGACAGTATTCGCTACTTACTACTAGCTCTCTTGTAGGTACCGTCACCTGGATGGGTTAAATTTTAAAAAATGGTAAAAAGAATATGTGTCGAAATTGACACATTAAACCGACCAGAGTGTGATTTGAACACACGCTCCCGAAGGAATCAGGTAGATAAACCAAACAAATTCAGTAAAATTCAAATCTGACGCGTTAGACCACTCCGCCATCTGGCCGCTGACCATGTCTGTTTACAGGACATCTCAGTTTAATTAACTCTAACTTTTGTCGGGGGTTGGAAAAACGATATAGAAAAACCCGTAGCGGGAGCGCCGGGACGGTCGTCTGATCAGAAAAAAGTGGGGACCGTCTGATCTTTTCATCCGATCATTCAACTAACCCTAACCTTACTATCCCAACCAACTTCCACAGAGTCTGCTGTATCTTCTGATGCCAAGTCAAAATATCTTGTCGAACCCATCTTTAACATCAAGGCTAATCTTACTCCACATCTCAGTTTCACTTTTCGGCGTCGGCGAGGAGGAGGTGACTCTTTCGTTTTAGCAACGCAAAACCACAATATCAGTCATAGAAGCCTCGGCGTGGATACCTACGTACGTAGATCGGCATGCCGATTTGGTATGACCCTACGTTACATGCGCATGTAGTTTGCTTGATGACACGTAAACAGTGAACACGTTTAAGTATGCACATCCTATTACGTATCCCTACTCATTCAAGCCAATTGTAAAGGGAGGGGGGTATGATCCGAAGCATCCGAAATAAGAAACCTAGACTTTTCACATGCAACCGTTCAATAATTTTGATCATCTTTTAAAGCTCTATTGCAATAACAGTAAATGGTCACCTGGGCTAGTTACGTTATTTTCGGAGCGCTGACTCGTCTTGATAATTTGTTCATCCTCACATGTCAAACCCGTGTCGAGCCCTAAGTCTAACCAACTACGTACATATGCAAGGAGGCCCTAGGTATTACTACTTCGGAATATTAGCGACCAGCGATCAAGGGTATTGTTCTAAGCTAACTAAGTAACTTACGTAGTTACATGGACTCTGAAAGGCTCGGTGTATTGACGTCAAATCTCACATGTGAATTAACTAGTATGCTCTTTTCCTCGTGTCTGATCGTTGAGCTAAGCACTCTTCGACTAGGATCAATTACCTTTTTGGGACGACAGTTATGCTTGTATAGATTGACGACAAATACGACCGGGGGAAAAAAGAAGTGGCGATTATCGGTGGAAACTGGATCATGTTCTGGATAAGAGTTACAAATTACTAGTTTTCTTTTCTTTTTTTTCCTTTTGCAGTGTTTAGATAAGTTTCAGTTCGATGCTCTGATTTGTAGATGAGATGATATATGCAGGATGACTATGGAAACAATTGTACGTGCTTGCCTTGTTGATAAGTGATGAAATTGGGCACTTTGTCCTCTATACTTTAGTAAGTATAGATAGTATATTCATACAGCGGAATATTTGCTTGCGGTGGTTGCGGATCAAACAGATGCGTAAAAGAAATGACTCGAATCAAGATGAGGCATTTGCTTCTATTTAATGAGAGCCCATTCCAAGGTTTCAAGTGAACTTCTCTTCTTCCACTATTATTATATGCTCCTACGTGTTAGCTTCATTGAGGTCCCTCTCGGGACTTCCATAAGTTTTATCCTGCTTCGGACTGCTTATGGTACATGTAGCTCTCTCCAAGGTCCAGATGTCTCATCATTCTTTCTACCAAAAGTTTGTTGTAGGTCGTTCATATATACTTCACACTATGCATGAGGAATCAGCCTACCCAAGTATTTTCCCTCTCCGTCTTGACTTGGAGTTGCTTATTTACGATTACTCAAGAGTAGAACGCTGTTTATATGAATGGTAAAGTTGTGCCTGCTCTGGCTTCAAAGCTTGCATGTTTGGCTATCGTTGGTGACACCTGACGCGAAAAAGAATTATGCCGTACGATTGTTTTTTTGGAAGAGATTAGCCTCTTGGTGTACTTCGATAACAAACTTGGAAGTTCATTCTGAGTGGGCGTTCGTTGAGACTCAAATTTCCCAAAGGTAATGCGTATATTGGACTACCATTATAGTTTATGTAATTACAAACCACACAACTCCTGTTGGACAGGCAGGAGACTTACCAGCAGCTGATGCTAGGATGGGTACTAGGCTGTCAGTCAAGGTTCTAATGGGTTATTCAAAGACCTTGTCAGTGCCCTTGGTCCCAGAGAGTTCACACCAGTTTCCATACAGTCTGCTCATTTTCAGCAGACATGGTATGGTCACTCAAGGGATCTTCAAGGCTACTTTATAACGAAAAACTGTGCAGCAATAGTTAGCCATTTCTTTCGTATAGTTTCGCGACAGACCAGTATAAATAAGAGGACAGAGAGAAACATACCTTGAGGAAGTTCAAGATGCAGCATCAAGACTTTTCGCAATTAGGATCAGCCAATCAGAAATAGTGCCGACAGTAACTTTCATGGCGTACAGGGATGCTCGAGATGCAATTGCAACAATCGAGCCATCAGTCTCGAGGCCAAGCGACACATTGGCGAAGCCAGCTGAGACGCCAACTGCCGAGCCGGAGGATGAGCCTCTAGGGGTCTTGGAAAGTAATATTAGTAAGTGTATCAAAGACATTTATATTAAAATGGAATGTACTGCTAAGTGGCCTATACGTCTATCTATTTTCTTAATTCTAAATCTATCTGCAATATAAGCCAATAGTGTTTATCAGCCAGCTGAAAACTAGCCATCCGTGAGCCTAGGATCTTTATACTTGTCAAGTCCCTAGAAATTTACCACGTTAGACTATTTAGACGAGAGAAAGCAGTAGAGCAATGAATAGTGGTGATACTTATAGTAGTCGAGAGAAGAAGAAACTTGGTTTTTGGCTATTGAGCTGGCTTTCTAAATTAAAATATACTACCACTCAGAAGACATATCAGCGCGATCAAGTATTCCTAATCGTCTTTACCCTATACTCACCCTCTCACATACCGTTGCGTTAGACCTCGGGACAAAAACCCTCTTGGGCGAAAAAACAGACAGTTGAGCCTAAGCCTAGGTCTGGATGAGCGTCTATGAAACCCTTTCGTATGCCTTCAACACCTCACACTTGGATATAACAGATATCCATGCCTTCACAATGAAAGGGATGTCAGGCTCGACTGTTGTCCTAGAGAGTTCTTCATCTAATTTCCGAGCTCTCTTTTGAATTTAAGGCTCTCATACCCCAGACCAGCCTTATTATGCTTTTTCGCCAGAGTAGTATTGACTGTGCGAGGGAAACTGTACTAAGTGCGGAGCTACTGTAGAGCTGTTGGATATCTAGATGCGGTCACCGTCAGCACATGTCAGCACATAGACTGAACAGAATTCCAGTGTTGGAGATGTCTGGTGTCTATGTTCAAGACTCGCTAGACAATGAAAGCTTGCTTGTTCGAGAGTAAGGCCGCTAACAACTGCAACTTTCGAATGATCTCATGGAGGGACGACTTGTGAAATAAATCATAAATAAAGACTAGCAAGCCTCGATAAGTGGAGATCAACTGCTTAATGTAACAGATTTTAGCACCAGGATGGCTTCTTAAAATAGGCATTCTTTGTAACTTTTCTTTATGGATTGTATAAAGGAAAAGTCGAGCACCAGTTCAACTTTACGCCTTACTGACTCGTCGACAATGACAAAGAGATGATCTAGGAACTAGATAGGTTGGTTTCCATCGGGTTAGGGTTTGCAGTTTTGGAGCCCTAATCCAACTACATCTACTCTCTGTAAGGGTCATAGGTCTTTCCATAATTCCAAGCCTCTAACTTTTTGATACCTTCTCTCTATTTATCACCATTTATTTCATCACATTCACCAACCATCCTCGGCAACAATATGACATTCCTGACAGGAATATTAATCACCCCTCCTTGAGTGATGTATCTAACCCCTTTAAGGCGAGAAGTTCTATTGGTTGAAGCAAGAACTATTGACACAAAGGAAGTAAATAGTTGTACCTAAATCGGGGAAGTGATAGACAAACTGACAAAGAGCTTTCCCCGCGTTAATTAATTCTCTGCATTACAGATCATATCGGAGTCAATTGAGTGATCCACACAGAGAATATTTATTGAAAGAAAAAGAAAAGAATTCTCGCCGATCGATTGGAAGGAAAAAGAAATTCCGTATATTCGTGTCTGTTTGCTTTGCTATTGTTGGTTAGGCCCATTCTCCGCCTTCCTCGTTTGATCTTCCTCCCTAGAACAGCTCACAACCTCAGATTTCCCTCACTCTTACAACCTATCTCACTCGTTTACCGCATCAAGACTTTTTTGCCTCCTACATTCTCTGTCATCCCAGCAGGCAATATGGTGGTCAAATCTGAACACGCAATTCACATTCCTCAACACAGCTTTCCTACCTTACTGTTCGGCTCTCCAGAAGATGTCCTCCCTGACGACAAGCCATGTTACCTCGACCATGTCCACCCAGAAACTCACTATTTTACTCGTCACACCTTTCGGCTGTGGAGTCAACGCTTCGCTGCTGGTCTGCAAAAAGCTGGTCTAAACAAAGGTGACAGGGTACTCGTGTTCAGCACAAACAATATTTTTTACCCTGTGGCGTTTATGGGAGTGATAATGGCTGGTGGTGTATTCAGTGGTTGCAATCCGACTTACTCAGCGCAAGAATTGGCACACCAGATGAGAGACGCGGATCCCCAATTTGTGTTGAGTCAAGGCGGTGATGCGATGAAAACATGCCTCGAAGCAGCGAAGAGAGTAGGAAAGGGTCATGAAAAGCGAACTTTCGTATTTGACGATCGACACTTTGCTCTTGGGTCATCTCCAAATGTTCAAGTGCAGGCACAAGACTTTGGACGCCCTCATTGGAGCTCACTAATCGTATCTGAAGCAGAAGGTAGAAGTTTCGCGTGGGATCAATTGATGGGTCCCAACGAAGCTCGGGATACGATCATGGCATTGAATTACTCCTCGGGCACGACAGGTCTCAGCAAAGGCGTTGAAATCACTCACGGCAACTACGTCGCCAATGTCCTGCAATACAACCACTTACTGTGCCAAGATGCGGAATACGAACTGAAATACCGAAGTCAAGAAAAATGGCTCTGTTTTCTTCCATTATATCATGCCATGGCGCAAATGGCGTACTTGGGCGTGTCTCAATACCGTCGCACACCGGTTTATATCATGGAAAAATTCGATTTCTTGACGGTTCTGAAGAATGTAGAGAAGTATCGGATTTCGCACTTGCATCTAGTTCCGCCGGTTGTGGTTATGCTGGCTAAGCGTCCGGAGACGAAGAACTTTGATCTTAGCTCTGTGCGTAGCGTTGGATCTGGAGCTGCGCCGCTGAGTAGGGAGGTATCAGAAGAAGTTGAGAATCTGTGGCCAAAGGGCGTGATCAATATCACGCAAGGATGGGGGATGACCGAGTATGTTCGCCATTGCTCTTAACTAGTACATAGAAGGAGACTAACAAGAATAGATCTACAGCCGCAGTACTCGGCTGGGACACAGGCAAAATAAGTAACAGCCACAGCGTGGGCTGGCCTAACGCCAATGCCGAAGCGAAAATTATGTCTTTGCCCGATGAATACTCTGGCGGATCTACCACATCCGAGGCCAAAGAACTGGGACCAAACGAAGCTGGTGAACTCTGGGTTCGAGGACCTCAGATCATGAAGGGATACTGGAGAAACCCCAAAGCAACTGCCGAAACTTTGACACCGGACGGATGGCTACGAACGGGCGACATTGGATATTACGACGATGAGAATAAATTCTTCATCAGTGGGCGATTGAAAGAACTCATCAAAGTGAAGGGTATGCAAGTGGCACCTGCGGAACTAGATGGGGTCTGTCTGGAATCTGAAGGTGTTGCCGACGCAGCTGTTGTGGGGGTTACAATCAATGGACAGGAACATCCACGAGCATATATTGTACTCAAAGATGGCGTTGCAGCTTCAGAGTCAACGGCGGAACGGATTACTGGCGAAGTGAATTCGAAGCTGTCTCAGCATAAGAGGATTACTGGCGGCTTGGTGTTTGTGGATGCCTTGCCAAAGAATCCTAGCGGGAAGATATTGAGACGATTTCTGAGAGAGCGGGCTCAAAAAGAGGTACAGATGGAGCAAGGGAAGATCAAGGCGTCACTGTAGTCTGGAAGATTATGAGAGTGCCGGGGTGTATGTTCAGTAGTTGATTATGACATATCCACATATCCCTGGGAAGTACCGTTCTGTTTCTAAATACATTATGAGAACATAATTACATAAAAACCAGAAAACCCTCCCATCGAATGCAGTGTTAGCGAGTGATAAAGAACGCAAAAAATGCCGAATTCAAGTAACAAGATACCTATATGTAGGTATGCATGACATAAACGAATGGTAGTCCTCGTAAGCAACCAAAGCATGGCGACAGCTGAGAATACAAAGTCAAACTCGAGAAGGTGTCTCAAAAAAAAAGAATGGCTATTCAATAATAGCCGCCAGTATGTTAGGTAAAAGTTACTTCTCTGCCACAACAGGATGAGGAGCAACCTCATTGAGTGTCTCATCCGAGAATTTCAAATCTTCTTCAACATCTGTATGATCCTTGATCCAGAAAAAGACTACAGGTGAAGCAATCACTAGAGATCCGGCGAGAATACCCCAGCAAGCGGCGAATTCGCGCATAAAAGAAGTTTCCAGCGCATCCATGCTGAAAGCAAGTCAGTATCCCAACGTGACACAGATAGAAGAGGCATGAGGACTTACCGCCAAGTGATGGCCTGTCCGACAGATTGGATTCCTTTGTAGAAGCCGGCAAAGTTGGCGAGTTTACGACTGTTATTGCTCAGGGAGCCCATGAACCTATGGGTGTAGGGTAAGTACTAATTATCTTGTCTAGTGGTCATTGGGGCGGTCTTACCAGTATGTGCATGTCTGAAAGGAAGCATCATAAAACCCATAAAACATGTACAAAAACATGGGTCCAACATAACCAGGCGTGCTCCAGTCCATATCAGGCTTGACTGAATGACGATCATACTGCCTCTGGAACGCATAACCTCCACCCCAAATACCCATGGTGAGCACAAACAGAAGCCCCAAGTTCAATTTTGCTCGCATAGTCCGTGAAAGGAACTTGAGGTCAAGCAATTTCCCAAACACAAAAGCGCCAATCATTTGACTGAGCCAGTAGAGCAGACTGTTCAATGATCGAGTGCGGATATTGAAATAAAAGCCGTTGACAGCGTTGAATTGATATGCGGTAAACCAGTTACTGGCCAGGAACATGGGGAAGAGCAAGATAATGTAGTAATCGTAGCGAAGGGTTTCGAAAAGGCCCATGATCTCGGTCTTCCATGTGGGTTGTTTGATGACGATGACTCTAGAACCGTCTTTTCGTTTGATGTATTTTGAGTCCGAGAGACCCCCGGCTAGGACGAAGCCGATTGCCATGAGGATCATAAATGCAATGTACGTTCCGTCGTTGACTTCTCCGGCTGTTGAGTGGATGTTTTGGCCTAGGGGGACCTTTATAACGATTGTCAGTAATCAGGATGTTTTCAACCAGCGACTAGATAAAACATACCAAGCTTCCAATAACCCCACCCAGATTGAATATGATCCAAAAGGTAGCAATAAATGAGCCCTTTTGACTCTCAAGCGGATAACTCATCATAATAGCTCCCTGAGCACACCACAACAAGCCCGCACACACGCCCAACAACGCACCAGCAAAGACCAAAAACCCAACATTCTGATTATGATTATACGACAGCAACGAAGCCACGTATAAGAAATACCCGAACCCTCCAAAGGAAAGCGTCAACTTCAACCCGATCTTGTTCGCAATTGACCCTGCGAAGAACCCCACCACTGAAAATGTACTATACAAAGCGGTGTTTGCATTATTCACGTCTCGGAAATTGACTTGTCCGCCTCCTCCCAGACCGCTGACGGCATTGTACATTCCTGGACAGAGGAAGCAGACGAAGGAGACCATCAGCAACTGAGTTTCGGGAGAGGCATACCATGGAAGTGTCCATGGTCCGAATTTGAGCGGTTTGTACATCCATGGTTTGCCTTCTACGGAGGGCAAGACTTGTTCGCCGGTCGGTTGTTGCTGTTGCTGTTGCTGCTCTGCTTGTTCCAGTTGTTGTTGGGATGGTTCTTTGGTATTGTTGTCGCCATTGTCGTGTATGGGCTTGGAGAATTCCTTCTCATCCTCGGAAGTCATTCTGACTTGATGCTAGAGTTTGTCTTAGCAGCTCTGGTAACGGTTGTAGATGTAGCTTTATGTAGAAGCTCTCTTAACGATGTTTTCCAGTTGTTGGAGGATAATGCTAACTTATGTTGAATGGGAAAGGCCGTGAATGAATATTGACATGTAGAAAGAGGAGAAAAATGAAACTCAAGAATACGCACCGGCCCGACACAGGTGGTGCACGGAGTGTACAAATGGAATTGAACTACAGCGGACCAAGGCAGACAACATGGAAGTAGGTCGGTCACGAGCTACAATATTTCGATCTGATCCGAACAATCCGAATGAAAAAAGGCCGGATTAGTTAGGAGGCGGCCATAAAACAGGACATGGAAGGCAGGTTTGACTCATGCGTTCTGTAGTTGCCAAGCAGACGCGTAAAATCAAACCATATAAATGTTCAATATGTATGACGAGGTGGGTTTAAGGTAAGACAACATTTGTAATAATAGTATTGTAGAATAGACGGAAACCGAAAGTGGGCTTGCAGATCTTTCGATAAATTTGCGGGGAATATTAAAACGTCGAGTTCCACGGACGAATCGATATTGTGATGTCGTAGCATGCAACAAGCATCAAGCTGCATTTCAGCTGAATCGGGGCTGCAACGAGATCTAGCTCGTGATTCGCACACCTGATCGGCTTGCGCATTCTTCATGCGTGTCTCAGGAATGCGAGAAATGTCTAGAAAGTAGAGACTGTTCTGAAGAGACAACACATGTTCCCCGGGTTCAACTATAATTTATCTAAGGCTAGACTATACTGACTAGTAGCAGATCATGAATTTGGTTTCTGGAATGAAGTGGTCAGAAAGTAAGGAGAACAAAATTACCGAATGCGGCAATCATGTACGCAAACGGTTAGTCTGTTTCCGAAAGTGCATTAGCGTAGCCCTTCCATAACCCTTCCATAGTGCATCACTAGGGCTATCAACATGCAACGACTATCCCTATGATTCAACGTTTTCATTCGTTGGATTAAAGACTTGATTACTGAGCTGAAGTGGAGCAGGTTACAGTTGACGTTGACCCGGTACTTTGGTCAACCGATCCATGTCAATCCTGGAGCAGTGAGCATTACTCCGAGACAAATCGGGGTATTCTGATTAGCTATTATCGAAACTCTTCTGTTTATTTAAATCTCTGGATATTCTCTATTCATGCCAATGAAATATTACTAGTTACACATATAAACCGTAACGCATAGTTATATCAATAGCATGGTAGATTGTCCATTACTCATGTCCCGCTCGTCCAGTGACTGGAAGCGTTACATGGAATGAAATCATAAAGATACGGTTGCATTCTACCCCGCCACATCCACAGATTACTTTCTATGATGGAGTCGGGGTACATTTCCATGATGAATATTGACGATGAGACGCATGGCAATCTTAATAATAATGTGAAATTGTAACTATATGAATGTGATTGTTAAAAAGTATAACATGATGTATGTACCAGGAAGGAACATTCAACGGATAAATTACCCACGCGTATTACACTTACTTACAATATACGTATTGGTAATACTGATACACACATCACTCTACCATTTCTTCCCCGCAGCCCTTCATAACGAGCCGGAATCAAAAAACGGCGATGCGTACCCAATTGCAATGGCAAATGTGATACCAACCACGGCTTGCCGAATGCGTCGTCCTCTCACGGCGTATCCGGCGTAGACGGCGAGACGCCGACATTCCGAGCAGGACGCCTCGTGGCAAAAAAATCTATGTATCGATACATACAAAATCGTAATACCCGTACCGATATCGAGAAATTGTATGGTAGTATCTGGCAAATGTCGACGTAGCACACAGTAACAGAGGAGACCGGTTTTGAATGGAAGGCAACGATAACAATCAGTTAACGTGTTTTGTTCGAATATTGGGTCAGCCAACCGTAATCCGGAGTCTTTCCATGTCCCATCGTGCCGAGTAGCCATTTGTTTCTTCCAAGTTACCTTCGGAGTGTGTGCCTGGCCTGGTCCGGAATCGTTCCATATCTATACTTATCGAACCAGATGCCTACGACTTTCTCTTCTCTTTATTTTCTTTTTCTTCTATTCAGTGCGCATAGCTGGATCGAGTCTATATCCTACGAGTGAATAGATTACTTCTCTCGTTATCCGAGACTATTATATTCAAAGAAGCAAGATAGCTTCAAGATAAGAAGTGACATCATGCCCTCCCGCCAGGCACCGTCGTCTCCGCGCATCACCAAATTCACCAACTGTCGCATTCTCAAATCCAACCAACTTATCGAGCAGGACCTCTGGATCGATTCTTTAACCGGGAAAGTCCTGAAGGACCAAGAAGCCTTTTACGAACTCCAACTCTCACCGGATCAAGTCATTGATCTAAATGGTCGCATACTCGCACCTGGATTTATCGATGTACAACTCAACGGGGCCCAAGGATTCGATTATTCCGTTCCTCGAGCTACGAAAGAAGAATACGATGCGGGCTTCATTGCTTCGAATCGGGGATTGATCAAGACTGGTGTGACTTCCTTCTTACCGACAACTGTGAGTACGACGGCCGAAAATTACAAGCAGGTTCTTCCATCTCTTGCGCCGACGGGGAAGCGCAGGCCGGAAGACGGTGCGGAGTCATTGGGGGCGCATGTCGAGGGTCCCTTTATCAATCCTTCGCGAAATGGGATTCATAAGCCCGAGGTTCTGCTGTCGTCGACCCAGGGATTTCAGGATATTATCAATTGCTATGGACTCGAAAACATTCCCGAAGTCGTCGCGCATGATGATGGGAACGGCACTATTGATGAAGACTCCGTGACACCAACGCCTGCAACGCCAATTGCCAAATCACTGCAAAAGAGCATTCGCGCAAACGGCCTCGTGAATGGTGGTCACGGCTACCACCACCACCACTCTTCCGCAAGACCAGCGATCAAAATGATCACCGCCGCCCCCGAAGTAGGCACCATGATCAAAAACATTCCCGACCTCACCTCCCGCGGCATCATCTACTCCATCGGCCATTCCGACGCCACCTACGAACAAGCCATGAGTGCCGTGGGCCAGGGCGCACAGATGATAACCCATTTGTTTAACGCCATGCGTCCATTCTATCATCGCAACCCCGGTGTCTTTGGCCTATTGGGACAAAGTGACCTACCGAAACCGTATTTCGGGGTCATCGCCGACGGGATCCATTTACATCCTACCTCTATCAAGATTGCATACAACGCGCATAGCGAGGGACTCATTCTTGTGACAGATGCCATGCGTCTCTGCGGCCTGCCGGATGGAGTCTACGACTGGACAAACGGCGACCGAATCATCAAAAAGGGCGTAAGGCTCACGCTCGAGGGCTCCGACAAAATCGCCGGAAGTTCAGCCACTTTGATCGAATGCGTGAATAACTTTCGACGCTGGACGTCGGCCACTACGGCCGAGGCGTTGAATGCGGTGACGTTCACGCCGGCCAAAATGTTGGGTATGGAGAAGGTAAAAGGTACCCTGGATCATGGCGCGGATGCGGATTTGGTGGTGTTGGGGGAGACGATTGATTCGTATAGTGGGCCTACTTTGACGGTAGATCAGGTGTGGAAGTTTGGGATTAAGGTGTTTGATTCGGAGGAGAGTTTGTAGTTTTTTTATTTTTGCTTTGGATGATCGACGGTAATGTATTCTTTGTAAATATTAGCGAGATTGATGATGCGCTGTTACATTTCAGTATTTGCTTGTTTGTGTTGACTATTGCAGGTGTATAGCATAATCGATGATAGAACTGATAGATTGACTGCCTTTTTACATTTCTTTGCAGTTTGTGTTAATCTGTATTCGAATCGTAACATATATCACCCATGAAAAAGAATGCTCTATATAAGGGTATCAATTAGTAGTGCTGTGCAAGCCTACCTATTGCTTTTCGCCTCTATGATTTCCGAATCTACACTTCTAAGCCTCTGACAGATTACAATCTAGGCTGGTTCCTCTTCCAGCCTGCATCTTCAGCAATGAGCTCAGCTGCTCGCTCTCCAATACCCAGCACAGTAAGCATAGGGTTAATCGTAGGCATGTGAGGAAAGACGCCCGCGTCCGCAATACGAAGTTTCTTAAGTCCACGGACCCGTAATTGCGAATCAACGACGGCGAGTGGATCGCGTTCAATGTCGCCCATCTTTGTTGTTCCCGCCGGGTGATACACTGTATGCGCTACGCGGCGGCCGTACTCGGAGAGTGCTTCATCGGTGACAACGCCTGGTCCAGGAGCGACTTCGCGCTTGATCCAGTCCTTGAATGGTGCCTGTTTAGCCACTTCACGGGCAGCCTTGAAGCCAGCCACGATGGTTGCAGCGTCGTAGCCCTCAGGGTCAGTGAAGTAGCGGAAATCCAAGGCGGGTTTGACATTGGGATCTGACGAGGTCAAATATAAACGACCGCGAGAGCGTGGACGCGGAATATTTGGGGTCATGCAGAATGCATCCACGGGTTCATCGTATCCAAGACGCGTGGTATTGAGACAGAAAGGAATTTGGTAGCAATGCATCATCAGATCGGCAGCATTTCCGTCACTTCCAGCGGCATTTGGTGCCTCTCGGCGCAAGAAGATTCCTGCATCGGAGTCCATGGTTGTTTGATTAGGTGGCACGGGTCGGTTGAGTTCCCAGATGATAATAGTTTCAGGATGATCGAGCAAGTTCTCGCCAACTCCAGGGATATTTTTGACGACTGGAATTCCAAGAGATGATAGCTGGTCTTTGGGACCAATTCCGGACAGTAACATCAATCGTGGCGTGTCAATTGCACCAGCACAGAGGATAGTCTCAATCTTGGGCTTTAGAGTATACTTTTGACCGGACTGAAGGGTCACATCAACGCCGGTGACTGTGTCACCATCCACATTGACCCGTGAAATCCAGGCATTGGTCAAAATGGTGAGGTTCGGTCTCTTTTCCTCTCCGCGAAGAATAGGGTGAATATAGGCCACACTAGCGCTGCTGCGTCTACCGTCGTCTGGGTTGTATGATACAGAGAAAAAGCCAACTCCCTGCTCCAACTGACCCTTGGAGCGAATCTCTTTGTTGAAATCTTCGATAACGGGGATATTCAATGCGGTCGAGCAGGATTGCACCCAATCCTTGCAGAGCTGATTACGGTGGCGGGCGTGCACTGGCTGAACGGTGTTGCGCAAGTTGTCGAGGACGCGAGTGAACATATCAAAGGACCAGCCTGTGCACCCGGATTCCTGCCAAAGGCGCAGATCATACTCGAAGGGACGGAAGGAGATCAGTGTGTTGTGTGAAGAGCAGCCGCCAAGAACCTTGGCTCGGGAGTGTCTGATATGGCTGTTTCCTGGGTTGGGTTAGTTTTTAGTTTTCTGTCTGCACATATTCTCGGGGGATGGTAATACCCATTGGCTGCTCAGTCGTTGGGTAGTCGTAGTCCAGCTCTCCACCCAACAGACTCAGCCATTCCTTCAGATTCAAGACTCGGTCGTCCATGTAATCACTCGGACCGGCCTCGATTAGCAGAATGCGTTTGTTAGGTAGGTACTCGGCCAGGCGCGAGGCAATCACGCAGCCGGCGGTACCTCCTCCAACAATGACATAGTCGTAGCTGTCCAGTTCACTCGGCGGTAGAAGGACAGTGGTGGCCATAATGCATCAATTGGAGTGGAGGAGTAGTGAGAAGGTTGGGTTGACTGTACAGAATGTATGGGAAGACGTGACAAAGGAAAGCAAAGGGACAAGCTGAAGGTTTTATTCCCTTCTCTCACTAGTTTTTCTTTCGTCCTCAGGCAATCAATGAAATGTCAATCAATCAATCAGCGAGTGGATCCAGCTGCAGTGGGGCAGCACTGATTGGATTCTTTTTCCTCCAGCCACGCAAGACATATTTTAACTGCTTTTGTCTAGTGAAGCCATGGTCAAGTAAGCCAACTTGTCAAGTTACTTATGGAAATACGAACGGATACTCCTAGGCTGGATATATGCGAGTGTCGTGTGCTGTGGCTGTCGGATCCTGGTCGCCATGTTTTCCTACTGGCCCCGATAAGCCCGATAAGATCGCGCCAATCAGTCAGTCACATCTTGCTCAATTCACTGAAAGAGCAGCCAGTCATAGTGACTCAAAAGATATTACAATGGTCTTTTATTGCCACTACTCTCTCGCTGTCTTCCATATACTGAGGTATGTTGCTTCAGCATCACTGCCATAGATGACGTCTGTGAGGCTCCCCACAAGCGTCGTATCATACGAGCCTAGTGCGAGGGGAAAGTTTTGCGACTGGCCCGCTAGTAAATTGGAGAATGGGGCCAATTTTGAATTGACCCCGACCTATGCATAAGAATCTTCATACGAATGAAGATGGAATCATTGCACTCAATCAGGAGTAGTCATAGATCATTAGCATCCATCAATTCCAGCCTTCCTATGCCAGAATCAAAAAGAGAGAGACTCTCCGATAAGCTAGCACCAGAAGCCCTTATCGCGAAATGGGAGTCGGGGTGGGCATTCCTAATCGGGGCAAGCACTAGCAAGCGTAACATTATTTTGGCGGTGAGATTTGCTAAGATTAAACAAAATGCTTAATTTGCTGATACTAGTTACTACTAATTAACTTGGCTATGCGTATTCGTATCATTGCGTGTAATTGTCTATGTGGTGGCCACGGCCAATGACGTGTCGAGGAAGCTATGCGCCATGGCCCCTCCAGGAAGAAGCAAAGCAATCAGGGAAAAACTTCCAGCTCCTTACTACGTATACCTTTCCTTACTCTACTCTCAGACTGCACCATTGATGTAGTTGCTTCTCTCCGTCTAGTTGATCGTACACTTCGCTTAACGTCAACATGGTCACCTACTCTGCCCGACAGCTCTACTACGACGGCAAGACCCAATCCGCCACCTCCAACAAGACCTTTCAGACCATCGATCCCGCAACCGGCGCACACATTGCAGATATCCACGAAGCTTCTCGCGCCGACGTCGACAAGGCCATCCAATCTGCAGAAAGGGCTTTCCCGTCATGGTCTGCTACACCCCCCATTCAGCGCGCGCGCATTCTACAAAAAGCAGCTCAACTCTTGCGCGCACGCAACGATGAGATAGCCACGGCCGAAACGCACGACACCGGAAAAGCTTTCAGTGAAACTAGTGTGGTTGATGTCGCGACCGGCGCTGATGTTCTCGAATATTTTGCAAATTTGGTAGGCGGTGGTGGGTTGAATGGGGAGACTACGCAATTGAGGGAAGACGCTTGGGTTTATACTAAGAAAGCGCCTCTGGGTGTATGTGTGGGTATAGGAGCATGGAACTATCCTATTCAGATGTGAGTTTTACTTCTCCGGTAGGCGGCTGTCTCTCTAATGCATGGGTATCAATAGAGCCCTCTGGAAATCAGCACCCTGTCTCGCAGCTGGCAATACAATGGTCTACAAACCCAGTGAATTCACATCTCTTCACGGCGAAACTCTTGCCAAAATCTACACCGATGCCGGTCTCCCCGCAGGCGTCTTTAATGTTGTCCACGGCGCCGGTGATGTTGGCGCATACCTGACCGCTCATCCTTCAATCGCCAAGGTATCATTTACCGGACAAGTTTCCACGGGCAAAAGGGTAGCTGGAGCAGCAGCAGGAAACATGAAATATGTCACGATGGAACTCGGTGGGAAATCACCACTCCTAATTCTCCCGGACGCCGATCTTGAGAATGCCGTTGATGGTGCCATGATGGCCAATTTTTACAGCACGGGACAAGTCTGTACGAATGGAACACGGGTCTTTGTGCCGAAGAATATGAAGACGGCTTTTGAAACGCGTCTTTTAGAAAAAATGCAATACGTCCGAGCCGGTCCCGCCATGGATCCGGCAACAAACTTCGGCCCGCTCGTATCACGAGTTCACCACCAAAAAGTCACAGACTATATTCGACACGGCATTGAGCAAGATAAAGCAAAACTCCTTTACGGCGGCCCAGGCCAACCCGCCAATCTACCCCAAGACCTCCAAAACGGATTCTGGGTCCAACCAACCATCTTCACCGACTGCACGGATTCCATGAAAATAGTCAAAGAAGAAATCTTCGGCCCGGTCCTTTCTATCCTCACATACGACACCATCGAAGAAGCCGTACAACGCGCCAATACGACCGAGCTAGGTCTTGCCGCGGGTGTGTTCACTTCGAATCTGAACCTGGCACACCGTATCATCGACCAGTTACAGGCCGGTATCACGTGGGTGAATTCGTGGGGCGAGTCACCAGCTGAAATGAGTGTCGGTGGATGGAAGCAGAGTGGTGTTGGTGTTGAGAATGGTAGGAGGGGGATAGAGGCGTGGGTACGGAATAAGAGTACTTTGGTAGATATGAGTAATGTGGTGGCTACTGCTTTTGCAAAGCTATAAGCAGATATCTCGGTCATATATAGAATGTACATCATATCATATTTGAGTAGTGTTGAAGAAGTTGTGTACATAACAGACATGCGAACAAGAGAACTCCAGTAAATATTGTTCAATCTAGCCAATCAAATAGACTCTAAAGCAAACCCTAACCTGCTCGACGATGCGATCTTTTCCAAAAGAGAAAAAAAAAAGAATAGCTACAACCAGCGAAAATAGCACAAATACTACTACAACATGTACATCTCAAACAGCAGTCATCCTCGAACCCATACGATCAGGCGACAACTCCCCTTTGAGCGCAGCATCCAACCCCGAAATCCCTGAATCCAATATCCGTGACGACATACTATCCGGCGTCAATTCACCATCTTCGGCGGCGGAGCGATGCATATCAGTGTTGATTTTGAGATCTTTGGGCACGAGGACGCGCTGATTGTTGCTGTCTGAAGGAGCTGATGTGACAGATGCTAGCAATGTTCCAGTGGTGAGTAATGGAGCCGGGACGTAGGTTCGTGGACGATAGACTAGTGGTGGACCCTGGGTGCGCGCATCTGTGCCGGATTGTTCGATAGACTCGAAATACTTGACAGTCTTCACTTTGAGTTCCATCGTGGCATCTCGGTCTGCGACGATAAGTGGGTGAGGATGTAATTGGAGCGCGGACAGGGTCCACATATGATTTACACCACCTTCGAGACCGTGATGTAAAGCTAGTGCCTTGTGTGATCCCGTGCAGACAATCACGACTTCGCGCGCATCCATGATCGTCTGGATACCGACCGTCAACGCCTTCTTGGGGACTTTGTTGACGTCGTGGTCGAAAAACCGTGAGTTGGCGACGATGGTGTCGTAGGCCAGGGTTTTCACACGCGTGCGACTTGCGAGTGATGAACCCGGCTCGTTGAAGGCGATGTGGCCGTCTGGTCCGACACCGCCGAGGAAGAGCTCTATGCCGCCCATGCGCGCGATCTTGGCTTCGTAGGAGGTTGCTTCGGCGGCGAGGTCGGGGGCATTGCCGTCTAGGATGTTGATGTTGGCGGGGAGAATGTCGACATGAGAGAAGAAATGTTTGTACATGAAGCTGTGATATGATTCTGGGTGGTCGCGCGGGATGCCGACGTATTCGTCCTGAATACTCTTGTCAGTCTTATGTCCACTTGCGGCGCTGTCTTTGTCAGGAGTCGAACTAACCATGTTAAAGGTAACAACATTGCGAAACGAGATGTCACCAGCCTTGTGCCTTTGCACGAGAATACGATAGATGATCTCTGGACTGCTGCCGGTAGGAAGACCGAGGACAAACGGCTTCTCCGGCGTAGGGTTAAACGAATTGATTCGGCCTGGTTGCGAAGTTAGCCCTGCAAGCCCTTTCTCAGACAGATTTGATGATTACATACTGACTATATATTCGGCGATGTATTCAGAGACACCCCGAGGGTCTTCGCGGATGATAACTCTCCTGTTCGAACCAGTCAGTCAGATTTGCTTTGGTGATTAACGTGGGCTATCCCTTACATTGCGCAGATTGAAGGCGAACTACGTCACCTCACTTAAGCTTCCGATAAGAAGATAGAACGAATGCAGAATGCCGAACTGCAGCTTCGTAGGTGTTCTTTTCGCAGATAGGATTGATCAGGTCCTGCGTATATAGGAAATAAAATATGAAAGAGAAGAAAAAAGAAACAGTAGATGATTCGAAAAAAATAAGTAGGCACAAGTAAGTTACATGGACCCAAGGCAGGTGATGAAGGATGGAACCATAGAACTGGGCTTCTCTTATCGGGTACAGTAAGATACATCCAGACGCAATTACGCCGATGAAAGAAGCACACGGAGTATAGTAAAATTACACATCTCTGTAAAGTGAGCTGGCCAGTCATGTTCTCCGTATCAATCACACTTACAACGTGGACATGCCATTCATTAGCCAGCAAAATGCCATGGATGCTTCAAGGAATGTATCGGTACATACTACGTGATGAACAATGTACATTGCCCGCCTCCGGATGTGATGGCGACGGTTGCCTTGAATCTGGAGATTGTGGTGTAACGGCTCCATCGTATGTCATGTTGCGCTTATAGCCCCGCCAATTGACGAATAAGATCTTAGTCAACTAGCTATCATCAAAGCTATTTGATTCATATCATGATAGCTTGCTCTTTGTTGGCTTGCCGTAAGATCATGTGCATTGTGTAATTTAATCTAGGTAGCTAATGGAGCTACAACTTGACCTGATTCCTACCTTCATCTCCTTATAGCCGACTTAGGCATAGCAATAGTTTACCGAGATTGTTAAATTCTGTTCATCCTGGATCCGGAACTTGAAGTTGATTGCATACAGATCTGAATATCTACATGTAATCGATCGTTACAATACGTCGTCTATATTGAGGATTACAATACTCGTACTGTATGTGCCTGTAAGATATACCGGATACTGACGAGATACTCCGTAGAACATGCCGAACAGTCCGATCCGAATCATTATTGAGAACAAACAACACTCCGAGGGATGGACATTCATTTTTTTGAAGATATAAACCACAAATTCCTCCAAATCGTTGCTGTTCATTCATCCTACTTCATCATCAGCAACGAATTTTATATGTGATCGTGATTTCATACAATACATACAATCGTAAGAATTATCTAACCGCATTCGGACCTGCCAAGCCCTCTGGACAGACTGTTGCATTCAGCCAGAGCAACGTGACATTTGCTGCAACGGTGGCATCCTCTTCCGTTCTTCTGTTCTTTAACTTAGTTAAACAGTGCATGTGTACGTTACATAATACGTATGTTGACGATTCTCTAGCCATGTAGAAAATAATCCCCTTAACTGTTAAGTGACTAGCACTTTCTTCGGATGTTCTAGAAGACTAGAGGGCATATCCTAGGTGAAGACGAACCACTATCACTACATATGCAGCTCTGGTCGCTTCCAAGGTTATTTAGAAACTATCTGTATACCGAGCTCGAGTTCTTGATGATCGGATAGACTTCTCTTCGTTTTAGGTCATGGCTAACAAGCTGCTCGGTCGCGAGTGTCTTCGACGTATCGAGTCTGTGTCAGATGCTTAGACAGCGCTCTGTGTATGTTGAAGAAGTCGAAATCTCTCCAGATCCAAGAAATAATGGATGAAACGGACGCTAGGCCTCTTTGGGCCAAGTCTGGGGTTTCCCGAGTTAGTGCCGGGTCAGGTGATCTGGCCAAGTTATCTGTCCAATCAGCATCCCTTGGTTTTTCTTTATCTGTTTGTTGGCGATTTGTGCTTTGTCTTATCGGTCGAGGTCAGCACGTGAGTTGCTCCGTAGTTAAGCTAAGCACTAGTTGTGGTTCTTTCTCCATCTGCCAGCCCGCCGATCGTATATTCTTTGCATTTTGTCTTGCTGTTTGTCGGAATCTGTCGTTCTATATTTGACGTCGCAAGCCAGTCGCAAGCCAGCTGCGCTCTAATCGAGATCCTTGCTTGTTTGACCTTTTGTTGTTCATTCCCACGGAGCTCTCTCCGGGCTCCGGCTCGGCTTCACCCTTTCTGCAACTGGCGATTCGCGACTCGATTCCTCGAATAACAGTTATACGACGTGCCTTACAATTATACCATTACCTCGGCTATCGAAAGACTTTTCTCAACCTTGTATGCTATTTGACACCTTATAGCCCGCTGGACGACAGTCACTAGAGACTTCGAAGCTTTATACTTTGCGACCAGCCTCCGATCCCGGTCTATAACTTGCGCCAACGTTCCTACCACCCAGAGCATCATTCAAGCGGCAATAACATCCGTTGCATCGCTCCACATAATAAGATTTCGATTCCGATCGATATAACTGAAGCCAGTGTGGCCTGATATCGCTGCGGGCTGGCAATCCCTCGCGCCGGGCCGTCATGGCCCCAAAGGACGGGGCATTGCCCCCCATTTGGGACGATTTGGATTGGTAAATTCACCTCCATCTGGGGAATCGCAGTGGGCGACTTATCAAGCTCAGACTGACAATGCGATTGTAGGCAAATGGGCCAGCTCTTTATGATGGGTTTTGACGGAACAAAGGTTGACGACCAGATCCGAACGCTGATCGAGAATTATCATGTCGGCAGTATTATCCTATCCGCTAAGAATCTCAAATGTATGTCGTTACCAAGTGCAGCTCAAATAATACAATGCTGATGATGCTCTCATAGCTGCCGAAGAAACTACGAGACTCATTCTAGAATTACAAACGATAGCGCGGGATGCTGGACATCCAGTTCCACTTCTGATTGCTCTGGACCAGGAGAATGGAGGAGTCAATAGCTTATACGACGAGATATATATACGACAATTTCCTAGCGCCATGGGCATTGCTGCAACGGGCTCCAAGCGACTCGCCCACGAAGTTGCGTCGGCCACTGCGCAGGAATTAAGAGCTGTTGGCGTCAATTGGATTCTGGGTCCTGTCTTGGACGTTTTGACTAACGTGCGCAGTCAGCCCATCGGCGTTCGAACGAGTGGAGATGACCCTCAAGAAGTATCGCAATATGGCGTCGAAAGTATGAAAGGATACCAAGAAGCAGGACTGGTTACGTGCGGTAAACACTTTCCCTCATACGGCAATATAGAATTTGTAGGTTCACAAACCGACGTTCCCGTGATTACCGAGTCATTAGAGCAATTGAGCTTGAGTGCTTTGGTTCCATTTCGCAATGCCATTGCAAATGGCCTGGATGCGATGATGGTAGGCGGAGTTGCCATGTCTTCTGCTGGCGTGAATGTGATGCACGCCTGTCTTTCGGAACAAGTGGTGGATGGCCTTCTACGAAAAGACTTGAAGTTTGACGGAGTCGTGGTCTCTGAATGTTTGGAAATGGAAGCACTTACACATAACATCGGTGTGGGCGGTGGTACTGTCATGGCAATGAAGGCTGGTTGCGACGTGGTCCTTCTGTGCCGTTCGTATCCATTCCAACTGGAAGCCCTGAACGGGCTAAAACTGGGAGTTGAGAATGGAATGATCAGCCGCTCGCGAATCACGCAGTCCCTTCAAAGGGTTCTTGCCATGAAGGCGCGGTGTACGACATGGGAGCAAGCCTTGAACCCAGGAGGTATCAGTGTCTTAACGCAAGTGCAACCATCTCATACTAGCCTTTCGACTCGCGCGTACGATAAATCCATTACACTCGTTCGCGATACCAACGGCTTACTTCCTTTGCCGCAAATACTCGAACCAGATGAGGAACTACTTTTATTGACACCTTTAGTCAAGCCCTTGCCTGCATCAGCCGTTTCGCGCTCTTTGTTGGACATGATGGCCACTTCACCTGACCCGTCGGCTTCGTGGGAGAAAGGATCGTCATTGTCCAGCGGTGAGAGTGTCTTTCGAGAATTTGGTCGATCACTTGCTCGTCAGAGATCCGGTCGAGTACTACATACTTCCTACACATCTACTGGGGTACGGCCGATACACGAGAGTCTGATTAACCGGGCCAGTGCCGTGGTTATACTCACAGCCGACTCGAATCGAAATCTTTATCAGCACGGATTCACCAAACACGTATCCATGATTTGCAAATCGCAGTACTCCCAGACAGGCGAACGACGTGAAAAACCAGTCATTGTGGTTGCAGTAAGCTCGCCTTATGACTTTGCCATAGACCCGTCTATCGGCACGTATATATGTACATATGACTTTACCGAGACTGCGCTACAGGCGCTGGTCAAGGTGCTTTATGGTGAACTCTCGCCTACAGGTTCGTTACCTGGTACGATCAGCCGAAGCCAGAAAATACACCAATCACGCCAGCACTGGTTAGTCGAAGCGTGGAATGAGCAGCGCGACAGTGAAGCGCTTGATGTGTTACTAGATGCTGTGAGAGAAAACGGCTCGCATGCGGAATTGACGAATGTTTCGTCTCACAGTTTCCTTCTTCGAGACGACGACGTCGACGAAGCACACTTTGTGGTGCGAAATAGTACAACACAGGCATTATATGGATTCTGTTCGACGTATTTTTTCCGGTCAACTGGGACCGGGGTCATTGGTGCCATATTTGTGGACCCTACGAGACGAAAGCTGTCGATAGGACATTCACTTCATAACCGGGCAATCCGAAGCCTTTTGCAGCGAAAAGGGGTCAAACGATTTCAACTCGGCTCTCGCCTACCGAGCATATATCTAGGAATTCCTGCTGCTAACCCTGTGGAACGTAAAAGATTGCGGCAATGGTTTGCTCAATTAGGATGGAACACGGCCCTGTCGCGACCCCTATGCAGCGTCTTACTTCGACCGCTATCAACATGGACAGCCCCCGAGGGTCTTGCCAAAAGCCTACACACCAACGAGGTAGACTACGACCTTGTACACGGCTGGGAATACGCAGAGTCCATATTTGATCATATCAAGACCAATTCTCGGCAGGGTGTGATGGAGATATACAAAATGGCGCTCAGCGGCGCACCACATTCAGGCGTCATACGCGCCAAGAGGCCCGATGACGGTGCTATTCTGGGGAGTGTGGTGATATATAACAGTCAATCCGCAATAGCGGAGTACATTCCAGCATTGCATAAGAAAGACAAGGAGAAGGAGAAACAAGTCAATGGCAGCAGCAGTAAATCTAGCGTGAATGGAAGCAGCAACACTGGAGGAGGGGGGGGAGGAGTTTCGTCACCAGTCATCTCTCCATCGGTCGGTGAATATGCGACATTGATGCAGGGATTGATTCTGTTGGGAATCAAGCAAGTTCGAAAATCCGGGGCAGATGCGGTTATGCTTGACTGTGTACGTTTTTTTTTCCCACATCGCCGTTTGGGCTTCCTGAAGACTGACTGGAAATATAGGTCGACGGCGACGGAAACTTTGATAGTTTGACGGCAATGGGATTTACGGTGCTTCATACCTTTGAGGAAGTTACCTGTGACGCGACGACGTGGAAGTTGATGCAGTCATCCTAAGCCATTTTGTCTATGCCGAGAAGGGAGATTTATATTCCAGTGCGTGAATGAATGTCAACAATGTGTGTGTTGTATAGGTAGGAAGAGTTTCATCTGTGCTGTACGAAAGGAATGTTCGATTACGAAATTACCTACCTCCTTGACGCAGGTGAAGGTACCTAGTTCTGTATGTCATAAGTGTACATTCATTTATATATTGTGTTCATTTCTGTGACAATTGTATTTCATCTACATATTTTCGGTGGCGTTAATCCTGTCTACCCAGGTATTTAGGTATCAATGAATGAATGAACGAATCTATGGATCGTCTTGCGCAACGACAAACATGTTAGGGCACAATCATGATTTAAACTGTGAAATCCGTCCAGGAGTCAATAGTTCCTTGCATCCATTGCATGTCATCTAACGCCATCGACATTGTGGGAGTATCAGTAGTAGTCACCAAAGGTGTTGGACCTATTTCAATTGCAGGGACGGGTTGATCAGACCAAACACCAGGTCCCAATCCGAGGGAGGATGTCGTAGCAGCAGTCTCTGACAGGTACGATCCAGTGGATGTTTGCAGAACCACCTCATCGAGAGGTGAAGGTGTAAGGGACGTAGAATCCTTCTGACCTGCTGCAGAGGAGCGGCGCCACCCCATCAAATTCCGACGAAACTGTTGAGTAACTCGGTCCATACGCCCATTAACATCATGGACTAACCGTGCTGCACTCGCAGCAGCTGCGAAATGCTCTCCGATAATCTCTAGATTCCTTACAGCTGCCTTCAAAGACTTTCGAGCCGGTGGTGTAGGCGGACAAACGGGGTTGGCAAGGACAAAGCCCAGAGTACACAACACGGCATCCCATTGATATTGATAAACATGGAACCAGCCATGTGCTAAGTCTGTTTCGGAAAGGACTTGGTGGAGGATATTTGTAATGGTTATGGCATGATAGACGCATGAGATGCTGAGCCCGTCCGCCAAGGGGGTAAGGGATTGAGCCACTGGAGGAAATCGGATGAATTGTCGCAAAAGAGATATTTGGAGGTGATGATAGAGCAGCTCGAGCAGAAGTCGTTGGCGCTGAAGCCATAAGGGGATGTATGTATCTAGGTTCAGGGATGACCGATCTGTTGAAAATGCTTCTCCTTCGCCTTTGCGCGCGCACTTGAGTGATTTGGGGACGCTTTGAACCCATTCACGAACTAGGGTCGTTTTGCGGTTGAAGAATTCAGCCAGTGCTTCGGTTATTATAGGATCATCATGGATATCTCCGTTGACACTATTGGCGTCGATGAGCAGCTGGGAGCATTTTGTTTCAAAAGCAGCCTGGGCTCCCTGCACGGCAGATATGAGTTTTGTGCACTGAATGTGAAAGCTGAGATAGCTGATATCTTCAAAACTTGAAAGAAGCGAGGTGCCGGATATTCGGGTTTGCTCGGGTTGGTCATGGTCAAGCTCAGAATTCTGAACCAGCGCAGGCCGTCCTAAATTCATCGAGAGCTGCGCATCCAGGCGGTAAATGGTACTCCATATCCGACGGTAAAGCGCTTGGTCATCCAACGATGTACCCTCCGCAGGCCGGAGATGCAATCTCAAGGCTTGGGCAATCCGCAATGTCGTGCCCAAATTGCTATGAGCAGCGTTAAACTGGGAAATATTGTATAGGTAGATAATCATGTAGATATGAGTCTGTAGTGTCATGATGGAAGGCTGCTCCAGCTCATTTTGCAGCAATCGTTGAGCTCTCTGGTAGTGTATATGGCCGGCCATATGCACGTTCTTTTGGGGCTGAGGGGCGTGCTGGGTTTCTTGGGTACCGTGATGTTCGCCGAAGAGAAAAACACTGCCAAACTGCATGCAAACGGCAAGTAGGACGTCGACCAATGCCGAAGGCTTCCGAGTAGCAGTTCCATCAGGTGTAGCAATTGAGAGCCACAGAGAGTCATAGTACTGGTTGAATTCCGTTTCGGAGAGAATAGGGTATACACAATGGAATGCCTGCCATAGAAGAACGAGATAGTATTCTTCCTGAACGCGTGTCAGATCCTCTGCATAGTATGGTGTATCCGACAGTGATTGCTGCTGCTGTTGAGGAGTAGACTTATAATTAATATCTGCTAAACATTTCTTGAGGCTTACATCCCCAAAGGACTGGTTGAGTGCGTCGGAGGAGAGGTATTGGGTGATTCGAGCCAGAAAATAGGATGATGACATGGGTCCGTAGTACAAATTTCCCGTACGAGCGCCAAGTTCGCGTAACCCTTGCCATTCTTTGCTAATAGCTGGATCAGAGCTCTGCTCCGTAACTCTAATAGAATCAATGATTGCGTCTGGTGATGGATGCAATGATGGATTTGAGCTATTAGTCTGAGCCGGAGTCTGAATTTGAGCTTGTCGTACTCGTGCCTCGGCAGCTTCCTGTCTAGCTAGCCTGAGCTGCTCCTGAAGGTCCTTGACTTTGCTTCGTAGTCGTAGTATATCTCTGTTCTCATGTTAGTATGAAATCTCTCCCCATCGAAACAAGATAAACGTACCTGTTCGCAGAAGGCAGAGACGTCGCCTCCAGCAGCCTCGAATTGCTGCAATGCTCACCACGACTCTGGCAATTCTTGCAAGGCTGTTCGTCGTCACATTTGATTCTGTTTACACGACACCAATCGCAAGCCCGGGAGACTTGTTGGCGTCGTCTTGGTCGAGCAGAGGATTTTGATACATTTGTTGTGGTGGTGGTGGTGGTGGGATCTGTATTCGCACGAAAAGTGGAAAACATGAGTGAGAGTGTCAAAAGATACAAGTACAGAATTGTAGTACGGGGTCGTGTGCGTAAATTAGTCCATGAATAGATGTTCGTACAAGTATAAATTGCTTCTTCTTGTTGCGTTCCTTTGCAACAATCGACAATTACTAAGCAGGTATTTAGGGTTCCACCAATCTGCGGAAATCCGTAACCCTAAATTGCATAAAGCAACCCTAATCCAATGGCCTCCATTGCCCCCTCCACTTATTTGATATGACAATTATCCATCCAAATCAATCAACTTATTGATGACCAAGGTTATATCCGCTTGGACATCGATGCTAACCATTGAGTATTTTACTGGCATTGGTATGGGGCTGATCGGGAGCCGGACTCCATGGGTCTAGTATTATTATGAGACTTTATCGACGCTTCGCAGAACGAAAACGAATAATTACGCTTATGCATTAATTAATGCCTTGCCAACTGCATAACACTCTTTCGATATACTCGCTAATGATTTTCACACCAAGTTCGAGGCCACGGGAGTACGCCGAGAATACAGTTCAATTGTGGATGCTCAGTCTAGAATCACTTCAACAATCATAGTCTGTAGCCAGTCCTTTCAGTCAGTCTGCTTGATATAGGCCCTTATCAAATGATTCTACCGGACCCGGATGAACTTCGAATCACTCAATAAGGCCGACATTGGGAGTCCACGTCCACGGCCAACACTTCCGAGCATGATCGAGCACCAACAATCACAAGATCGCTATGGCCGAGGGAGGTGCTGCCACTCCTCCCTCGACATTAAGTGGAGCACTGGTGAAGAAGAAGCTCCATCAGTTCTCCTCCGCGCAAACTTGACTTAGACGCTCTAGATTCCACATTTCCCCAATTGGAGTTCCCCAATGGACGAGTAGCCATTCATGCAAACAACAATCGTCTGGGAATGGCCTGGCTTCGAAGCCTTGTGTATCACCAGCAACAGCAGCAAAGTGCTTTGAATACAGCCATCGCACAGTCTCCATACTATTCTCAACCCCTATCAGGTTGCGGTTTTTCTGTGTTCCAAGAATTCGTGTCTCGACATCCGCTTCTCTGTGAGATAAAGGGGATCAATTCACGGATGTCCAAATTGTGACCTGCACGAGTTCATCGCTCGCCAAATAACGACCTATTTCAAGGAAGTGCCTTGCTTACTCATGCCATTTCACAAATCCAGTCCTCATAATGAAAATATCACCCTGGCGGCACTCCGTTCCCTGAAATCGCAGCACTTCTTCGATCTCGGAAACAGGTATCTTATGTGAGCTGATGGCAGAAGGTGGGTTTTTACCGGGATTTTTATGCTCCCACCACCGGAGCTGAGAACTACATCAGCACTCCTCGATCGACCGAGAGAAATATCATGCATACCCAATCTACGAGAATTCCGCGGCCGACTATACCGCCTCGGTTGCATATATCTGCATTCTCATTATTAGTATGAGTGACTTGATTCCTTTTTATGATTTGGGGGCCCTGACTATGCATCCCATTCCTCGGAGTGTCTCTGATCTCCTCCGGTGTTACACCGTTGTAGAAGAGTCCTTGCTTTTGCAATCCGCACTGCAAGTGACAAATTCGGTCCGGTCAGATCTCTGATAATTTACGACAAACGTAACTAGAACAATCAAATAGAATCCAAGAAGGAACCTGGTCACTAACATGCTTAAGGCCATCCCATTGTGAACCCGTCTGCGTATTCATTTTGAGCTCATCATCAAACCCAACAAAGCCCTGGTCACGAAGGTCTATAATACGGTGCTCGATTTTCGAGCGGCCAAAGCTCGGATAGTCCAAGTGATGCATTGCCCAGTCAAGTTGGACATGTATTCCCAGCTGAATCTCCGCCGCAGCGGCTTTGATGACTTGAGGAGTGAGGAGGTTCAGAGCTAGAAACTGCCCATCAGTACTCACTTCACCTTCTCGGTTCCGATCGTATGCCGTCGTGAGTAAGAAGACCTACTTCCAAGTTCATCCTTCTTTCCATCTTGATCAAAGAATCCCCAGAGACAACCTTGTGGTTGGCCCTCGCTTCGAGGGAGATCATCAAAGGGAGGAAACACATAATCCGTTCCGGATGTCATACTGCCGAATGTCAACTATTCTCGATAATCTTTGTCGTTACGTAGTAGGTACCATCATCGAAGACTCTTCAAAGCCCTTTGAGGGGTAACTTGGAAATAGTCCTCATGTGCGCCCTACTCAAGTGGTGTCCTTCCTCATGCAACCCTGGTGCATGGATCAACAAATACATACCTGTAATAAACGAGGCCCGCTAAGCTGCCTCAGTAGTTATCTGTTATTCCGAGAGCGATGATGATAGCACAAGTCTGTACCTAGGAAAGGCTATCATGTCAAACAAATAGTGAAGAGACGCTATCTTCAAAGGGCCCTGTTTGCCTCTTCATCAATTTCTGAATGTGAATCACATTAACAATGTTTTCCTTAGATTCGGCATCCTCGAGAAGCCGCCCGCTTACACATTAGAGAGCCGACTCAGTGATAGCCAGAAATATCAACTTAGGAGAGTTCAACTCCATCCGGTACTTCCAAACTTACGTCCGTGATCTGGGCAGTGTTCAAATACTTGTTTCAAGGTTATATTGAGAGGTTGCATTCGGGCTTGTACAAAACATGAATCGAGGATGGTAACTGATATAGATCACCAAAACATCAAGGGCAGTAAAACTTTTAATCACAAATGCCACAGCCAAGAACATACTGAGACGTAGATACATGCCCAAATACGAATGATGCTCTGATAATTAGGTATCCCTCCCAGCAATTGACAACATCGATGTAAGGCACTTATTATAACCAGAAGTTATCATACACCAATAATTGCGCACTATCAATGTCTGCTTCCACTTCAGGTATTCTAATAATCCATTGATATTGACAACTTTATCTTCTCCTAAAAAGACTTGAGGGCTTCATGAAGTCACCCGATTAGGAAATTCTCCCATGTTACCTGATTAGGAAATCCTGCGTAATAACTCCGGAACTCCTTTAAGCAGGACATTGCCATCTTCAGACACAAGAACAGTTTTACGAACAAGCTTGGTTCAATTTTGGGATCTGTTACTGTAATACGTATTCTCAAGTAAATATAGATCCAGCATGAGTATTTATTTGTTGTCTTCTAATGCCAATCAATGCTGCGGTTGCCAATTGACGTCATGAAAAACATTCTTCTGTTCGTGAAACTGTCTCTTTATAGGTTGCTTTGAAGAGCTAAGATTTGAAGAGCACGCAGCCATGTACACTGAGTCCGTTGATTGCTCCCCTTATCAAGGTTCTGGTCAGCGCGACTTTGGAATGGAGGCTTCGACACCATCTGAGGGCTCAGACGAGAAGTCGACTGTGAGTGACAGCAATGCCCAGCCGCCTGAAGAAAACCTCAAGATATCGAATCAAAAGATTGCAGATGCCTCGAATATCAAAGAAAGAATCAGAAAATTTTTCGCAATGCGCAAGGGTGGCATTGAAGACGAAACTATTGTGGTCTTCAACGACATCTCTGTTGAGGGTAGTGGGACAGGGGTAAGTAAATACACCCTGCTAGCCAATTGGTGCAGAATACCAATAGATTCTGACATGAAAACTAGACACTGCCCGCACCAACGATCTTGTCAGCTACCAAATCGGCTTTTGGGGTACTCGGCCCTCTCCAGCATCGATTGAGAAAGCATCCCTCTCGGCCGATCCTTAGAGAGTTCTCGGGCACCATCGATTCGGGAGAGATGTTGCTTGTAATAGGGAAGCCAGGCAGTGGCTGTACTACATTTCTAAAGACGCTATCCTATATGTGGGAGGAATATAAAGAAGTTCAAGGGAGCCTTACTCTAAACGGCCATCTCATCCAGGAGCTATTGGCGAAGCGCCCTCAAGATGCTATATTCTGCGGTATGCTTTCCAACTGACCGGTCTTAGTAGAGAAGGTTACCTAGGTATCGGTAGACTAACTAGTCAAAGCTGAATCCGACGACCATTTCCCTACTTTAACCATCTCTGAGACACTACGCTTTGCGGTTCGAGCTAGATGCAGCCCAGATACATCAGCAAAGGACATTGACACGATGGTCTCTCAACTCGCCGGGCTGGTTGGCCTTGAACATGTGATGAACACTAAAGTCGGTGATGCGTATATTAGAGGAGTCAGTGGAGGAGAAAGGAGACGAGTCTCACTGGCAGAGGCATTGGCAACATGTGCTCGGTAAGTAATTTCTGTCTCTTTAGTTGTCGGTCACTAACATCTCTCTGAGATTGATTTGTCTCGATAACCCAACTCACGGATTAGACTCTTCCACTGCCCTCGAATTTGTGGAAATGATGAAGGAATGGGCAAATCAAAGTCGCTGCGTCACAGCCATGAGTGTATATCAAGCCAGCGATGCGATCGTGGCATATTTTGATAAAGTTTTGGTAATAAATTCGGGCCGACAGATCTTTTACGGCAAGTTACACGAAGCAAAATCATATTTTGAAGGTCTTGGGTTCGAGTGCTTACCGACAACAACCGTATCCGATTTCCTCAATTCGATGTCAGCTGAGCCGGACGTACGACGTGTTCAAGAAGGTAAACAGCATCAGGTGCCACGGACTCCGGAGGAATTTGAGACTGCCTTTCGTGCTAGTCGGTTCTATCATCAGTTACAAGAGTCAATAAGCACCGCCCAAAAGGAGACAGCATCAAGGTCTCGGGAATTGGTCAAGATGCCGGCATTTTCTCTGCCAATTTATCGTCAGATTTGGTATTGTGCTTCTCGTCAGTTTCGAATTGTTACAAGGAATCACAGTCTATGGCTTGTAGAGCCAGTGACCATTATTGTGCAGAGTCTTGCTCTGGGGACTTTGTTTAGAGACCAACGGCAAACAACCCAGTCTCTGTTCATATTTGCTTCCTCCTTATTCTTTACAGTCCTAGTTCCAGCGCTACAATCAATGGCCGAGTTCGGGAACGGATTTGCACAGCGGCCACTCATACTCAAGCAGAAGCGTTACCGGATATGCCGTCCTATTTCGTATGCATTGGGCCTTGTTATAACTGACGTTGTGTGGAAAGTTGCAGCCATCACTTACAACATACCGTTGTACTTCTTAACGGGTTTTCAACGCACTGCGGGCAACTTCTTTACTTGGTTCCTTGTTGTTTATATCGAGCATCTCGCCCTTTCGATGTTCTTCAGGTCAGTTGCTGTATTTTCGCCCAATATGCATCGTGCTGTACTTCCGGTTGGTATATTCTTCAACATGTACGTGCTGTATACGGGTTTGTATGTGCCAGCACCTCACATGCAGGTATGGCTCGGATGGTTGCGGTATCTCAACGTGAGTCTATAAAATCCTCTACCTTTTCAATATTAGTTTGTCGCTGAATTACATCTCACGTCAAGCCACTATACTATGCTTTTGAGTCAGTTATGGTCAATGAATTCCGAGATCTGAGCTACCAGTGCAGTCCATCAGACATCGTCCCTTCCGAATCAGCTTACACGAATGTCTCGCATCAAGTCTGTGCTGTCGCTGGATCTCGTCCTGGAGAGCTTTCCATCACAGGAATATCGTATCTTCAAGTACAGTATGGGTTTGAAAGAGCTCACCTTTGGAGAAATGTCGGGATCAATGCTGCACTGTTTGTGTTCTTTGCTCTATGCTCTGGGTAAGCCCCCATTGGTTTGTAACCCATCGGCGAAGCTTTGCTAATTCCGCCCCATTTGTTGGCAGAATTGGAATGGAGAGGTTGAGAACACCTGCTGGAAAACTAGCTACGGTTTTTTACAAAGGGAATACATTGATTGTCGAAACCAAGTCAGACATTGAGAGAGGAAATCTCGACAGAGTTGTCGCTCCAGAAGGCACCACGACAGTCAACCACAATGGGCAGAGCACCATACAAGATAGAGCCCATACATTTGCATGGAAAGACCTGTGTCTCGACATTAAAACCAAGGACGATAACAGACGACTTCTTGACAGCTTGAGTGGCTGTGTGAAGTCTGGACAGCTCAAAGCACTGATGGGTGTCTCAGGGGCAGGAAAAACTACGCTTCTCAATGCACTTGCTGGTCGTTCTTCAGTCGGGACTTTAACAGGTGAACTGGCGCTGGATGGGAGAGTACTTCCTGAATTCTTCCGCAGTAGAATGGGTTATGTCCAGCAACACGACATTCATCTCCCCACGCAAACGGTTCGCGAGGCTTTGCAAATGACGGCGCGATTGAGACGTGACAGGACGATCCCACTTGAAGAGAAATATGCCTATGTCGAAAAGGTCATCCAGTGGCTAGATATGGAGAACATTGCTAATGCTCTAATCGGCGTCCCTGGTGCCGGACTCAACCTCGAACAGCGGAAAAAGGTGAGTATAGGTGTAGAGATGGCGTCAAACCCAGAAATACTATTCCTGGACGAACCCACATCTGGTCTCGATGGGCAATCAGCCCTTTCGATAATCCAACTTCTCCGCCGATTGGTAGAGTCTGGTCAGGCAATCGTATGTACCATCCATCAACCCGCAGCTGAACTTATTGACATGTTTGATGAGTTGTACCTTCTCAGTCGAGGTGGCAAGGTGGTCTATGATGGGCCATTGGGAGTTCATTGCCAACAAGCAATCAAATACTTTGAGGGGAATAGTAGAAAGTGCGGTCCAGGAGAGAATCCAGCAGAATTCTTCCTAGATGTTATCGGCGCAGGTACTCGGAAAGAAGTTCAGGAGGATTGGCCTAATCTGTGGCATCACCGAAAGCAGAACGACCATAAAGAGACAAGTCCAGAAGGGGACAGAAACGACATTCAGACCTATGGTCAGGCAGAAGCTCCCAAAAAGCATCAATCGCTCTACGCCGCGCCCTTCCATATCCAAGTATGGGTCGTGCTTCGAAGAACATGGCTATATTATTGGCGAGAACCGGACTACATCGTCTCAAAAATATGGATGAACATTGGAAACTCTCTCGTCAATGGTCTTACATATCTGCAGTCATCAAACACACAGCAAGGAGCATATAATCGTGTATTCTCCGCCTTTATGGCACTCATCGTTGGACCTCCCTTGGGGCTACAAGTTCAACCGCGATTCGTGACACTGCGAGAGATTTTCATGCATCGAGAACGCGAGAGCTTGACATATAATTGGATGGCCTTTGTCGTGTCGGCATTCATTGTCGAGTTACCTTTTACATTCATCACGTCTATGGTGTACTGGCTACTATGGTATTTCCCTGTTGGATATTTTGGTTCTGCCTCGCGTGCAGGATACAGTTTTCTTATGTACGAGCTCTTCGGGGTCTTTGCAACGAGTCTGGCTCAGCTGTGTGCATCTCTCATGCCAAATATCGAGGCAGCCTTTGCAGCCAATGGGTTTTTCTTCATGTTCTGCAATACTTTGGCGGGCACCTTGTCACCCAAATCAGTTACTCCGTCCGGCTGGAAATGGTATTACAATGTTTCTCCCCTCTATTACTGGAGCGAGGGAATCATGACGGATGCATTGCATGATTTACCCATTCGCTGCCAGCAATCTGAGCTATCGATCTTTTATCCGCCGAATGGAACGACTTGTGGTCAGTATGCGGCTGATTTCTTGCAAACAGCGACGGGATACTTGATGAATCCAGATAGTGTTTCGGACTGTCAATATTGCAAATATCGAGATGGACAATCATATGTAAGTGGAATCGTCAGCAACACGAGAAAAGAGAAAAACGGTAGAACCTTGGAAGCTAACTGGGCTATTTGTGTAGTATCAACAATACGGGTTTGACTTTGCTAATCGCTGTTCTGACATTGGCATTTTCGTAGGGTTTATTGCCTTCAACTTCACAATGGTCATTGTTATGACTTATTTCCTCAGAATCCGACGTTGATGCTATTAAGTCTTACATAGATCAAAGATGACGAGGATGATCACAATCTGGTGATATTTTGGTAGTATCTAAATAATATATCAATGGATTACGTTCCAAAATTTTAATGCATGAACAGCTTGCTATCTACTAGGTAGCAGTAATTCTGTGATTTCTTGCTTCTTGTTCCCAGAAATAGGACGAGTCTATAGTTTGAGTATTCCAAATTGAGTGTATTAGAATGGCCACGATAGAGTCTTGATATAATTTGTGGTAGTATCCAGTCTTGACTTGAAGAACTAAAGAGTTCTACGAGAGTGTGCATAGGACATGGAGTTCTCCCCTGCAAGAGATTTGATATCATTACGAAACGAAGGCTGTATTGCTGCTCTAATAAGCAGATTAGGTAGAAGATCGTCTAACGCAATATATTCTTCAGTTTCCAGCTGTGCCTAGGTAGATAGAAGTAGACATGGCCCTCACTGATTCCACTCCGGCTCGCGAGATACATGAAGGTGGCGAGTTACAGATAAGGCTCTGTATTTCTGCAATCTTTTACATCTTTACAATTCGAAATTTCGCGCAGCGAGCAGGCAACCAGCTATCCATGTACAGTAGCAACCAGAGACAGCCAATTCCGAGCCCACTCAAGTCGATATCAATCTCAGCTCATAAGGACTCCCCATCATCGCCATCCCTTATCAGCATGTGGCGAGTATGCCAGGGGTCAAATACATGTCCCGAGCCATACAAAGAACGCCCTGCGTGCCCACAATCACGAACGGGGGCTGCCGAATACAGAAACTTCGATGTTTCGCTTCCCACAAGAATAGTCATATCAATGGGACTCTTCTATCTCGCCGATCAACACTTGTGCATGTAGTATCTGTTCCTAATAGTGGCGAGGCAGCCGATAGTCAATGTAATGTAGTCTCGCGCATGTTCACAGGCAAATAAACGCAGCCAAGAAACCAACACAGCGAGAGAATCGTAGATGACTTGAAGATCTACGCTACAATGGGATGGCAGTCAGCCACCCAACGCAAATCCAGCGGCCTGAGTACCGTGAACGGTATAATGGAGGGGCATGGTTCTACAAGAGGGCCTTTGTCCAATATTTGATTAGTACTCTACTAACCCTATCAGCTCGAATCAACGACTCATATCCCAAACGGGGGAGTAAACTGCAGAAATGGTGCATGATGACCAGACAGTAGACGCTAAGCAAGCAGGAACAAGAGAAGAATGCATTCGCGAAGCTCTACACCAATAGAATTGGTCAAAAGGCCAGTCAATGATAGATCGAGGCCGTGCTAGAAATTTAGTTATCTGCTTAGCTCGATTTGATAGAAGATTCGGTTTCTTGACTTCCCGGCTATTCCACTTGTTGATTGTTAGTCTTTAAAGGGTTCTTCAAAAAGTAAAAAAAGAAAAGAAATCGAGAGCGATTGACGTTGATGAATGATTATGCACGTATGATCCAAGCGGATGCTACGTCGCCATTTTCGATGTAGATAAGCTTATGACTTGATTTTAGTGCTGGAGGGGTGTAGCAGTGCTAGTATCTGGTGTCCCTCGTACAGCCAGTAACTTAGTAGTACCTACATCCACTGAGGAGGACACTAAACAGGCGTCCTCGTAAGTTAGAATGTTGGATTTTCATGCCCGGAATCTACGGATGGATGCGTAGTTACTAGTTGGTCACATTTGGTCAGAAATAGCATTGATTATGTGGAATGGCCCCAAACGAACTTCTGTCTCGGCTAAGATGTACGTAAATACTTTTGTTCGTTCTATGCACTCACTCAATGTTTGAGTGTACAGGCAACGGTAGAACAAGAGTCTGACCCCCGAAAAGTCGATGAAGAAAAGTGCAAAGTTGCGTTACAGGAACAGGCTATGGCCTTTGTCGATCGTTTTGGAACGAGATTCTTGCCCTAGTCCAGTCAAGGGTCCTGCTACTTGGCACTTGCGTGTCATTTTCCTTCAACGTATATACTCCATACTTTAGTGTCTACATAATTTGGACCTTCTATGAAATAGTCTCCGACCTGATTGAATCTCCTCGATCCTTTATCTTCACTCGGAAGTTTGTTGGTGAAATCAAGCCGACTTTCTCTCCGTCAGAAACAGAAGCTTAGAATATTAGTGAAAAGACATAAACATGGTTCATACTTAACTAGTCAAAACCTTGTTTGATGGCTAGTAAACGTGACCGGCATCTTATTGACTAGCTAACATAACTAGTTCAGTGCTTAGTTTTTCGTGCCATGATTCATGTTGGTTGAGGAACTTGAAACCTACATAATAACGAGAAGTCCCCGAAGTTATGCCAGCAGTACGGAAGATACGAATTTTACCTAGGTTAGGTCTGAATAGGTCACGATACAACGTAAGTTGTAATTTACGAACACAATGTGCAAAATTACAGGATAATAGAGTTTGTAACTATTCCCAGAAACCTTACACGCGGAAAGATTGCATGACTCGGGAACAGAAGGACGGCATCAGATGTTTCAACATACGACCATACATGCGTATCGAGTGCGAATAAAGCCCTAAATGATCCAATAAGCAAGTTACCGAGTAGTTATTCAACTACGTAGGTAGGCAGTGGCTAACTGTTCACCGGGCCTAACATTAAGCTGCAGAAGAAGAACGTGATGGCTTCCGGTAAACAATGATTATGCGTGAACTATACGGAGTATGAGGAAAACGAGATGTTAGTCTGTATACTACTACGGTCAAATCCGAATCGTGAAGCGTTTCTGTTCTATTCTAAGTATTCTGCTGTTTCGAGCGTTAAACTCGTATACTTGTCACCTAACATGTTTGTGGTGGGTACAATCTCATCACTAGAAACATAACTTGTTCATAGAAGATAATGCTATTACTATCCAAAAAGGCTGTCTACTAGCTACAATATAGGTAATGTTTTCCGTAGCTGTTCAGAACGTTTCAGCGGTTTCTTTTTATAACCATTCAAATTTCAAACAGCTAGATGACTAGCTTCCAATTCCGGAGGTTTCAAGTGTGACGCAGGTGGATATACCCCTGATTTTAGGGCCTTGTAACCATGTCAGAAGTCAAACCCCAAACCATCTTGCTTACAGTCATTATCAATCAGTAACTACAAATACCAATTGCGAAAGTGCATAAAATAATGGATATCGAATAATGACTGGATTAGCCTGTCACGGAGTACTCCGATTGATAGACAGTGCTCATCTTGCATATTGATCAACTTTAATAAGCCACCCAACAAAGAATTATATGATGATCTACAATCGTAGTGATATTATCAGCCAATCCCAGGTCTTAGACTACTCGGTACCTAGATGCTGTCCGGTTCGCCGGAGTATTCATCGAGTTCTCAGCGCACGTTGGACGGTGCCGAGCTGGGGATGAGCCCTAACCCGTCAACTGGTGGAATTCCACGTTATCGATCAGAAATTACACCAACCAATTCAGAGTAAGTAGCAACCAGACTTGCATAAAACTACGTAGGTGCTTAAGCACAAAAATAAAATGCACAAGAAACAACTGCCAAGTGTACGCCGGATTATTCGGCAATGCTTATAGTAGCATTGATATTATAACTTCGGAGAGCTCCGTGACTATCACCTCTTCGTCTCGCTACGTAGTATTGACTACGAAGTAAGCTGTGGCTGAAGGAGCCACTATCCTGTCTACATCCAGAAATTTAAGTCTAATTTGACATATTCTTCAAACATTTAAACCACGTCCATGTTATGCATGTGTAGAATGCATATCGAACATTAACCAGCGCCGTCTGAGCCGCTCCGCAGATATACACCTGCTTCATAGTTGGTTTGACGTCTTATCTGGCTTATCTTATAACTGTGTTAAAGCGCAAAACTGGTGTTGGCTACCGATATGTAGTGCTGCCATTTCTGGAAGTTCGATCTATCTGACTGAGAGCCGAAGTTGTGTTAGTCTCAACGTTCTTTGTACGCAGTCAGCCGTAGATGGGTCGGTGCAACTATGCTAAGTCGATTGACCTGTTTTTATTGATGTGTGCTCAGACTTCAGTCCGTCGAACCCGAGTTTTAGCCCTAAAGCAGCACTTGAAGAGAATAGGTAAAACTTCTGAGCACATACATACCAAGTTACATACCTGTACAGGTACTCGATTTACATACACACTTCAACAGTAAAACGAACAATCCCTCTTTTTTTATCATGTGAATATTCTATAATCTCAAAGTCAAAGCTACGAGAAATCGTCCAACTAAACGAGTCCAAGAAGCACATTCGTTGTACCAACTACATCAACGGTTGTACAAGGATTACCTAAAACGGAAAAGAATACAGAGTACTCGTTTAGAGGTTGCACAAGGAAAAAGAAAAGAGAAAAGAAAAGATTAGATGAGTAATAGGTATGTCAATGCGTTCTGATCAAGTGGGCATCTAATGATCTACGTGGGTAGTTACCGGAAATCTCTTCAGGAGGTCATCTAGCCCTGTCAGCAGAATGGGGACCATACAACAACAGAAGTCAAAACATACATATCCGATGCTCCGAGGTACGCATCAAAACGTCTAATTTGGATCCGTAGCAGCAAAATTTGTCTTCATAGTCCCAGGCACGTGGTAAAATTGACCAACCAGCCAACCAACAGCCCTAAACTATTCATAAACTGTATGTAACCATGTAGTTTTAAATCACGGATCAAATGGAGCCAGGGCCATGAAAGCATTACTCAATATCACCAAATCCTGCAATGTCCCCTTAGTGTGCATATGTCCAATTGTTAAGTATATGATATACTGGTAGTTATAGCTAACTAATCAAGAGTTAAGCCTTAGTCAACCTTGGAAACAACCGATCATCTCAGATGATTGAAATTAGGGATGTTTGCATGCCGCGCATTGAACAGTTCTATATTTGCCGACTCAGCATGGCCTAGCAAATATTCGATAAAGTTACGGTATGGGAGTCGCTGACCATCCAGCTGGTTCATGCAAAATCCAAAACATCAACGGTAGTTGAAGAGTTAGGGTAAGACGGACTCTGAGTCTCCGCGTAGCAATACATGAAATCTCGATAAGATAAGATAGTCAATACGTGCATATTACGAGGCTGTATTGATGTGGTACCGAGCACAAATCGAAAGTCATCTATCTCATGCTTGTAGTTAACGAGAGAGATCCAAACCCTCAAATCAGTTGACTACCCTCGTAAAGTACCCGGTAATCAGACCCCTCCGGAGCTGCCCGAGTTGCTCGAATCGGTACGTGCATAACTAGTCTAGAAGAAGAATAGAGGGGATGACTTACAGAAGAGCTTGGCCTGGTAATGATCTGCAATTAGAACGAGGAACAAACCAGCCACGCAGAGAATCGATTCGTTGGTGATTTTTGCTTGTTCATGTGGGATAGTCTTTTGATATCTGCCAAGGCTTTTTGAGATGTTGGTTAGTAATATCTGACGGTGAAAATGGCCTCTCTTGGATAGTGGCTATAATAGTCCCGATCAATCAAGTCATATTCATGCTGTTAATTATGTACTTTTCGTATACATAGAGATTTGTACTCCATACTCCGTACTTCTTCTCTAGTTAACTACTCCGTACGTACCGTAACGCTAGAAATATGCGGGAAATTCCCGGTATCAGTCCTAGCCAATACCGCATCCATACCATCCCGTACAGCTTGCATGGTATTCCTGCATACAGAACCTTCGTAACTTATTCTGGAACAAAACGGATCCCCCCCCAAATAATCTAAAGTTCATTGGCCTCCAAGCCAGTCCCGCATCTAACCGCTTTGCCGCAACCGTCCTTCCTTGTTGAGACTAAACCAATCTAAAATGGAGATTACTACGTACGCTTTAGACTAAGTACACTTACGGGGAGAACAATTCAACCGCAAACATGGCCCTTAATACGTAGATTCCCTGAAGCCCTGAAGGGGACCTGGTCCTGGGTTATCGGGTTATCGTACATGGGATGATGAGGATACTCCTACGTAAATCAAATCGAGCTTCTTATCCCTTATCAACGGATCAATATAAAAATATGGGGAAGAATACGATCTCCAAAGATAAGGGCAGAAAAGCCTCAATCTCGACGATCACGTTGAGGCATGTAACGTTGTACAATACGTCGAGATCTGGTCTAGCTTCACACTACAGGCTGTGTAAGAGTTGGAAGTTCCTACTTAGCTAAAACTTAATACCTAACTACAATATATAGCGAACTCTGTACAACATATTACTACTTGAATATTATGCTTGAGTCCCTGGCCCATTGAGTTTCTGAGTTTGTACTACGGAGTACTCCGACGTATATGGCTTGACACAGTTCGACGCTAGTTACGCCTAGATTATAGAGTTGATATAGAGTTGATATCAAGCCAAGGGGCTGATTTTGTTCGGAGTACTCTATCCTCGTCTTTGAACTCCGCATTTTAGATTTTCGATTTTCCGAGCAAGCCATATTCACGATTTCGGTCGATTCACAACCAGTAGATACACCATCATCATCGAGATTTAAATTGCAAGGAGCTTCTAGGCTCTACCTTTTCAACGAATGAATCAATCTGATCCAGCGGTGGATCTTCCCGTACTTTGCAAGCTGCTTTGATTTGCTTTGATTTGCTTGAATTCCTCGGATATATGATGTCGAATTTATCAGAACTGAACGGCTAGAAAGAGAGGAAAGAAAAAAGAAAGAAACCCGGGGGTGGATCTCACGGACGAGCTAGATCTCGAAAAGGTAAGATGGAAGAAAATTAGTGCAGTGGGTCTGGGATCAGAGAGAAAAATCTAGGCCAACCAGCCTCCAGGTCATAGCAATAGAGGATCAAATGCTTACCGTTTTAAGTAAGCACCTTCTCAAGGTTAGTCTGGCTGATATGATTGGTGCAAAATAGAATATATTAGAGTTCATACCAGTTAAGGGCCTCGACTTCGGCTAGCTGCGTACTAGACCAGTTTGGGATCTACCTCCGGCTCCGTCTTTTGCGCACGGGGAGTTTGTGACACTTGCCGTATTTCGTTAACTCCGCCGATACGCTGTCCGTATTCTGTGCACTCTGTACGCAGTACTCCGTACAGTGTAGCTTGAAGGCTCCTCCTGTACAGAATACATTCTTTCGAATTATTTGACTCCCTGCCGTATTTCTCGTTAAGCTCATGGTCTGTTCTCATTTTGTGGAGGACATAGACTCCGTCCTCAGCCTCCTGTGTTGACTGGTGGCTGCGCTGAGTGGCCGACTAAATTCTCCGATCACTGAGGTCAGTGCACTATTTCCCTCTTTAACTGGTGCAAGAAGACAGGACCCCTGTTGTTTAATTTATTACATTACACTACGTACAGATAACATAGATACAAGACTAGACGATCAATTAAGCAGGTCTCAGATCCATGGATATATATCGGAATACTATCACTCGGGATTTGACGGTTTGTAGTAGTAACTTTGTACTCCGTACGTGCATATAGATTCTCCCGCTCTTTCTAGAAGAAGTCTATGGGAAATTCTCCGTCTGGCAGTTTGCTTTTTTTTTTTCTACCTACGAGCGCCAAATCCTGTAAATGCCAATTTTTGAGTCTTGTTCTCGTTGGCCCAGGGGACGATGGCTTGCGAGGAGATACGTACGTGGCTGTTAGAATTTCCCCGCGCGCGGACCGGTTATGTACTCTGTACGTACATAATCATAGAACTTCTGAAGAAAGATAGTGCAATACGTACTGGACAGCGTAGTTATGTACCTCTGTTGTGCATATACGACTATGTACGGACCACTCAGAGTGCAGATAGCCAACCAGGGTCAAGTCGCCCACCAATGAGCATCAAACAATCCATGCATTCGATGGCGCTAGGCCCAATACAGCATTCACCGTTGAGAGTTCAATACAAATTGGTCGTCGCGCTAGACGATAACAGGTTTAGGCCATGAATAAAATGTCCAGGGTCCTGACTCCCTCTAACTTCCGGTCCGGGATTAGTTAGTCTGATACGATTATTCAGCGTAGTCCGTTTCGAGTATAGCCACCCAATTGGCAAGACTCAAGCAATATTGATCATTTGCCCTTGAGTCCGTAATACCGTATACGCATGTGGTAGGATTGCGCGCTATGTACTCAACATCGGGTCGAGACCGCAATGAATGCTGTGTCTGTCTCGAGGATGGCCGGATAAGTATCTTGATATCGGCAATCCGAAAGTTCCGTTCAGTGTCCACTTCCGATCTACAATGGTTCTTACGACCAACATAGAAATACTCTATTAGATTAAGAGTTACAAAGAAGCGAGGCGGGGCTTTCGCTTACAGTTATTTACGATGCATCCATGGCGTTGCTTGATTTTTGGGGCTTGGTGGCTTGCATCCAACACTCAAACCTTATCCAGATTGCTTCAAGCCGAGGCATGAAAGAAGAGAAGAAGAAAAGAAAGATTAACAAGCCAATACGCTATTCTCGCAAGGGTCAACACTCAACAGACCCAACACGAGGCTGGATAGAAGGTGACTGACGATCAAAGGAACGTGCATAGATACGAAGAACGGATCGTGGTGGTCGATCATACAGTATACCACATACGGTCAAGTGCCGTGTCTGCCTCAAAATGATCATGATCACTACAAGGGATTAATTTCCGAGTCTGATGGTTGGTCACGCCATACCATCAAATAATCAAGATCTCTCTCTCGTTTACGCATTCATAGATGTACGTACAGCAGTGCCTCCCAGCACGCAATAAGTTCCTGCATCACCCTAGTCTTGGCCCCTGAGGCTAAAGTCATCACCATCTTGCTTATTTCAGTGCATATTCGGCGTCGCCACTTGATGACGCTTTCAACTAGCCTGAATTCATGCATCGGAGTACTCCGTGCTTGATGATGATGTTGTTTGTTTGCTAATCTATTCTTTTTTCTTTGTTGGACTCGACTTGATGACAAAAGCAAACTGGTTCGTATGTAATGTATGGATGAACTCTCGTCTAGTATGGATACTTATCTGCTTAAACTTAAAGTAGGGTATGTACTTGGTGTTCCTGATCGACGATCGTTAGGCAAGTTTAGTCGGCTACTTTACCTGAACCAGAAGAACAAACATGAAGTGATTCCCGAGCGGTATTCGGCCATACCTATTACTATTAGTATTAACTCAATACCTGATTTCTAATTTTCTAGAATGAGCCTCGCGCTATACTAGGTAGTAGGTACTCATGACTCAGTCATGTTTCTAATCTGATGCTTGAATAGACAATCATATCAATTCCATGTCATTGCAGATCAGCTACGAGCACCGGGTCTGGATTCACGACACTTCAATATATGTACAGTACTCCGGCTGTTCGAGAGTCAATCATCAAATTAATATTTCGAAAGAGGAACGCCCTAAAACAAGCATAGAGAGTTAAACGCGGCTAGAAAAGAAAAAAAAAAAAATGAAGGAAGGGCGAAGAATATCTACTATTTCCTAATCGAGGATAAGTCACGATCCAGATTCTCACAACGGCGAAAACCGAGATTGAAAGACACTAAAGAATCCTTCCATCAATAGTGTAGTTACTGCCTAACTACGCACTTACTCCGAGATTCTAGTGCCGTTATTCTTTTTTTGTTCTTTGCCGCTGTAATCGAGCATTTCGATGTCGTGATGAATTATCACATGTCAGAGAGACTTGCAGAGAGAGATCGAAAAGGGTTCTGGTTCCATGCTCGGCTCAAGAATAACTAGGAGCATGAATTTATGTCGCGTCTATTTTTGAACCAGGATATAAGGCCGAATAAGTAATATCCAATGTCTGACGCTGGACAGTGTACCAGGGAACCTCGTTTCTTGTTCAGCTATTTCTGTGATTGGTTCAAATATGTCAATTGATGGGGGATACTTTTGATTACCAGAGATGTTCAGTTTGACCATCGAATGGTAACGGGTGGATGTTCACGGCGGGGAGCAAGCGGTGTAAAATTACCCCGGTATGGAAACTTATCTGCTGTTGAGCATGCTCCAGTAGTTGACTACCTATCATTCATTGTATGACTATGAAGAATAAGATAAACAGTGCTTAGCAACGAGTACAGTCCTCACTGCTGGCCCAAAGAATGAAGGCAAAGATCCACTACCGGTCGCTGTCTCCGGATCAGCGAATGGCTTTAAAACACTGGCTCTACCCTGTGATTTAAACACCGCACCACACACCACACCACCGATCTCTTACATCTGACCGTATCATCCTTGACACGCACACAGATCATCTCCCGAAACTAGTGCACAGACGTTGAGAAGACGTTTATCTAATCCGCTGACCCAATGCGGTTAGATGGCTGCTTCAGCTGTGCTTTTGTGAGAAAAGAATAAATAATACGGATAAATAGTTAATAAATGAGAAGAAATAAGAGGCAGTTGCTAAGAGCAGGAGCAAGAGCAAGGAAGTGCTAACCGAGTCTGGTCGCGTCCGGCCTGCCACCGGACTTGCCCTAATCAGGATCCACAGCTAGCCCAGGCTAGCACTAGCCTCCCGCACGCAAACGCACTAAAACACCCTCAGCTAAAACAGCTAGACTAACCCCTCTTTTGCTCCTCTCTCAGTCTCCCCTTGGTCTAACCTGGCCTGACCCACCGTGCCCCGTGCTGTCTCCGTCGGATTTACCATACCGTACCGCCTAATACCCACCCGCCCGTTATGATACCGTTCGTAATTTACTTCTCTGGAAACAGCCTTTTATCACAAGATTCAGTTTCTTCGTTCAACGCTCCATCTGCAGCTCGCCCGCCTTGGATTTGATTAATTATAGCTTCTTCTCCCCCCCCCTCTCTCTTCTTCTGCCTCGAGAGAGATTCTTCTACTCTTTTTTCTCAATCTGGACGACATCTTTCTTCCCTTCGACCGTTCCTACATCCCACTTTTCCTACCTGCCGCGTTTGAATGTCCATGTCGTGCATGTCTATTTCATGTCGCTACGCCTAAACCAACATCCGCCCACGACCATTGCCTGTCCGCGCATATCATGCTTCGACTGCAATAACCTGATGACTTTGCGCGCAATTCGAAGTCACTCTCATCGACCTTCAAACTGACCGTTTCGCGCCGTTTTTGGCAGATCGATAGTTGCTGCTCCCGTTCTTCCCTTTCCGGCCTGACCAAACCGAAGTTGCGTTTGCGGAGAAGACGACAACGACTTCCACCACCACCGTGAGCCCCAAACAAAGAAACAAATTCCTCAACAATCGCAGAAGAGTATAACACCAAAAAATCAATTCGAACTGGCTTACTTTCTGGCACCGCTTCCCTCTTGTTCGTACTCATCCCCGCGGCTGTAGACCAGCCCGCGTGTGCCCTCATACAATATGGAACCTTCATTCGATACAATGTCTATGCCCTACCTGGCGAGCCCGCTCTCACTGAGCCACATGCAGGGCACCGACTATCTCAACTCATTGCCCGGTCTGGATCTTCCAGACCAACGGTCCAATTTCGACGCCGAAACATTCATCAGGTGCGCTTCCCACTTTCCTAATTCATCGCCGCTCGCTTTCTTTTCTGTTTTGCGACCACCGCACAAATAATGGAACTGCCCGGATTTTTTGAATCTTTCCGCTGTTATATTTTCTTTTGACACAACTGACTCTTTCCACAGTGGCGACGACATGAGTTTCTCGCAGACCAACTTGCCTCAGTTACGGCGCTTCAGCTCGTACGAAGATGCTTTCCCTGCACCTCCAGAGTTGTTACCTCCGTTCGAGGCCGCACCTGCCGAACAACAGAATAGCGACTCTATTGAAGGAAATCACAAGCTGCTCTCCTTCTCCCTACCTGTTTACGGCTTCACACTCCTCGATTACTCCCTCCGCCGTACCTCGCTGAATGTTTCCGCTCAACTACACGGAATGTTCTTCCTCGCCGAGTCTCCATGGACCAACTCCCCCAACGAGGTCCCCCCTCCACACGTTGCAGAGCTCACCTGCTACCGTCGAAATTTGTTTCAGATCACCGGATCTGTGACTTTGCCCCGGAGCCTCCGGTATATCATGACGGAACAGGGAGACCGCATTCCCATCCTCGCTCAAGAGTTGACCGTGTCTGCTACCGAGTCTGTTGAGGGTAACCCCGTTAAGATAATTTCCGTACCCTGGAAGACACCAGCAGCCGCCGCTGCAAACGGTAGTGCTGTGGCTTCTGCGCCCGCGCCCGAAGAAAAGGCCGAAAAGGAGCCTCCATCGATACCACTGGATACCATGGCTGCTGGACAGGACATGGACTCAGATTATGCGACTTTTCCTATTGCCTGGAAACGTCTTCAATTCCGGATAGCTACCGCCAACAATGGCCGTCGCAAGGAGCTACAGCAGCACTTTGTTGTTCGTCTCAAGGTTGTAGCGACACTGTCAACTGGTGCCAAGATTCCTATCTGTGAGGTGCACTCAGGGCCAGTTATTGTCCGTGGCCGTAGTCCACGTAACTTTCAATCTCGGAAGGACCTGCCCCTTAGCGGTAGTGCCGCTTCATCCAGGAAGAACCAACAAGCGGCGGCACGAAACAGTGCCATGGCCGCCGAAGCTCAGGCAAAGGCCACCGCTGCTTCCACGAGTAAGAACACCGCTTCACCATCAGAGATGTCTCAAATCTTCTCCTTCGAGGCGGGCGTGGCACAGCCCCGGACTACTTCCTCTCCTCCGTTTGGAGACTGGACCCAGATACCTCCCCCAGTTACTACGACAGGCGCTATGGCAACGCCTACTTTTGCTTCTTCTCATCGACTTCCTGCATATCCCCAATCTAGTCCGAGCGTGACTCGCAGTACCGAACATGCCGCAAACGTTGCGGGAACACCCCCAATCAACCTATCACTTGTAGAAGATGACTTCAAAACGCCTATTAAACCTGCAGATCCTCAGCGTGGAGTGATATCCCGTGAAACTAGCTCGGCTAGTGTTCCGGTTTCATTGGCTGGGCAAAAGCGTTCCAGTCCTGAACTTTCTGGGGCACCTCCAGCCAAGATTCAGAAGATGGTTCCCAGTGGTGGCGTATCAAGACCACGACCGACAAGATCGGTGTCGGCGACTTTGCCAGCTTTGCACACGTCGGGTCTTTTGCAACAGCCGTATCATGCGGCCCCGTCATCATACCCCACTGCCATGCCTTACTCTGGGGAAACAGCCGATCTACTATATGAGTATTTTCCATTGAGCATGGATAACTGGCAGGCACCAGTGGATGCTGTCTATCGGCCTCATGTGGTACATCACACGCATATGCCGATAGATTACAAGTTCATGGCATCACGAAATCGTAGCAAACGATATTTCGCCGCCGAAGACGTTTGCTAGTTGAATGTCTTCGTTTCTTGCTTCCGAGCTCTTTCACTTCAAATTTCGATACATGTTCAGGTACATATAAAATCTACTCTGCTTCTTCACACACGACCCGGAATGCAGCGTCACAATATGATGTACGGGATGCAATGACATAACGAAAGTCTTACAAAATATCTTCACAAAGCGCCGAACCTCCTACCTACTATTTGGACGTCATGCCATATGCAAATGGAGTTTTGGCGTGAGATTATGGTATCTCGCTTACATTCTTTTTCACCAGATTTCGTCTACTGAAGCGTTTTTTATTCCACACGAAGGTAACGGAGCACCATTCAGTTATGTATGTACCCATTGACACGGCGTTGTAATGTTGATTCATCACATGGTCTCAAGTTTACGGCGGACGGGGTTCTGGTTGTTCTTTGCTGTTTTGTTTTTTTTTTGCCCCTGGTTTTTATTCCCCTGGTTTTGCTTCGGCTCTTGTGTGTTTCGTTAACTATCCCTCTTCTCGACATGGAATCATTCCTTTCCTTTCTCTTTTGAGAGGGAGAGCATTTAGTACATTCGAGATATCTTTTGAAGGAACGATGTGGAGGAGGTTGTACGATATGCTTCTTTTTCTTCCTGATTCTGGCCCATTAAATTTATGCATATGAGTGATACCATTTTTGTCTCTTACGATTTCTTCTTTCGTATTATAGACAGCTTTACGTGGTGTTGGTGATCAGTGACTTGTAGTCGAGCCCAGCTCGGCTTTGTCTCAGCGCTTAAAAATCCTGGTGTGACGTACGAAAGGATCCGAACACTTGAATTTTCGGTTTTAGACGACATTCGCTTGACTGCACGGCTCCCGGCTGACTCGTTGAATTACCTATCCCTTGACTTTACTGAATTGAATTGATTGAGAGTGTCAGCAAACGAATTGGGATGTACATATAACGCCGCATGCAATGGCTTTTTCCTCGAGGAGTTTCGGAGTTATTATGGAGGAGTTCCCGAATCGGGTAACCCTAAGCAGAATTTCCTCTTTCGGTGGGTAGCTCAAGATTGTCAGTAAAGAAGCCACTGACTTAATATCAGTTATGATAACAATGCAAATGATTTTCATGATTGACTTCTACACTCTATCCCTTTAACTCGCATTTTGCCAGTTCTACACAGATTCTGCCCCTGTATCGCTGCACAACAGAGTACCTAGGTAGCTATGGTGCTCGTAACGTCCCTCAAGGACTGCCATGTCTTGATAACAGGTATTAAATCTCCGCGCTCTCACTTCACTGTAATCAAATTTCTAACTGAAGCCACTTCCTAGGAGGCACACGCGGCATGGGCGAGTCTATGGTGCAACATTTCCTCCAGGAAGAAGCAAATGTCTCCTACTGTGCGCGAACAGTCACCAACACTGAATTCGATGAATTCTACAAGTCCCTTCCAGAGAATAACTCCGCTCGAGCAGCGGGAACCGCGCTGGACGTGGGCGATAAACAAGCCGTTGTAGAATGGGTGAAGAGTTCTGCCGAAAGATTCCAGGGACGGATCGATGTGGTTATCGCCAATGGTATGCATGCTGCTGCCCTACCTTTTTTCTCTCTCAAATCACATTTAACTAAGAATTCCCATAGCATCACCGATGCACATGGAAGGAGACACCGAGCACTGGCAAAGCAGCTTCTCGATCGATGTCATGGGTTTTGTCGAGCTCGTCAAAGCGGCAATTCCCTACCTAGAGAAATCCTCACAAGCATCCATCATTGTCCAAAGCTCATTCATGGGTCGCGAATTCTATCGTAGTCCTCCGGCAGCATACGGGCCGTGCAAAGCGGCTCAATTACAACACGTGCAGGAATTATCTCACTTTCTGGGACCTAAGGGGATCAGAGTCAATGCAATTTCGCCGGGTCCAATACTGTGCAAAGGGGGTCCGTGGGAAAAATATTCTGAGCTTATGCCGGAATGGGTGGAGGAGCAGCGATTGAAGGTGCCTTTGAAGAGACTCGGGGGTCCTGAGGAAGTTGCAAAGGTGGCCGTGTTTTTGGCTAGTCCTTTGGCGAGTTATGTAACTGGGACTAATGTGTTGGTAGATGGTGGAATTCATGTAGGGACGCAATTCTAGATCGTAGCCACCAATAGTATTGGGCAATGTCACAATGTCTGAAATTAGGGTGCCAGGCTTCACGTGATTCCATTCGCGAATCGTCGTCGCTGGAGATATCTTTTGACGCCATGAAACTTGCAGGTACTTTAAAAGACCAAGAAGAGGCCTGGTATCTAATCGGATGACGTCTCACATCTCACATACGAATGCAGGTTGCATGACTGTATACTCATTTGAGATATAATACAAACAAACCACCACACGACTAAAGCTGAAACTTCGTTCTCGTCTTCTCCATTTTCCCCTTCCATTCCCACTCCTGACCGCTACTACGCTGAATACCTTTGTCAACCCTCCTCAATTTCAAGGTCATTCTGGGACCTAGTTCCTGCAACCCAGTTTTAATACCTTCAACGCCTTTCATTTCCTTTCCATCAGCGCCAACCACGGGTTTCTCAGTTTCGCGTTTCTCGCGGAAGACGTATCGATGCCGACGCACGAAGCAGTAATCTCTTTGATTATGTATCGTGACCACCTGTCGCCCCGCAAGATCCGGCTGCGCCGGCCAGAGTGATTTGAATAAATGGGCCGTTAGAATACCGAGAGGACTGCGGAAATTGTTCAGGATGAGTTCTGGGTATGCTTCCGATGCCGTACCGTGACCGGGTAGCTTTTTGCCTTCGATCCAATTTGAAACTGAGAAGTGAAACATCGGTCCTGTTGGTAGATGAACAATATCTAAACCGGAAACCTTCTTCTGGTCTTCGTTGACTATGACCAGGGCAGTAAAATTGCGGTTGCTGGCGAACTTGGAAATTTCTTTAACCGAGAATTTGTGGGCGTGATGATGCGCGGTCCTTCGAATATAAACGCTATTTGGAAATAAAGAAGTGAGAAGTTTTGCTTCGTGATGTAAGGTAGAATTGATGCCGGTTGTGATGAGGATCTTCGTGGCAGTGGTTTGATTTGAAAATAGTGTCGGGAACTTGGCTGCGAGCGCTTCAGGTGCTAAATTGAGATTCGTAGACCTTGTCGAGTGTGTTGGCGATGTTGCTCTTTCGGTAGCGGTAGGAACCGTTTTCTTTCGGGGTTGCCTCGTTTTTGAATCCCCTTCTTCATCGTCTTCATCCTCGTTATCACTATCCTCCTCCGAGTCTGTCATAATCATGCTGTCGACCTCATCTGCATCGTCGTTGTCCTCGTCCTCTTGTTGACTGTTCTCTGAGCCTTGCTGATCCGCCTCGTCTTCTGCTTGTTTTTGTCTCTTGAGTCTTTCGATATCAACGCTCAAGCCAAGTAAATTCTCGTCGTCACTTCCTACGTCGTCCCATGTTCGTTTTCTCTATAAATAAGAAAGCCAAATTGTAAGTATCGCTCCAACATCAAGAGTCCGGCAGCGGCATGAACTTACGTCCAGTGTCAACGGTACTGAGCGAGCAAGTCGCTCGGCTCTGAGACTCGGATTTTTGGTCTCCTCTTTCCTCCGCTCATGGCGCAATTTGTGTTTGGCAGCATTCTCTTCTCTCTTGCGCTTAATGTGCTGTAACTTGCGAACCTGCTTGTTTTTTATCGCCATTTTGGAGGATTAGGCAGGTTCGAAGTTTTCTTTGCGACATGAAAGGCGTCCAAAAAAAAAAGTTGACATCCGCCAACTGATTAGATAGCGGGCAATTCTAAGTTTTGATTGGCTGAATGGTCGTCGAATTCTGATTGGTCTGTTACGTACACCTAATTCCTCCAGCCTCAGCACACATTCTCACTTGCTACGACATTGAAAGGACAAAGTCGAGTATAATTCTTTACTAGGTAGTATCATGACAACGGTCACAGAGCGTGAGAAGGCTGTCTGTACAATTACCATCGTAGCATATGAACTACTCCGGATAATCTTTTCCCCGGCCACCTCGAAATTTCAGCAAGAACGAGCCAGAGTACGGGGTGTTACAGTTATTTTACAGGTTTTGGTATGCATTCCACTGATTTGCGGCGTTTCCTGATGTAATTTTTGTACCTGCCATTTCCACACACACTCCAACTCTTTTTTCTTTGCAGCTGCTCCCCCTCCATTCGCCCCGCCTCGTCCAATAACCTATCGCAGTGAATGACTCAACCCTTTCCTCGTCGACTATTCTCGCGGCTGCTCAGCAGTTATGCCCCTGGCCACTACGTTTGCACATACTCAACTTTAGCTCACAAGACTTCAAAGCAAATAGCCAATTCGAAAATGGCGACCCTGTCAACCAGGGCCGGCCAGGAGGTCGATCGATCCGTCCTGGAGTCGTTGCTCCGTCGCAGAACTTTCTACTTCCCCTCGTTCGATCCCTACGGCGGTGTTGCTGGATTATTCGACTACGGTCCGCCAGGATGCGCTCTGCAAGCCAATATTGTCGATCTCTGGCGGAAGCATTTCGTCCTCGAGGAAGACATGCTGGAAGTCGATACCACGATGCTTACCCCGGAAGAGGTTTTGAAGACCAGTGGACACGTGGATAAGTTTGCCGACTGGATGTGCAAAGATCCTAAGACTGGGGAAATCTTCCGAGCAGATCACTTGGTTGAGGCTGTTCTGGAAGCTCGCCTCAAGGCCGATAAGGAGGCCCGTGGAGAAAAGGTGGTGGTAGACGAGGAAGCAGATGCAAAGAAGAAGAAGAAGAAAGTGAAGGACGTCAAACCGGTCAAGTTGGATGATGCTATGGTCAAAGAATACGAAGAGATTCTAGCAAAGATTGACAACTACGACGGTGATGGTCTAGCTCTACTGATCACCAAGTACGACATTCGCAATCCCACAACCGGCGGAAACCTCCTACCTCCTGTCGCTTTCAACTTGATGTTCCAGACATCAATTGGTCCTAGCAGTAACATGCCTGGCTACCTGAGACCAGAAACTGCCCAGGGTCAATTTCTCGCCTTTCAGAAGCTGCTCGAATTCAACCAAAATCAAATGCCGTTCGCATCTGCAGCCATTGGCAAGTCTTTCCGAAACGAAATTTCCCCTCGTGCAGGTCTTTTGCGTGTCAGAGAGTTCTTGATGGCTGAGATTGAACACTTTGTCGATCCTGAAGGCGGCAAGAAACATCCCCGCTTTGATGAAATCAAGGATGTTGAGTTGTCACTGCTGAACAGACACGTCCAGCTCTCTGGAAGCACTAAGACGGAGACTATGACCATTGGAAAAGCAGTTGCCGATGGCGTGGTAGACAACGAGACACTTGGTTACTTCCTTGCAAGAATTCAGCAGTTCCTCTTGAAGATTGGTGTCGACTACTCCAAGCTCCGATTCCGTCAGCACATGGCCAACGAGATGGCTCACTACGCTGCTGATTGCTGGGATGCTGAGCTTCACACTAGCTATGGCTGGATTGAGTGTGTTGGTTGCGCTGATCGAAGCGCATACGACTTGACAGTGCACAAGAACAAGACTGGAGCTCCGCTCTTTGTCCGAGAAGCTCTTCCAGAACCCAAGATCTTCGACCAGTGGCAAGTCGATATCACCAAGTCGAAATTTGGTCCTCGATTCAAGAAGGACGCCAAGAAGGTTGAGGCGGCAATTGAATCGCTGACCGAAGAGCTCAGGGAGAAGCTCTCTTTGGATCTCGCCAAGAATGGCAAGATTGAGATTGACGTAGAGGGCGTCGAAAGTGGAAAGGCTGAGCTCGACAAGGATCTCATTGCCATTGAAAAGAGGACAGTAACACAACACATTCGAGAATATACCCCCAACGTCGTGGAGCCTTCTTTCGGTATTGGAAGAATTCTCTACTGCTTGCTTGAGCACTCATACTGGCATCGCACCGGCGATGAAGCTCGTGGTGTAAGTGACATCTCAATTCTCAAGATCGGTACTTCTAGACCCTTACTGATTTGTTCAAACTACAGGTCTTGTCATTTCCTCCAGTTGTCTCCCCAACCAAGGTGCTCTTGGTTCCTCTCTCCACTCACGAATCGTTTGTACCATTTATTAAACGATTGGGTCTAAAGTTCCGCCGCGCTGGAATTTCCAGCAAAGTGGATGATAGCTCAAGCAGTATCGGCAAGAGATACTCTCGTAATGACGAGTTGGGTACACCATTCGGCATTACAATTGACTTCCAGTCTGTCAAAGACAATACCTTCACTTTGCGAGATCGTGACTCGACAAAACAAGTCCGCGCTAGTGAAGATGAGATCTTGAAGGCTGTCAAGTCAATGGTAGATGGCGAGGAGACATGGGCAGATGTTGCGAAACGACTTCCTGAATTCACCTCTCAAGAGACGGACTAAATGAATGGTAATAGAATCAACAAAGAGATTTGCATCAGTAGAGGAATATATACTGAAAGAATATGATCCGATCCTTCTTCGCATTATTTGCATACTAGTATCAAAAGCAATCTGCAGTCAATTGAGGGTCGTAGTAGTATATGGCCTATCGCTGCCTTAAATCTAAGGCTAAAAAGTCGATCAGCCAACCGCGGCAACACAATACAAACATGTCATCATCGTCCTGCGGTCCGAGCTCAACATTTGCGACAACCTGTCAAGACGGATACATACTCGACCAAGTGTACTACTTTTCCAATCTGTCTGAATTATTCATGCGTTATTTTCTCTCTGTGTAACTAAACGGAACTTGGATCTTGCGCCTACCAAGATGGCGCCGTCAGTCGCATCGGCGAAGATCACACTTTCGTGTCCACTGTTCGCCGCAGACTTCGACCCTCGAAACCATGGCCTTCTGCTTGTAGGAGGTGGTGGAGGTGAGGGCCGCAGCGGTGTGGGAAACAAGATTGTATGCTGTTACATCACTACGCGAAAATGATGAAATCCGGTTAACCAGATCTGCAACACTAGGCCTTGTTGAACACGTCGAAGCGTCAAGAAATATCCGAATTGGTCGACATCGAACTCTCTCGCGACGAAGACTCGGTCACTTCACTAGCAATCGCCGAATCACAGGACGAGTCCATAGTAGCTCTTGCGGGAATCAACAGTTCCCAAGCCGAGCAACTGAAAGGAAATAATCGGCATCTACGATCATTCCGACTAGAATTCCCGCCACGAAAAAATGAGACTCAAGATGATGAGATGACAGCAAATACAGAGAAAAGTGATGGTAGAAAGACTACGCCGTTGACTCAAGTCTCGCTGTTCGGCTCGAATGTCGGCGGAAAGGAGAGCGAAGAACCAGCTGGAAAAGCCGATGCATATCAAAGACTACTAAGGCTGTCTCCCTATAAAGCGCCTGAACAGCCTCGAATAGGCGCAATTGCGACTGGCTTGGCGCCGTCGGGAGAAATTGTTATTTTCAATGCTACTTCACATCCTCAGGCATCAGACGTCATTGCGCGAATCCGGTTGGGAGATGGTGAGGAAGCCGAAGATATAGATATCATTGAATTGGAAGATGAAAAATTCTTAGTGGCGTACACAAATGGGATGGAAGTCTGCACATTCGAAATATCGCCGTCACGAAGGTCGAATACGGCTCCTGAAGTTAAGACTGTTTTCACCATACCCAAATCTCTACCCAAGCGGTCCAGGTATAGAGCGTTACGGTTCCTTTCGCCAACTGCTATACTGCTTCTTCAAAACACCATAGATCGCACAGGCAGTGAGATTTCTGTTCTGTCTATATCGCGCAATGGAAAGGGCACGATTGTGCGCCGAAAACGGCTTCGAAAGTCCATCAAAATCGGCTTGAGTTTGGATGTGGTCAATCTCGGAGAAGGCCAGAACCATGAACGGCAATATCTCATTGCGCTTGCAGGTAGTGATCAGTCCATTGAAACCCTCACACTAGATTACTTGCCAAATAAAGGGTATGGTTCACTGCAAGTATACTCAACGTTGAACGAGGTTCATCCATTCTCAATGACTAAAGTCTGCTTCTCCCATTATCGACCCCCATCATATCCGGTTACAGCCAGCACACCTCCGCAATATGTGAAGTTAGCATCGATTAGCTTGGGAAACACGGTGGTCGTGCACACCTTCCCGTTATCGCCTCAACGGACTCTTCAAGGAAGAGACACTTCATCACCAAGATATGCGATCAAGGCACCCGGACATTCGGAAACACTGGATACTGTATTCACAACATTCGTTGCTCTCCTTGTGGTTGCAATCAGCTGTTTCTTGTTACAGGCATTTACTGAAATCAGGGGTCTAACACCGGCGTATCTGGGTGCTAGTGACTGGCTTCCTGACCGGGTTCGCGATTCGATTGCTAAGCCACATCTTCGTGACATTATCGCAGCAGATAATACTTTTGCGCCTCAAGTAGCTACAACAACGGCATACCCAGCTGCAATCACAGGTGAACAGCTCCGCAAACTTCTCAAAGCCCGAAAGGCGAGCAGTCACGAAAATCAGCGCGAAGAAGATTCATCCTCTTCTATAATCAACACCATAATCGACTCCTCCGAAACACCTCATCCAATAATCATTAAACACAACCCCGAAGAAGGCTCTATATACGCCCATCATCATCGGCATCACCACGACCAGGACTCTACCGCTACCGGTGACGAGTCTTCATCATCAATAGAACAAAAACACAAAGTCCGGAAATGGGAAGATCTCCAGCCAGAGCAACGCGAGCGGTGGCGTCATCATCTCTCCCAGGGGGGCCACTGGGCCCTCGAAGAAGGCGATCAGATTCTCCGAGGGATATTCTTTGGAGAAATCGGTGGTATTGTTGGTGCTGCCGCTGGCGGTTGATCCTATTTCTACTAACCGTTATTTTCCGGTTTTATTCATCTTCTGTTTCTTGGTTCCTGTTCGTCGTTTTTCTCTGGTTATTGTTTATGGATTGTAAAGAATGAGATACAAAAAGGGCGTCCTGTCATGTCTCGATGATGATGACGGGCAATTCGTAGTTAAATTGCCGCTTTTTCTTTTATGAAGTTGGGATCTCAGGACATGTAAAACTCCTGTTCCAATTCTTATTGGTTTTGTTACAGATTCGTTTCTTCTACGTGTACTAATACTATTTCCAAATCACAAAACATGAGTGTACATCTTAAAGTCTCAGGAGGAAATCATTCATTCATTCGTTAACCGTAGTACCCAGAGAAGAAAAAGAGGACAACTGTCTCTAAGATCAAGCAATCTCGCATTTCCCTTTCTTAAGATTCTTTTGTGTAAACATATTAAGGTCCGCATGCAGAGATACCAGAAACGAGAACAGAGAAAAAAAAGTCCTCCGCATCTGGGATATAATGCCAACCAAGCTCCTATATTGCAACAGACACCATGAATATGAAGTTGAAAAAAGAAATGGCCTGGGAAAAGGAAAATTTACAGCGTCGGGCCATAATATTCGAAAAACAGACATTAAGATAATAGGGAGACCAAGATAATGCTTGATCTAGACCTGTAGATGGCACCTTTCAGTATTTGTTTGACATGGCATGCCGACTCGTCTCCATATCCCGCCACAGAAGCAGAGGAGGGGGTTTGGTGAAGTTGCTTATTGCGACAAAAAAATAATGATGTCAGCTCAAGAGCTGCAGCTGGTTCTCTTTACTGTCCTCCGTTCTTCTTCCAGCGCAGAAGCTCGGCGAGACTAGCTCGACTGCAACCCATCTTCAAGAACTCGTGTGCCAAAAGCTCTTCGGCAGTGGCTCGACTGCGGACATCAACGCACAGGCAGACGCTCAAGAATGATTTCAACTCCTTACTAAGCTTCTCAGGCTTCTTAAGTCGAGGAGTGCCGTTGGTAGCAATGAGGTATAGCGCCTTGAGAGGCTCTTCATTAAGATAAGGGGGCTCGGATTCGATCATTTCAATGGCCATGATACCCAGAGACCAGCAGTCTACCTTTGGCCCGTACTCTTTTTGCTTAACGACCTCAGGTGCCATCCAGTAGGGTGTTCCAACCATGGTGGCTCGCTTGCTCTTTGATTCCGTGAGTTTAGCGCAGAAGCCGAAATCCGCTATACAGGTAGTCTTGTTAGTAATGCTCTCATATAGTATCGGATATTTGTATCAACGTACTAATCTTAACGTTGCCGACACGATCCAGCAAAACGTTGTCACTCTTGATATCACGATGGATAATATTTTGACTATGAAGATGAGCCAAGCCCTTGCAAGTCTATAAATAAAGCACAAGTCAGCAAAATTTCGTTAGCTCAGAATACTGAACAACTTACCTCGAAGCAGATAGTGGAGATTTGATCTTCTTGGATAACGGGATTATTATCAATCACGTCAGTCAACGCACCACCCTCCATAAACTCCATAACAACCCAGAGCTCATTGTTCTGATCTTGCAAGAAAGAATCAAGAAAATTGACAATGTTTGCGTGCTGGCTATCTTTCATGACAATGATCTCATTGACAATCAACTCCTTGCGAGGTTGGCTGCGAAGATCCATTTGCTTAATAGCAACTTGCCCGCGAGGTCCATGCGTACGGTATATTTCTCGCGCCACAGGTGATGTCGCATTCTCCTTGACGCGAGCCACGTACACGGAACCGGAAGCACCTTGACCAATTTTGCGCTGCTTGCTGTAGGACTCTTGCGGGTTTTCCTTGGAGACAACTGATTTAAGTTTCTCCATCACTTCGTTCTCGGTCATACTCGACATGCGAACTTCCTTCTGTCGAGGTTCAGCCTTCTTCGAAAGGGCGGCTTCTGCTTGACGAACGCCATCAGGGACGGTAGCTTTAGGAACTCCTTGTTTGTTCGCAATGTTCAACGGTTTAACTTGCTGAACAGGTGCAGGAAGGCGTGTCGGTGGAGGACCCGAATTTTGCGTGGGCGGTTTTGGTGTATTGTTAATGGCAGGGCGAGGTATGGATTGTTGAACCTTAGCTTCTAGCAGCTTGTTAGTGATACACTCTATAGCTGGGCCCGCAGGAGCAATTTACCTGTCCTTTGAGCAGACTGTCCATCTGCCGTCGGCGGTGACGGTGCTGGCCTCTGAGCCGTCATCTGTCTCATGGCCGGAGGCTGTTGACGAGCAGCAGAGCTGGGTGCCGGGGGAGCAGGGCGGCTCGGGTTATATCGGTTAGGGTTTGGTGATTCAGCTTCGGACGAACCATAACCTCCCAGCTCCTGTTTTGCGAGAGGTACTCGGGTTTTGGGTAGGGACGCGTTATAGGCTTCCTGCTCTCGTCTCTCCTGTTCTTCGCGAATACGCCGTGCTTCTTCCTCCATGCGACGTCGCTGCTCCTGCTCGGCAACCTCCCGCATACGATCAACTTCAAAGCCGCGGTCTGCATCTGAATTCTTTCGTGCCGCTGCCTTTGGTTCGTTCATGAATCGCTGGGATTGTCCAGTATCTACCCTCTGAAGAGGGTTTGGAGGAGCAGGTCTGGGTGGTGCAATTCCGTTCCCGTTTCCGAATTGCAAGGACGAGGAGTTGGATGCTGGGGGTGTGGGCGCAAGGCTACTATAGTACTGAGGATTCTGCTCCCGCATTTTGATGTCTGAGTAGAATTCCAGCACCTCAATGACAGCTTGGGGGTTCTTCTTATAATCTTCTTTGGTAATAGCCGATGCCGTCAAGAGCTTCTCCCACTCTGTTGGCAGGCCCACGAAAGCACCAGTCTTGGGGTCGAAGCCGACATGGACTCTGTGGCTGAAATTAGTCGGGTTACTGACGCCTCCCATTCCTGGGCACCGTTCGTAGATTTTATCAATCCAGTCGTAAATCTCGTCGTCATTTTTGACTTCGCAAGTGATGGTTTTGGTAGGCACATCGCGACTGATTATTGCTGCCTTTGAATTTGCGTCCTTTGAATTGGCCAAGCGGGTGATTTCAAAAGCCATCTTAGTGTCTTCCGAGCGAGTCACTCCCGTGATGTTGGAAAGGTTAATGGACATAATTAATTTTCCAGTCTCATTTTTCAAAAAGTCGAGGCGAAACTCCCGGAGAATAAGATATCGCTGGTTCCATTGGGCGAGAAACTTGTCTTCCTTGCACCTGACATAGCCCTCTTTAATGACAGCCACTCCCTGGTTTCCCTGCGATCCCTTGGATTGCGTGAGCGATAGGTTGCTGGTGTTGGGAAATATAGACAGAGTTGGGGTGCTAGGTGAGTTCAAGGTCATTTGGCCGAACGATGTAGCCACATTTGGGCTGGACGGTACAGTAGTGAGCCGAGGACGATCAGTAGGTGGCCGCGGGGCTGGTCCGGGATTCATGAATTGATCGGCTGAGTATACACTATGAATCACAGAATGAGTTTTTGATCCGATGTGGTATGCGTCGCCCAAATAGGGCGTATTTTTCACGGCGACAGGAGCCTTGTCGAAGTGTCTCGAGGGCTAAACATAAATTCGGACCGATAGAACACAAAGAACTTACTTTCCATGAGAGGACGCCATCCTGGGCGCCCGGGATCAAAAGATCAAAAAGCAGTCGTCTTATAAAACAGAAAGGGACATCCACAGGACTGATTGCACTGGAATGTTAGAGCGGCACAAGCGAAGCGCGGATATGGATAAGCGGGTGGGGGGAGGAGGGGGAATTGGAGATAGTATTCTCTTGTCGTGTTGAGTGGATGAGAGGTCAAGACTACACAGAGAGTCTCCTCTGAATAAAAGCCCGGTTGTAGACAGAGTGGGTGGTTGGGAGACGAGAGACAGAGACTCGACAAACATGATGATTCGAGGCGCTTGCTTGCTTACCTTGCCTAGGGGTTGGTTGAAACGGGAGTTCCACAGGGCACTGCCCGTGCTCTTGAGAAGGTTGAAGGGGTAGCCAGCGCGTTTTAAAATGCAGAGGTGGATTCTGCAACGCAAAGAGAGAATTTAGAAATGAAAAGAGACGACAGCAAATAGCAAAACTCCAGCGTCTAGCAGAAGTGAATGTATGTCAAAGAGGGAGCTGGGATAGTGGAGGTCGAGCAGAGGAAAGAGGGAGAAAGGGGAAGTTGCCGCACGGCGCAGAGAGGAGAGTGGGACAACAAGAAAAGAATCAATCGAATTGGCCAGCCCTCGACTAGCATCACAATCAGATACCCACTTACAACTGCGCATTCATGGCCTCTATGACTCTGTTTTCCGGCAGCAACAATAACTACGTAGTAGATAGTAGAACGACTCGCAATCAGTCCTCGTTGAGGGCTATACTACAAGGCGCATAGGGCAAGGCTGCAACTTGGCCGGTTTTCGTATTCGTTCGGCTGGGCTGGACAAGCCCTGCTACGAAAGAAAATACTAGAACAAAGCGATCATGTAGATCAGCCATGCTCCCAGCCAGGCCAGCCTATCTCCGATCGTCCTTGTCTCAGTTGACAGTCACCCAGCGGGTTCGCTCCAATACAGTTTGTACCCAATCAGTCTAAATCAGATGCTGTGCACGACAATAATTGTAGCTTCAAAAATATGCAGAGAGGTACATCAAGATACAAAAATCAACCATGGTTACGCGAAATCTCCGAAAGTCTTGTTCCGGCCTCATCCCTTGGCTCATTCATCACGGTGCCGTAAACTTACCATGTCCATAATAGCCGCAACGCGCTCACTTCTCAGAACTTCAATTACGATTACATATATGCTAGCAGTTATGAAACTATATCTTACAATCAAAAGGAGCTACCCGCTATCACGGCTCTGCCCCAAACGGGTAGTTGAACTTCAGGAGCGAATTGAGTCCGCCAACCCAGCCGTCATCACTAACGCCTATTGTTCGTCGCATCACACATGGCACACCGCCTCGCCAGTCATTCTTCCCATGTCGAATTTCCTCATCCCAGACGCGGACTTCCATTCCAGCAGACAGGCCCTGTCCCATGTTCTTGCCGTCAATGCTTAATTCAACTTCTCGGCCGCGATTTTTCGGGCTCAGTCGTAAAGTGACTGGTGTGCTCGACGGTAGGACCAGCGGCCGAAAGCTCAAGCTACGGGCACAGACCGGTGTCAGAAGAAGAGACGGAACCAGAGGGTGCACTATACTGCCTCCACTGCTCAAGCTATACGCGGTGCTTCCAGTGGGCGTTGAGATGATCATACCGTCCGCGACCGCTTCCGTAAGGAAACGTCCTCCAACGAAGACGTCCAGAACCGCGAGATGGGGCTCTTTTCCTCGGTGGATAAGCACTTCATTCAGTGCATAGACCCGCGGATCTGGTACACCAGTTGACACGGCGCTAGAATGCGACGGCGGAATGATTGCTTCCCCCTCTGCTGAAAATAGACCAACGCGCAAACGGTTACGCATCAATACCCGGGCACCTCTAGTGGAGCCCATTGATTTGCCTCGGACAGAGGACCAACCGGTTGGTCCCATTTTCGACTCGGCATCCTCTTCAGCCGCTGTGGGCTGCGGATCATCGAGAACAGGAGTACGATCTCCTGCACCTGAGCCGGACATGTAGACTTCCCGGAAGGCTCGTTTGTATTCATCGAATTTCCATTCCCCCAGGAACCCTAGGGTGCCCAAGCTGAAAGACAGCATAGGCGGGACATCGTGAGATGTCGCGAAAAGAGATGAGGCGCGAAGGATAGTTCCATCTCCGCCTAGAGTCACCATCAAATCGACTTTATCATGCGTTGACGCCGTCAGTGGCTTTTCCGGTGTCGAAGTGTAAACGGGAATCGAAAGGGAAGAGTGAACTTCTTGGCTAGTCTTCTGCTCTAGAATGATCGATAGCGACGGATATGTGGATGCTAAATGACTGGACAGAGTTAGGACCATCTCCTTGGTCAATAGTAGTAAGGTGGTCATACTTGATGAATTCTATCAAAGACTTTGTAACCTCAGGTGCGCTATGCTTCTTCACAATCAGGACATTGCGAGGAGGAGCCGGCCATTGAAGGGATAATAAATCGCTACCTCGAGACTCTATATTCCGGGCACGGTTAGCTTTGAATCAGAGCTGTACTTGAGCGCCATCAGTACGCTCGATCTGGACGCACACCTTGATATTTGGGCAGGATCCGCGCTGGAAGACTTTGGATATCTCTAATCTCTCGCCGCGTTGAAGAAACCGAGAAAAAGCGACGAGCGACTCTCGAATTGTGCGTCGTTGGGAGTTGTCGAACCCAAGCAGAGGTGACTCTCATTCTGATAGACCTTGAAGTATGTCGCAGCTTGTGTGGAAACGCTGCAACAAGACGTACCGTGACAGAAATTCTTCCGCGGACATTTCTCTCCCGTCGAGCTGGGCCACAGACGAAGTAGCAAGAATATTGATAGGAGGGTTCAGCCAGATATCATGCCTGCAGAATAAACACAGAACTAGAAAATTGTATGAAAAGCGGAGTTGGGAGGTTAAGCTCCGGCCGGCTCCACAGCCTCAGGCATGCAAATTAATAGTATTGATAGAGCCAGCTGACCCTCTCACCGCCTGCTGCAGAAAGACGTCAGTCACACTGCCAACTCTGAGAGAGCTGGTTGCTGCCTCATGCTCTCTTCCCCAATTTCCCAACTCATCAACTCATCAACTGTGATCCGAGTCATCTCCCTTCTCCTTGCACGATGTATTTTCCTTCGCATTAAAGCACGGCTAGACTCCATCAAGCATCAACATAACTTCGCCGTTAGGCAGCTCCGATAACGCCCCACCAATTAACTAGGAACGCTGTATGTTGATTGACTGTCAGCTCAACCTTTCGAGACAAAGATCATACTGTATATAGTCTGGCTACGCTGTATACTGAATCGAAAGACCATCACTTCGGCCACAATGTCCGATGTACGACGTCGAGTACCTATAGACCCGTCCGGATCTTCCGTCGTGAGCGAAGAACCTGCATTGTCTGAGAAGGAGAGAGATGCTGGCTTGAAACATGGAGTTTTCATGCAGGTATTCCGGTCTCTTTTACTCGCAACATGGTTCAACTGTTGCTGCATGTGTATAGTCGCGACACAGCTGATCGGAGCCCCGCTGTACTTCGTCAACAAAAACTATTATTATGTTTATATGGCTATGACGAAGCAATGTTTTGGAATCCTTATCATCACTATTACCCAGTGGGGTGCGCCGACAGTAGTCCGTGTCAGCGGTGATGATTCTGTCAAAGGACAGATACAACTTACTGCCAACGGTTTGCTCAAGACAAACTTTCCGAATCGCCTCGTATTCGTCGCAAATCACCAAGTATACACAGACTGGCTGTACCTGTGGTGGGTGAGCTATACATCCCGCATGCACGGCCACATCTACATCATCTTGAAGGAATCACTCAAGAACATACCTATTATTGGTCAAGGAATGATGTTCTACGGCTTCATATTCATGGCTCGTAAGTGGGAAGCAGACAAACCTCGCTTGGAGCATCGTCTGCAGAAATTGAAGATGAGACACACGGGCCCCATGTCCGGTCCAGAGAGTTTAGATCCTATGTGGCTGTTGATATTTCCAGAGGGAACCAACCTTTCAATCAACACGAAGAACATCAGCAATAGATACGGAGAAAAGATGGGCATCGCGCCTCTCAAACATATGATTCTCCCACGATCAACAGGTCTATTATTTTGCTTACAGCAGTTACGAGGTACCGTAGACTATGTCTATGACTGCACTGTGGGCTATGAGGGACCCCCGTTCGTACCCATTCCATTCGACTTTTCTACTTAATCCAACCGATACTGACAAAGTCTGCAGGAAGGGGATATATCCCGATCGATATTTCACTTTACGATCCACTTACGGTCAGGGCCGTCCCCCCAAAGCCGTGAACATGTACTGGCGACGCTGGTCGTTTGCAGAAATTCCTTTGGATGATCCCAAGGCTTTTGAGCAATGGCTGTTGGAGCGTTGGAAAGAAAAGGATGATCTGCTGGAGCAGTTCTTTGAGACTGGGCGGTTTCCGACTTCGTTGGGCGCTTCCATCGAGACCCAAAACATCCCCACCAAACAGAAAGTCGAGGCATCTCGTGGATACGTAGAGACAGAGATACAGCTAGCGCGCTGGATTGAAATCGCGGAAATTTTTGCGGTTCTATTATTAGTTGGATTTCTCTGTAGGTTGCTCTGAGTTCATTTCAAACTCGCAGCATGTGAGTGATATTCACGGCCTTTCTGGTCAATAGGCTCGAGGCTCTGGGTGGTACTGGTCAGGCGATTAGGTTATAGTGATACTCCCTACTTTCCACAATAGTGCAGCTTGAATATAAATCGTAGTCAATACATCAACAAAGTGCTATTCTCAGGCCATTGAATGAGCGATAGACGCAAGTGGGGCGGCGGACCGCCCTAGCGCGCTCCTGAGTGGTTGGCGGTCGATGCCTGCCAAGTCCGCGCCTCAGGCAGGTCGCAGTTCTATTATTTCGATTCCGCGTTTGTAGCCAAAGACAATCGCTGGGAAAGTACGTGGCTGTCTTTCTACAGTTCACCATTCCACGCTGTGCGCATCAAGGCACATGCACCCATCTGTCGGTCGATGATTCATTTGAGCTTCTCAACTCTCTTTCTTATCCCCTTCTCGATTCCTCAGATGGCTTTGCATCGTTGACGCTCACCAGCTGCGAAATCAGACCTGCAGTCATCTTATTCCTCAGAACAGGCAAGCACCATGGCGCATCTCGAGGATGCCAACACGAATGCCTTTGGCGACTCAGCCTTTAGCTCAGAGTCATTGCCTTCTGCCACTCGTTTTTCTGACATCCCCTCTGCCATCGATATCCCTGCATCGACATTCGACAGCGAGGTCGAAGTCAGTCTTGAAGAACTCCCCGACGATCCTACGGAACTGTGTACACTTCTAGAGAACGAGAAGGCCGCAAAGAATTTCTGGGTGATTATTTCGTTGGCGTATGCGAAGCAGAATCAGCTTGACCATGCAATCGAAATTCTACAAAAGGGTTTGGCATCTGTCGCTCACGGAGCAACTAAGGAAAAGCTAGGGCTTCTGAACTGGTTATGCTGGTTGTTGATGATTAAGAGTCGTCAAGCGCCACGTGTCGCTCCAGATGGCGACTCCTCAGATGTGAAAACTAAGGACTACTATTTACAACAGGCGACCTCGACTCTCAATGAAGCATCCCGTCTCAATCCTGCGTACACTCCACTCTTCCTTGCTCGTGGTGTCTTGTCCCTCCTTCGAGCATCCCTATATCCGCCGAGACCGATTAGAACTGGTATTCCTGATACATCCGAAAGGGTTGAGAGTTTGCGACAGGCTCTGAAGTGTTTTGAGGAAGCATCCAAAGCTTCCGGGGGCAGGAATGTGATGGCTCATCTAGGACTGGCTAGGGCGCAGTATTCTTTAGGAAACTATGCCGAAGCGTTACTGGTTTATCAAACTGTTCTTACCAGAATGCCAGGTCTTACTGATCCTGACCCACGAATTGGTATCGGATGCTGTCTTTGGCAACTAGGCTTCAAAGAACGAGCGAGAGATGCATGGGAAAGGGCATTGTCTTTGGTTCGTTATCAAAAAACTTTCACTTCACTCCAGTTCAAGATGCTAATGTTCTGTCATACAGAATCCTAAATCAAAGGTCGCGAATATCCTGGTCGGAACGTACTATTTGTATAGCAGCTCCCAACGCCCTACGAGCGATCCACAATTTGGAGAGCTTTACAAAGTCTCCATGACACATACCCAGGGCTCTCTTAAGCTCGACAAGGAGTATCCAATGGCATGCGCAAGGTTTGCGGGGTACAAATTGATTCGCAAAGATTACAAGGCCGTGGAAGTTTTGGCTCGCAAAGCTATTGAACAGACCGACGTCGTCTCTATCGCTAGTGAAGGCTGGTATCTCTTGGGCCGAAAAGCGCATTACGAAGGCGATGCCTCTAAAGCTTCCGAGTACTTCAACCGATCTGATCAAGCTCGCGGTGGTGGAGAAAGTGGATTCTTGCCAGCCAAGTTCGGTGTTGTCCAGATGCAGGTCAAATCCAAGGATTTGGATGGAGCAAAGTTTCGATTGGAGAAGATCATACAACAAACGAAGAACCCAGAATGCATGGCACTATTGGGCGCTTTACTAGCAGAAGATGTTTTTTCTGCTCAGGCTAGTGGTAGCAAGGATGATAAGACTGCCGACGCCACGAAAGCCATTTCTCTTCTCGAGTCTGTCCGCAGCCTCTGGAAGGATCCAACCAAGAATATCCCACCTGATGAATCTGTGTTGATTTATCTTTCTCGCTTATATGAGAGCACTTCGCCAGAGAAGAGCATGCAGTGCCTCACACAATTGGAAGAAATTCAGATGGATCAGATACCTGACCAAGAGCGACCCGAGGAGAAGCTTCAAAATGGAGAATTGAAGGCTGCACTCCGCGAACACCTGCCGCCGCAACTATTGAACAACATTGGCTGTTTCCTATACCAGTCAAGCAAAGTCGCGCAAGCAAGAGAGCTATTCCAATCTGCCCTTACCGCTTGTGACAAGTCGGAAGAGCTGGAGGGTGAAAAGGCCACCGATGCACTTCTCACGACGATCCAATACAACTTTGCTCGTTGCCTCGAAGCTCTTGATCTGCCAGATGAAGCAAAGAAAGTGTATGAGAGTCTCCTTGAACGGCATAGCGATTACACCGAGGCCAGTGCGAGAATGACCTATATTGCGCTTCGTCAAAGCCCGACAGATGAAGGGCCGAAGAAAATGGCTAAATTGTATGAAATCGATTCCACGAATCTAGAAGTCCGCGCCCTTTTTGGCTGGTACCTTAGCAAGTCTAAAAAACGCGTGGCCAATCTGGCTGAAGACCATGAACAACGGCACTACAAGCACACACTGCAGCATTTTGACAAGCATGACAGGTACGCTTTGACGGGAATGGGAAATGTCCATCTTTTGACCGCGCGTGATATGCGTCGTGACACCGACACGGACAAGGAAAAGAGACGGAAGATGTACGAGCGTGCTGTGGAGTTTTTTGACAAGGCGCTACAGTTGGATCCCAAGAATGCTTATGCAGCTCAAGGAATTGCAATTGCCCTGGTTGATGATCGCAAGAACTTTGCTGGTGCTGTTCAGATCTTCTCAAAGATACGGGATACCATCAAAGATGCCAGTGTGTACCTCAACTTGGGACATGCTTATGCAGAATTGAAACAGTTCGCCCGGTCAATTGAATGCTATGAAACGGCATTATCTAAGGACCGAGCTCGCGATGCACAAATCCTAGCCTGTCTTGGACGTGTCTGGTGGCTTAGGGGGAAACATGAGAAGAATCTGACAGCTATGAAATCTGCTTTGGATTATGCAAGTCGTGCGTTGGCAGTTGCGCCGGAACAAGTACATCTTGAGTTCAACGTTGCATTTGTCCAGAATCAGATCGCACTTCTCGTGAATAGCCTACCGGAGACACAGAGAACGCTGCAAGATTTGCAAGAGGCGGCCGAAGGCCTCGAAAAGGCTATTGAGACGTTTACACGTATTGCTCAGGTCAAGACGCCACCATATCCTCGCGAGTCCCTAGAGCAGCGAGCAAACATGGGCCGAAATACGATCAGCAAGCAGCTGGAGCGATCGATTCAAAACCAGAAGGAGTATGAGGAGAAGAACGCTCTCAAATTGCAACAAGCCCGCGCAGCTCGTGATGCCGAATTGAAACGCCGCGAAGAAGAAGTGCGCAAGGCACAAGAACTTGAATTAGAGAGGAAGCGTCAGTTAGCAGAACAACGACAACGTATTATTGAAGAAACGCAGCGGCTAGCAGCAAAGAGGGCGGAAGAACAGCGAGCTCGTGAAGCAGCTGAGCTCACTACAGATTCCGAGACGGGCGAGCGACAAAAACGCAAGAAGAAAGCCCCGTCCAGCAGAAGAAGGAAGCGCCGCGATGAGGACGATGGTGTCGTTTCTGATGGTCGAAGCATCAGTGTGGCTCGGTCTGATGATGAGGGCACAACGCCAGCGCCCAAGAGAAGAAGACGATTGGAACGTCGGGGAGGCGCCAAGGAGAAGCCAGGCAAATACAAGAGCAGCGAACGGGTTGTTGACTCGGACGAAGAGTTGGAAGACGAAGATGCAGCTATTGCTAATCCTGCAGCTGCGGACGACGGCGAAGTTGGTGCTGATGAAGATTTGTTTGGGGACGATGACAATGACGTTGTCGAAGAAGAGGAAGAGGCTGCAACTCCAGCGGCCCAGGGAAGAGGCAGTCGTGCCCGACGCGGCAAGCGGATTGTCGACGACAGCGACGAAGACGAAGAGGAGCCTGCTGCCGTTGTTTCAAAGGAAGCGGAAGATGAGGAGATGCAGGACGCTGACGACGAATAACACTATCTGTGTCTCAGTACATTACACTTTTCAACTATCTTCCTTTATCTTTCTCTCTTTTGCTTTCTTGCTAATTGTTTTACTATGCTTCTGCTCATTTTTGGGGTCCTTGGAAATATTAAGATACTGAATTTGTACAAAACAGTTTGCGAGCCTAGCGTTGGGGTTTGTTTTATACCGATTAATCTATCTATTATAAAAGTCAATATCATCTGGATTGATTTCTTCCATTTGTCGGTTTTTTGTGCCAAGTAAGCCGTCTATGTAGATAACTCGACGGATATATCTATCTAATGATATTCAACAAGCGTCCCCTCCTGCGCCAACTCCAACAATTTCCACTGACACTCGATTCCCCTCTCCGCAAACCGACCCGTAATCTTCCCAGCAATCTCCTCAAAATTATCCGTAGCAAGCGCGAGAATCGTAGGACCCGCGCCCGAAAGACAAATACCCAACAACCCCGGCTGTGTGGCGGGAGTCATTGATTGCAAGATCTCCAGTAACCCAGGGATCAGAGTCTGTCTGTATGGTTGATGAACTCTATCCTGCATGGCTAAATAGATCATATCCGGATCCGGGGGTGACGCTCCCAACGCGATTGGGAGGAGCGCAACACGTTGAAGATTGAAGACTACGTCGGCGCGCGAATATTGTTTCGGTAGAACATCGCGCGCATTCGCAGTGGGGACGACAAAGTCTGGGATGATGGCTATGGCTTTGATTTCCTTTGCCCAGGGGAATTTTGTGCAGTGGCCTATTCCAACGGGTGGTTTGGGGGGTTGTTTACCCGTGTCGACGCCGCCGGCGGGTTCGGGGAGGACTTCGCTGAGGGGGATTTCGATACGGGCTATGTCTTCGGGTTTGAGGTCGCTGAGGTATGTGCCTACGAAACCGCCAAAGAGAGATGCGGCGACGTTATCGGGGTGTCGCTCTGTTGTAATGTCAGAGGATTTGAGCATGGTCCATTCTTGAGACCCAGGAACCTACCAATCATTAAACAGTAATCGAGAAGACGGGCTTTGGTCAATCCCAATTTCCCAATTTCATTGCCCAACACGACACCAGCTACCACCGCTGTTCCGGACGTTCCAAGACCTCTCCCCAATGGGATAGGGTTCTTGATGTGCACACGCGTGTTGGCCGGGAATGCGCGCTGGTCATGACACCGAAGCACATACAGAGCCACACGAGTGATGAGGTTGACTTCCGGATCAAGACTGATCTGCTCTTTGCTCCCGCTCAGATTCTCATATGTGATGACGCAGTTCAATGGGTGTTTTTGTTCGAGGGAAGACGGCGAAGAATCGATTGTGACGTGGACTTCGAGGTAGAGGGTTAGGGCGAGGCCGATGACGTCGAAGCCGGGACCGATGTTTGCTGAGGAGCAGGGGATGCGGATGCTGAAGGACGAGGAAGCCATTTTGCTTTGTCTATACGCTCAGAAAGGTTGGAATATGAGGCGTGAATATGTGACTGTGGTGAGTCATATAGTCAGTTCCGTCCTTGACTGGAGGGGTCGATAAGTTCTTTGTCGGAGATACGTACGCCAAAACCAAGTGACTCGGCACTGCAATGTCTCTCGCACTTCGATAAGACAATTGGCCTCTCCTCTTCGATATTTCTTCTCCTTTCTAACCACGATCTTCCTTGTCGTAGAGTGTTGTTCTCTCTTTTACTTTTCCTCTGTATCGTCTGTCTGCGATAATGTTCGAGTTAGCGCGGGCAGAACCATCCAATGGCCATGCAGCAAGGCCGACTTCGGGCCTGAACCGAGCTCCATCAGACAATCCTCGATCGACACCCGGAATGAACAGACGACATTGCTACATGTTGGATTAAATCTGTAATTTAACTAGTTAACGTTATAGACAAGTCAGGATAACAGTTAACCATCTACACTGCTTTCCGAGGCGGCCATCAGCTCAATTAAGTGGTATGCAATGGCGTCAGTAGTAGACTCAGTACTGGGCCTGTGCGGGGATACATGCTTCCAGGGCTAACTTTTTAGGGCTTTTTCTGTCGCGGCGCATGATTTCCCCTCATGCGCCATTTTGGATCCCATTGCTGCCATGACAGTGACATGCGAAAATTTTATCTGTCTTGGCGAGGGTGGGTTGTCTGATTTCCACATGGTGGCTTCGTTGCTTTGCAAGTGGTCGCTCTTCAGCTGTCCAGGCATTATTTAGCTTAAGAGAATGATCATCAGGGACGATGTACATGGCTTTAGGCGGTGGTTAGTTCGTAGATTACCAAGCTGATCCCTGTCATAGCTGTAGCGATGGCTGAAATAGAGTGAAGAATGGGCAGTTCGACTAGAGTCTCATCGGCTGCCTGAGAGAAGAATTTTCTGCTCAGGCACACGATTCCTCTCCGTTGCTGTGAGAAGTGGCAAGGCAAGGAAACGTCGGCTCAATGTATGATTATGGCATCTGGTGAGTAATTGAGGCATTTGTTTGGCTGTATTTAGTAAAGCAATACAAATTAATTGGACGAAGAAAGACTCGCGTCGGCTTTCCGAAACCAACTGCGACGCTAAGGCATCGACTAGTCGAGCCTTAGCGTGCCTTAGTGCCTGAGGAATGTACAAGAAGCCCTCGTCATCGCCGCAAATTTCTCCTCTCTCTCTCTCTCCCTCTCTCTCTTTTTCCCCTCTCATCACCACCCATCGCACCTTCACGGTGTCTGTTATCTTCTTGTCTCATCAATTGTCTACTGAATTTGTTATTAATTCAGTATCATTTGGACTCTCTTGATCCAGACTTGTTACCTTGTCTCTGTTGACGGTGGTGAGACCCCGAATTCGCCACTGTTCATCCAAACTCTTGACGCATATTCAAACCACCATCCTCGGACAGTCAATTATATCGTCCATTCGTCGGATTTTCATCCATCCGACTAAATCCACCGAAGACAAAGAAACAGTAGGTTTCAGGTCTGTCAATCAAATTTGACTGACTGGAATCTCCTATTTCACCTTCGCACCGCAAAACTCCTCTCCAAACCATCGGCCACTCTGGAGCGTCAGCGCTCATATAACTACCAAACAGTCAAGTTGGCGGGACTTCGCTCTATCCAGATTTCTTTCGTTCACCCTCTTTTGGGCCCAAAGTTCCGGGTCTTCTGCGGGGGCGACACTCGGCCTCCTTAACTTGACTCCCGTGTTAAGTCACATTTTGGATCTCTCGGTTACTCGTACGGTCGTCTTGCCAGGCCCTTTGCTGGGGTCTGGCTGAGCTTTACCGAGATTTACTCGATATCCGATCTGCTTTTTTATTTCTTTCTCGCTCTATAAACAGTGCGAGACACTGCATATATCACCTACATACGACGCCGCTAGGCACCTTTCTGAATGGGTTAATTTTTGAAGTTCTCAAGGAGCCAGTTTCTGGGCCATGTTGGAAATTCCTCGATCCGAGACGTCTTCGACAGGTTTTGACACTACCGAGCCTCGCCTTCTCGAGGAGAATAGATTCGACGCACAAAATTATACCGAAAACATGTCGGGCATTCCAACCGCTACTCAGCAGACTGAAATGGGCCATCGCCCTTCTCTCTTGCAGGTACCTGACAACTATATGGACAACGGTCCGATCTCTCGTGATTTCGAACAAGCCATCATCGACGACGATCGTGACATTGACTCCTTTGCGAGGCGTCTGTCAATGGATCCAAATCAACGTCACCATCGTACTCGAAGCCGTTGCCAGCAAGATATGGCACCTCGATCTCGGAACTCGTCCGTGTCATCGGACAGCTCTTCATCTCCTCCCAACTCTGTGGACGCTTTTGCCGATCCACGCCGCCGCGAGCGTGCCAATACAATAGGAAGCCATGTGGAGACCGATCTTGACACCATCCTACAGCGAACTGTTTCCGGTGGTACCATAGCTCGTCGTCCGACGTTTAGCCAAGCCAGTGTCATTCGTCCTGATCAGGGAGGAGAGATTGTTGCCGACGACGCCAAGAGTGAATGCGGATGCTCTTTCAAAGAACCAGGCCGCATTCCAGTGATTGATTACGAGGAACTAGAAGAATTCGTTGCATTAGACAAGAGGGACAAGTATGCTGCTCTCAGCCGCATACACAGCATGAGTTCTCAGGGTCCTGGCCCTCGGATTTTCCACGATCTCCGCCACAAGGCACAAAGTGGCGACGCGATTCTCGAGATGCCCGAAGTCGTTGTTGCCTCTGAAAGCCCCGAGCGAACCTCCGACGACGATCTGAAAGCAGGGTTGAAGACTGAACTGTCAGAGGATACCATAAACGAGAAGGACAGCACAGACAATTTTCAGCCCCCGACCGTGCAGAATCGATTCACTTTCTTTTCCTCGGAGTGTCAAAGCACTATTCATGCGGCGTACTTGGGTGACCTCATTCTTCCAGGTGACAGCTTCCGTGACCTTTTCCAGCTTGGCCCTGAGGGTGGTGTGTGGTGGTTGGATATCGTCGACCCTACCGAAGCCGAACTTGGTGCTATTTCACGCGCCTTCTCTATTCACCCTTTGACTGCGGAGGATATCATGACCCAAGAAGCTCGCGAGAAAGTCGAGTTGTTCAAACAATATTACTTTGTTTGTTTCCGAACCTTCTTTCATGCTGACAAGGACCACGAGCGTTACTTGGACCCGGTCAATGTGTACATGGTCGTGTATCGGGATGGTGTTCTCTCATTCTCCTTTACTGAGAACCGCCATGCTGCCAATGTTCGCAAGCGTATTGGCAAGCTTCGGGACTACGTGTCTTTGAGCAGTGACTGGATCTGTTACGCCATGATGTGAGTGTATCAGTCTGTTCTTTGGGTTGAACTCATTGCTAATGAAAACAGTGACGATATTGTCGACAGTTTTGGTCCAATTATGCGCGATGTTGAAATTGAGTCCGAAGCGATTGAAGATCATGTGTTTGTTGCTCGTGTGGAAGACTTTGGTACTTTCTTGCCGCGCATTGGCGACCTTCGTAAGAAAGTCATGACCCTAATGCGACTTCTCGGCGGCAAGGCCGACGTTATCAGGGGCTTCTCCAAGCGATGCAATGAGCAGTACTCTGTCACTCCGCGTGGCGATATCGGGCTCTACCTCGGTGATATTCAGGATCACATCGTCACCATGGTGTCGAACTTGGCTCACTTTGAGAAGATGCTCAGCCGCTCTCACGGTAACTACCTTGCGCAGCTGAACGTGAGCAACATCATGCTGGGAAATCACGTCAACAACATCCTCAGTAAAGTGACCTTGATTGCTAGTCTTCTAGTCCCGATGAACCTGATTTGTGGTCTCTGGGGCATGAACGTCCCGGTACCCGGAAGAGACAGCGAGGGTCTAGCATGGTTCTTTGGCATTGTGGGATTTATTGGATTTATGCTTGTTTCGACAACTGTTATTGCCCGTTATTATAAACTTGTTTGATTGCTCTTTGTATATGTCTGTTTGATTTGAACATTGAAACTTTGATGATTTTGGTTCTAGCTCAACTACGATTATTTATATTTATATATACTTAACCATACATATATTGTTGATATTATCACTCGCACTGCAAACTAATTGACAAGAAATTCCATAAATTCGAGGGAATAGCCTTGGTAATATTGTCCCCTATTGGTGTGGCGCAACCTGCAAGTGTCTGAGACGGAGTTCGTCCCACTCCGCGACATGCAACGCAACAACCAATGACTTCTATCTCCAACAACCTCTTGACTAATCTTCGCTTCAAGTAGAGAGAATCAGTAATTTCGACAACGCCATGCCTTGATCGACAGCCGTCTGTTGGAATATTGAGCAATTGCCCTTGATGAAAATATCCGGTTATCTAGCTTAGGGATAAGGACCAGGATCCTCCGTCGCAAAGAGCGCAAGCCCCGAAAAACGATGCAGTTCCCTAAGCTCACCCCTTTGCAGTCGCGTTTCGCTGCCACTTTCGCCGCAACGATCTTCATATTCGCTTTCTATTTTATAATTTCGACGAACTCTGGAAGTTTCGCTTATGCCCTTGATGAGGTCGATCAGTTGACGAGGTTGCGGAATGGTGGTGCTGGAGAGGAGGGTTCAATAATAATTTTTGAAGATGGAGATGAAGATAGGAGGAGAGATGATGCCAACAGCCATGACGATCAGATCATCAAACGTGCTACTGTAGATCCATTTGCAGTCAGTAATAATCAGTTTCAGATTCTCAATATCGAACCGGGTCAGACACAATATTGGGTTTTTACCAAGGAATCGGTGCTGGGAACGCCAGCGGCCACACCAGAGGGTCTGCCGGCCAATATCACGTCGGATAATGCGATAACCTCAGATGATATTGACGAGCAACGACGAGAATTGAAGAAACGATCGAATACTGTGTACATTTCGTTGAATACCTGCTTGAAACCAAGTCTGAATTCCAGCAACCCCGACGCGACGCCGGATACTCAACTGCCTCCGTTGACAGTCTTTATATCGACATCATCGAATAATAAGAATCCGGGACCATTGGGGGACCCTTCTCTACAGACGAACTATACTGCAGATCAGGGATATATGGGCGCGACTATTGAGAATGCCGATGATAATATCTATATCGGTGTCTCAGCACCCAACACGACTCTTTGGACGGGCATATACAATTACCAAGTGGCAGCATCAATAGACGCATATTTTCATTCCGTCGACGACGATACCAATCTATATTTTGTTGATTCTGATATGAACTCGGCGCTCCTCATAACGAATAACTTGACGCAATCAAGCGAGGGATCTCCAAACTATCAACAGTGGATGAACATCACACCACCGTACACTATCTTTGCAAATAATATTAATGACACTTCTATCTCGGGGTTGGAAAGATCATTTTGTGCTTTGAATCAGTTGTCGCAAATGCGAGAGGGGAACCAGGCCATCAACACGTCCATGACGAGTCGAGGATTGGGCAACAGACCCAAGGAGCAGTTTTATGTGACTTATCTGAACAGCAGTTCTCACTATTACGGCATTCTCGGCATGAAAGGCAATTCGACTGCTTCTGGGAATGGTGTGATAGGTGGAGGTGGTAGAGTATGGAGAGCGATGAATTTCACGACCAAGGCTGGTAAGTATTCTCCGTCTGCATTAGTATCATCGCAATCCAGGTTGCTAACTAGCGAAATGCAAAAGATGACAATTGTGCTCTTCTCTACAATCTCGACTTTTGCTCCGAGGTCGCCTACGCAGTCCCATCCAACCCAAATCTTAACAGCACACAGCTGGCACAAATCTATGACCAAGCTGCACAATCCTATTACAAAAACTTTGACTACTCTTTATCTTTGATTCAATGCAACACCTCCTCAACATCGATGTTTTCTCTTGCCGTGGACTGCACCGACTGCGCTACGGCATACAAACAATGGCTATGCGCCGTCACAATTCCACGATGCTACGACTGGACGGCCAATTACGAGTTTCTGAAGCCACGAAATGCAGGCCAGGCATTTCTGAATGGCACCACGCTATCTGCCGATGATCCCTTAGTGTTGTCGCCCGTGACGAATGCGTCGCGCCACCCGTTGATTGACACGCAGATTCGTCCGGGTCCTTACAAGGAGATTTTGCCGTGCACTGATCTCTGCAGCGAGTTGGTGCGCACATGTCCCTCGGCATTGGGATTCAAGTGTCCGACTGGGAAGTATTTGAATGATTCATATGGTTATAGGGCTTCAGATGGCGATATTACATGTAGTTATTTGGGCGCGGCGTATTATTTGAACGGCGCTTTTGGACTGTCTTTTCCTGGTTTAGATTTGGGATTATCACTTGCTGGGCTGTGGATGCTGTTCTGGGTTGTTGTATAATCTAGCTATTAGACGATATCTGTTACAAGTCCACAATAAGAAAGTCTGTACAGTTCATACCTCTTTGCGCGCATTAATTCTGTCACGGACTCGATAGTGCACAACTACACCATTTGAAACATACCTTTGTACTGGATTTGGCTTTTCTATTCTGATTTAATGCTTATCCCCTTATTACTTTTACTTATTAAGTAGAACCAAGCATGCCTCTCAGTGTGCTAACTAGATCAGTAAGCTTTGTATATACTAAGAAATATATTTCGTATTTATTTTTGAGTGTTCGAATCAAATTATACGTAAAACTACTTCTAACAATACGACAACGTATAAACATTTACCTACTCCGTACTTAGGGCTCGGGATTTCATAGATAAATCACTACGTATAACTTCCCAATACTTTATCATGAAGAAGATTGTTCCAAACAAACAACCATATTCCAGCGAGATATAGATGAGATGTTAGAGTTTGAAAATAAGAAAATATAGATTCTTCTCTTCGGCCCATCATACACAAATTCCTTAACATGTTCTAAAGGCTGCCCGAAAATTCTTCAAGCAGCTTTACCAACTCATCCGGTTTCTCAAGCTGAATCCAATGGCCGCATTGAAACTGTTCAATACGGTGGTTACGGAGGAATTGCTCAGCACGAGGCTTCTGCAATTCAGGACGACAGACATAATCATACTCTGCAGCTACTATCACCGTAGGTATGTCAAGGGACTTCTGGTCCTCAGTCACAAGAGAAGAGGATGTCCATGGGATATCAATACCACGCATTGCAGATTTATACCTATAATAGTTAGTAGTCTATCCGTATACATAGTATACATTGTATACTCTTATATAAAACACGTACCAATTGAGTGGACCAGTATAGCCCCCTTGCTCAAAGATCCTATTTCTAGTTTCGGCTTCATCCTCACCTAACCATATAGGAAGAGGTGTCACTCTACCACTGCTAAGCCACGACTTGGCGGCGTCCCAAGGCCCCATACTAGTCTTCCAGTCATCAGGAATAGTAGGGTATAGCAGTGAAGTAATTGATGCCGGGTTTGCATCAAGAATCCTTGCTGCGCTCTCTTCGTTGAAGAATTTCCAGTATCCAAATGTAGGATCACCATATGTCTGTTCAGTAAATGAATTCAAAGCATCTATATCAACTGCTCCTGGCACAATGTATCCAGCTGCAAGGAAGACAAGGCCTGAGAACATCTGAGGATGAAGTAGAGCAGTGGCGGACAGTACTCCAGAACCCCTAGATGATTTAGCTTATTACCCTTAGACTCTCCAATCTTGTTATCCAGGCTTACCAGTCATGCCCAACACCAATAACCTTGCTGAGGTTTTCCATATGAATGAGCTCAGCCAAATCATTGCCCATCCGCTTGAACGAATACTCTGCTACTTCAGCAGGTTTGTCCGTGTCGCCATATCCCAGAAGGTCAGGGGCGATGATCCCGTAGCCATTCTCCTTTAACTTGGGCACAACATGTCGCCAATCATAGCTTGAGCTTGGGAATCCGTGTAGTAACAGGAAGGTCGGTTTCGTAGAATCAACTGCTGGAATTCGGATGTAAGCATAGTTGGTCCCGTCAGATAAGCTGACTCTCTTGCTAATGTCTGGGAAGACTTGTAGAGCCATTTTCAGGTGCGATGTTGAAAGAGGTTCCAGCATTCAAGTGAGTCGAATAAGGAGGAGCCAAACACCTGATATATATCACAAAAACAATTGTAACGCGGGGCAAGGTACTAACATTCATCTACTGACTGATTGGTTCTCAGTTTATTGCTATTATTTAAACAAAGAATCTCCATCCCCAAAGCTGGCGATCATCATCCCATTGCTTTCTTTCAAATGCCTCTTAATCTACTCGTCTTTGTCAGTGATTGCCGAAAAGACCGGTCAACACGATGACCAATTGTATATGTCCCGACATGCAACCCCCTGCTACTGGAGATGATGCTGCTGACGACCTCCTTTGTCTGAACTGATAAGATTTATTTCTAGGTGTATCAAGAAAGCCAGCTATGGATGGGACGACTGGAAAATTCTGGCTGGACTGGTTCTGTTCCTGGCAGGTGAGGGACTGGAGCTGCGACTCCTATCAAGCTGAGCTTACCTACATAATAAGTTGACATTCTCCTCGGGCGCAATTGCACTCTCTAATTTCAATGGGTTGCTGGAAGACCCCAATGTTTTGATTAATAGGTGTGTTCATTCCGTCTTACGCATTGGGTGGACCTCTGGCGAATATATCTCATTCTTGCACCCGAGAGTCTTTCCTAGGTTTGCTTCTGCAGAGCCCGAAAAGAGTCGTCAAGTCAAGAGATTCATTTTAAAAAAATACGAGGCTTTCCAATTTTTGGAGTCCCAGTATGCTGCGACGCTATAAGCGATGTCTGTATGACTTCACAGTTCGTAATATGCCTGATTGACTGGTCAGCCCACCTCAAATTTTTTGACAAGGTCTTACTCCTAACTCATCACTATACACAATGTTCCTAATCAATTACAGGAGACCGCACTTCAGAACATTAATGAGTATTGCTGAGTCGGTACGAGAACCAGTACGAGTGGAGTCAGCACGAATCGTCAATACGCAAAATCATTTATGCTGTTTTCCTGCTGAATTGATCTGCAACATCTGTGATCACCTCCCTACCGCAGAGATTTTCTGTTTGATGATAAGCTGTGCTCACTTCTGGAATAGCAGAAACAGTATTCCAGCTTTTGTCAAGGTGCAACAGCTGGTTCATGCACCACGTTTACAACAACCCTATAGATATGATCTTGTCGAGGCACGTTTCCATATCCTCCGCCTGATGGAATTTGATAAGATCTATGGGAAGGGCACCACATCTTTTTGTTGTTGGGCGTGTATGAGCACTCATGGAAAATCACAGTTTTCCAGGCCAAAGAAACGTGTCAATCTGAAGCTCTCAGTTGAAGAGCAGAGGATCAACTACTCAGCTGCTTCCCGCCACTGCAAAATCAAACGCAAGAAAATCTGGGTTGGCATGTGCTATGAGATGTCATTTGCTGAGCTCCGGGACCTACAGCTCTGCGGAAACAAAGCGGGATCATCTATCAAAATTGCTGCCGGTGGCTGTTTTTCAGAGCGTGTGGAGTTTGATCTAGAGGCTGGGTGTCTATTATCCTGGTTCTACCTCGGGAGACTCTCGGATCTTGGTCGACGTGGCTTTGATAAACTATGCAAGAGAGCAATCATTCCAATATGTCCACACAGGTCAACTGCAGTGCTTGGAAACACGTTTCGCCGAGGTATGCGTCTAGGTATTGTGTATCGCTGCAGGTACTGTCGGACACATTACGTTGTGACAATGACCCCTGATGGATTTATTGAGCTTCATATCTCATGCTATGATGGCTTCCTAGCATCAGGAGCTTCATATCCTCCTCCCCCATGGAGGAGGATATCATATCGCGGCACCAACACTCACGTCACTCACCGTTGCCAGGCATTTTCAGACTGGCTGGATAGGATGTATAATCCAGAAACCGGAGCTGTGTTTAACGGAGGCCAATTTGAGATGTTCAAGCGTGGTCGAAAACCAAAGTCGAGTAGAAACTGAAATCAATATTAGTACGACTTCATGATCGTTGCTTTTGACATTATTGGGATTTGCTGTTGATCACTTTGAGCTCTGTACAATATCACTATGGCCCCTTTGCTGGAACGTTTAGCGTTTAGTGTCATTGCTCTTTTGATTGAACTTCACACAGCATGTTTACGAGTTTCATGTGATTCATCACCACCTTCGAGGCTGAGTTGGTCCCCAAGTCTGTTAAACACATAGCGAGACTCAAAAGTCACGCTTGAAACGCTGTCCCTACCTTGATCTTGGTCGAGGTTTATTTCGCATCACTTCTACGAATGTTTCAACTTCTTGCTGTCAGGCTGTTACTAATGACTTTACTACTTGTTGCATTATGAGTCAATCTTCGGAGAGCTAAAATATACCTAGGTATAGTACATCTTTTTAGCTTAATAGAGATTGCAACACATCCTGATTCCTCACCCTTAAGCTCACCATAGTCACGTGTCAACAGAAGACTGGTCTTCTAATATGTACCGGCCTAAGTCACCTAACTATATTGCTTCTAAACAAGTCGTTTCTGTTTTCATCATCAACGCGTTGACTTGTTGATCTATTTATCTACCTATTTATTATTATTTCTTTATCCTTCATGTCTTCCCAGTATAATAGAGCTATCACCTTCGGGAGTCTCTCCCTAGACGAGGAGACGCGTGCCCTGTATAACCGCGCCATCACGGATCCCGCATCCCTAACAGATGCAGAACGAAGAAGGATCACCCATCGCCCACCTATAGAGGAAGAAGATGCCCTCTGTCGACAGGCATGTGGGCTAAGCATGACTGAACTGGTTGCTAAAGCCACAGCCATGACCATACCTATAACCAATAACGAACGACAATACCAGTGGGAGTGGTAGTGGTACTGAAAGTACTATTCTCACCTATAAGGAATCTCATCTTTTAATGGCCGGGGTAGTGCCTGGGCAGGCCGGGCGTCTTCGATCTGAACGGGCTCGACTCAGTGATGCAGATCGCGATCTAACACATAGAGCTGCCTCTGCTGCTCTGACTGAGGAGATGAAAGCCGCGCAAGAGACTGCGCTAATAGTTCAGCAGCGATGGTGGACAGCAGAGTCAGAGGCAGCTGAGAGCTTGACTGACAATGATATTCGGAATATCCGTTATGCGATGCGAGTGCCATGGCAGGAGCAGGTCATTCAATATATCCAAACTCAATCCACTTCTACAGAAGGTTGCTATGGCCTAGTGATATTTTACGATCCCGAACGGACAGCAGGCTGCAAAAGTCTAATTGAAAAAGCAGTTTTCAATGGATTGCATTGTGTGCCGCCGCTTGTAAATGAGGAGGCTATTACTAGATTTACTCTACATTGGGTAGAGATTCCAGATCCGAATAATGATAATACAATCAACTTGAGTGCAGTACGGAGCAGATTCCAGACTATGCTTGCAAACCATGACATTCCTATCGGCCTGCGGTCAGATTGTTACCTATATATGGATGAGAAGAGCTTACGCTCAGCTAGACCATACCTCTGGCTAGATGAGCCTACGCCTAGCCTTAGACCAGATATGGAGAAAGCAACAGAGACGGTAGAAATAGGCCCGCTCAAGGTGGACATCAAGCATATTGCACCAACACTATTTGCCAGGCTCGTCCAGCGCGATCTCTCAGGTGAGGCGAAACGATGGCCATATCGACATACATCAGAACTGATAACGCTACATCAAGCGGCGCGATGGGAACGGGATGGGATCTGGCCACCACCAGTTCGGTATATGTAATTACCTCTAGTTACTTCTATATATTTATACTTATAATAGATATTATATTAAATTCGAAAATGATTATAATTATGTTATAGTACCACTGCAGAACATAGAACTGACCAGCATGTCCTAATCGCCTGGGATGGATCCAAGATATTTCAACTAGTAGTAGCGCCCTCATTTCGTAATCTCTAATATATTTTTTCATGCTAGGTTCGTGCTATTGTATTCAATACAACCATAATAGATGAAGATATATTGAAAATTATATTAACTGTGGAGGGAAGGGTCGAGCGTTCGTCGGTGTTGGATAATGATTTATATCCGTAGGTGTACGAGCTGAACCGGATATTTACAATATTAATTATGACAATCACATTCGATCGACAGGCACGGTCGATAATTGTATACGAGCCTTCGTACATCAGCTGAGTTAGCACGTAGAGTACTCGTCGTGATCCTCGCCGGCGGAACGGCACGGGACGGTCAAGAAGCTGACTATGGAGACTTTGCAGTTTGTCAAACATCGAGACAAGAGAGGCTGATGACTGTAATTATCATTAGATACGAAATCGGTGTGCAAACAGATCCTTCTCGTACAAGTACCCGCAATCAATTGTCGACCTGCACCTAGACACGTCCAACGGGACCAACGTAATATAAATGTGCATACAATATAGAAGTTGTACTAGCGGGTACAATTCAACGAACAAACAGTCGCATGAGATTGGCAGTGAACTCGTGAAAGAGCAAGAATAAAACGACGTGATTACCGGGACTGGACTCTCAACCGAGGCCAAACACGAGTCGTACGTTATTAAAATAATAAAATCTAGCTTGTGAACTCACAGTATCCTGAGTAATATTGCATAAGAAATATGACCTTCTGCCAGTAATCATGCTTGAACTTACTCGATAAAGTAATATATACAAGCTTCTCCGCACCCAACGGCCAGCCGTTGGCTTAGCTTCAATTGAGCGCAGTCAGCTAGATCTGTGAAGTACTAGTTACCTATCCATACTGCGAAAAGCAAGCTGCTTGAAATACTCCGTACAGATATTTAAAAGTTGACAGGAATAGGCGTAATTGCAGTTTCGTCTGATCAATCTATCAATAATTCAAAGCGTTTTGTTTGAGTGGACAATTACCTACCCAAAACGGATGAATTAGGGCTAGGTACGCAACGCAGCCGAGTTAGAGATCCAGTGGCGTCAATTTCTTTTCAATCAACTTTTTTTTTTATCGATGGGAAACATGCAATTATTCCATTTACAGAATGTGACCGTGGCCTCGTAAAAAGTCAATTCTCTCTTCCGCAAACCCATGACGATATTAGTATCCATATATAGGGCAACAGGCGACGGTATCCCTGTCGTTTTATGCGTCGTGGCTTAATCCTCCCAATCGCCTGCGAACGGAGCAAAATCGCGTCAAGCCGTAAAGCGTGTAAGAAGACTAAAACAAAAAGGTAACGTACGGACTAGACGGAACCGCTTCTAGCGTAGAAGTACTCTATCGACTATTGGCCAATGCAGTAATGCATAACAAATTAAGTGCGCGATTTCTGGATGGTGGACAGTGGACACTGGATGCCCCCATCTCGGAGTTTCGGTCTTTGGCTTCTATTTTTCTGTGAAAGGAAACAAGACTCGTGCTGAAACACACGTCGAACAATGCAATTCTTTGAAGCCGTTTCAATTCCTACCGATGAACATCATGAACTGTTTTGAAACAGATTTTGAGGCAGCAAGTTTCATCTTTCAACTTTGAGGGCAATCGGTCTGTCCCCGCTATGTCTTAGTTTGTAGGCATCACTCTAAATGACTAAGAATGGTAGTCTGATTGGGCAGTCCGCCCAGTGAGTACATAGTGTTTCACGGCTAACGCAGCTTAATAAGGCCTAGCCAGGGGTTTGCCCTCACTTGTGTTTCTCGGCGGCCGAGGCTACGACTTGCTCCGTACAGCTTTCGCAGAACATTTCGTATTGATTTTCACATTGTGAAGAGGACTGATTGCATTGACCCGCGGGTTGTTCGAACTTCGAAGTAGACGTAGATGTATCCCGATGCTTGATCAAGTCAAAACTCTCCCTCATATGACAGACACATGATCATCTTCGGCTGCACTCCGGATGCAGCAGAATCGTTCCTTTTTTTTCTCGCTTGTTTCACATGTGCGCGCCTCAATATCCTCCTCGTCATTCTGCAGACCCCGTAACCAGCTACTGCGTTTGTATGTTGTTATGGGCATAGTCGGTGTGTGCTAAGTGCAGAGTCTGCAGATAAAGAAAAAAGAAAAGTCGTTTCTGAGAATCTTGGGCCGGGTTTCTACCTAGTTGATTGGCCAATTCCATCGCACAAGATCCCGAATATCCTGTGGAAATTGATTTCTGTCTGGAATCTCCGGTTAATCTCCCTTCAAACAAGCACTTGGTACTAGGTAGATACAATCAACTAGCTCGTCCTTGGAAATTTGATCTAGCATTTTGAATCTCCCCAAGGCTGAACGTGTCCGATCAAGATGAGCGTCATAGTATACATATGTTACGTCGTGTAGTCTGATTACTGACAGTACGCACGAGTAAGTTTTCTCCATCTCAGATTGAGACCGATTTAGCCGGTAACTCTGGACTCCATCGTACTACGCACTACGTAGTAAGCATTGTCTTTTTAGTTTAGTATTAAATTAAGATCGGTGCTTTGAAATTGTCGGGATACGATGGAAATCTGGTTGTCTCCATCTGCCCAAGACTCCTTATGTAAATGATTTGAGTAGTTGGCATCGTCGATGTCGTCTTGTGTATACAACCATACGTCCTACGTACCAAAGAATAAATTAAATAGTTAGCCGAGGCCGTGTATATACTGATGCGTGTGCATATGTAACTTATCGTAAACATCAATACAGCCTGTAATCTGTATCATCAGCAGAAATTCTGATTGGTCCAGACGGCATTGTTTTTCTGCTTTAAACTTTCTCGGCCGTCCCTGGCTAAGCGGGCCCCACTTCGCGTGCAGCCGATTCCTTCTCGAAAGGGACGCAACCCAACGTCTTGGAAGCACACGTTCGGGGCCCACTCGCTATTCTCCACTCTCTGTTTTCTTTTTCGCTTTGAGTTTGATCCTGCTGCTGTTTACTAGTTTAGGTCAGTTGTTCTCGTCGTACCTGCAGTCGTGCTCAAGCTTACAATCTGCAACTAGTTAACTAAATATCGTGTTGGTCGGAATCGAGTAAGGTGAGGTATTAAGTCTCTCGGATTCATCTGTTTGTAGTGACTGACGTAGTACGTATGTACTGCGCCGTAGTTGCTACATGGAACGGCAGATGTAACCAGTTACCTGCCGCGTGTGCTTACAATTTAAGCGTCGTAGAGTCTGTGCGAGCTCGCCTCTGTATCTAGTAGTGCTACATGCTTATCGCATTTACACGATGTAATCTATTTTAGTACGTATGTACTCCGTACTCCATACCGTGTTTGCTGACTGGGACGGGCCAGGGGAACCAGTGAAACTATTTGAAGTTAGGACGAACGTTGGTGGCATGGACATAACCTTATGACTCTGATAGTTTGTAAGAATAAAATAAGGATCCCCGCCTTCAGCGACGTATTGTGAGTTGTATGTACGTACCGTACAACTTATCAAGCGTACTTATCACCCAGGATCCATGGTCCTTGTACCCTTGTTGTTGGATCCGTTGGTAGCTGGAATACTACGTACAATCCGACGCGTTGGATCACTGCTTATTGCGCGCTTGAACGAGATAAACACACAATTATCGCGAATCCCGGGCATATCTCCTCTTTTCATTCCATCCATTCCTCGCAACTGGCCGCTTGCGTAGGATTTTGTGGACGGACGTGTCGAATACTGGCAAGACTCCCTCTTTCTGTCCGTCCAGATCAACTGAAGTCTAGGTCGGACTGTCGGATCTGGTGCGTTCGAAAGTGAAGATCAGCCCCCGTCCTGGCCTGTGGGGTCCGCCTGCTCGAAAAGGGCAAGAACGAAAACCTCAGGCTCTTTCAGTCGACTCTCGCTCCTTCCATGCTGGCTCACTAAGTCTAACTAACCTAACCTCATCTTTCCCCAGTCTTGCCCTTTCCCCGTCACACACACCCTCTCCCTCAATTGCTCTCCTTTTCTGTTTCTCTCTCTCTCACACACTCTCTTACTCACAATAGCCTCTCTTTAACATCGCCTCAAGTCTTGCTCTCTCTTTCCCTCTGTGTGTGCTTCACTGTACTATACGGTCTCTCTCTTAATCATCTCCCACACCTCACACTCTCCCTACTGATACATCCACCATTTTTTCCTTGATCATCCTGTCACGACATCGCAACGAACAATATTGTCTCTTTTAGGGAATACACATGCGGCTGATTGGTAATTGTATTCCTCACTCATTGATACCGGGCTCAATTGCGTGTTTCTGTTCCCGTTGTTGCAGCGATATGATGATAAGACACCACAACCACCAACAATAATTCAGGGCCGCATCTCTGTTCGTATGTGTGTACAACTGTAGCAACAATTTATTCGATATCGTCACTCTTTTCTCGCTCGCCAACATGACTTCCCGAACAATATCACCAGATTCATGGCAAGACGATTTGGACTCCTCTTCCCAGCGGCCACCAACGTCATCCACAAGTGACTTCTCGGATCATTCCTTCCACAGTCGCTCCAAATCGAGTGCCAATGTCAATAGCCCCAAAAGACTGTCAATGTTCTCCTCTCGCTCGAGAAGTAATACTACCAACGTCTCGCCCGCCCCCATACGTCCATTGCCTGCCGAGTCTCTCAGTTACGGAGAACCATCAGTGTCACCGGTCCCGCATGACGAAAAGTCTGAGAATGTTGCTAGATCCTTGCTGGTTCGAGGAAGTCGTATTCTGCGCCGCCAGGGCAGTAAGTTAAATGTGATTGCTACGACTTCGGATGAAGAGGGTGAAATAGGCAAGAGCGCTGCTAGGTTTGAGGTTTCCAAGGTCTTTCAAAGAGTCCCAAAGCTCAAGAGGAACGATTCCCGTAAGTTCTTCCCATTTCCGTTGGCTTTTGAGTATTTCAGGCTGATCAACAAACATAGATGACCAACTGAAACGCGTCATTTCGGAGCCCTATAACTTTCATCACGTAACCCACACTAGCTCAACCCAATTTCATGCTCTGGATAATGCCAGCAATTTCGAGCTAGTCGATGAGTTTTCCGCCATCCAGGCTTCTCAAACACCCGAGCCTGGTTTGAAAGGTATCCGCGCTCAAGCTCTTCGTTCGGATGAGACCTTGAACGACACCGCGGCGGACTGGGAGCAGCGATCACCTACGTCACCAACTTCCCCTTTGAGAAGGAGTCCTCCAGTATCTCCGCGTGAACCAAGGTCGCCAGGAAGAATTGAGAACTTCTCGCGCCCTGTCTCTCGTTTGCATAAACCGTTGCCTCCGTCGCCAACTACAATTGCTCCGCCACGAGTATCTTCCCGACAAGCTCAATCGGAGATACCTGAGCCGACGAGTCTGGCTATCGATGAACTTCTTGGGGTGAACACTCAGCCTAGCATTCGTGACTATGAATATCCTCAACTGGACGGCACTTCTTTTCATATGGTCTCCTCGCTGGAACGAATCGACTTTGCCGGAATCTTTCAACCCGAAATCAGCACTGCGATAACGGATAGCCAGTATGAAATTGCTGACGACCCTAGCATGGAATATGACGGCAAAACCACCACGACTTTTGTTAACAGCTACTTGTCCGATTTGGAGGATGTTCCAGAAGAAGATGAGACGAAAGAGATGGATGAGCCCATTTCGCGTACATCACGTTTCATGTCAATCTCCAGTAGCATTAATGATACGGCTCGGATATCCGTTGCTCCTGCCCACGAGTCTGTGATCATTGTCCAGGATCCGCAACTATCATTCTCGGAAGAGGTTATATCTCCCACTTTGCCCGATTTCCAGCCGATAATCCAGGATTCTCCCGTCTCGCAAGCCAGTAATACAACGAGACGCACTTCGACCGTCGGCCTGACTAATTTGCCCATGTCCTGGGAGGAAGACATCGACTTCTGTTATGAGCATGAGGCTGTGGCGGACTTTGAATTTGACTGGAGTCGGCTCTCTTTGGAGACGTCCAGAAATTCACCAGGCACTGCAATTACGCCTTCAACAACAGCAACCGCTGCAACTCAAAACCTGGTCCCTCAGAGTCATTACCTACAAGTGAACTCCTCCACCTCAATACCAGCGACTCCAGATTTGGATCCAGGATCGGCGCGATCGATCCTTACAAGATCACATGAAGCTCTAACCCCGTTGAGTGACGGCGCTGCTCATGTTGAATTTTTCAACGCGAGCACTGCTGAGCACGAGTACCTGAAAAAGCTCGAGACAAATGACGACAGCGAAACGGCTTATGAAAGTTTCCTCGCTGTCGGAGACGACCCCGATCGTCAATTTCAGTATTATACACAGGCTTCGGCTCAGTCAATCGACGTCCAGGTATCTCCTAGGAGCAGCTACTCGCAAATGAGCAAGTATAACTCTCAAGAAAGCGTCATTCTGTCTCGCGCAGCGTCAGTTGTGCGAAAACACCGCTCATCGACATCAACAACCAGCGTCCCAGAGTTGACAAACAGTGCCAACAGTAGCCGCGAGAACACTATTCGGGAGAGCATCGAGTCGTTGGAACATCCCTCGTTAGGTGCCACGTCCGAAACTTTTCGACCGGGATTCTCTGTTCATCGTCCAGTCAAGAGCTTGGGCTCGGAATTGAGTGCTCTGGCTAAGCTCCAAACTAGCAGTAGCAACGGCAGCATTCATGTCGTGGATGTGCCCTATCCAACAGCATCTCCGACTCATGATCGAACAAAATCCACCTCCGCCCTCGACCAGCATGACGAGCACCAAGCAATGCAACAATCGGCCCAGGGCCTTCCATTCGTCGTTCGACAATCGTTGGCGGCTCAAAAACGGAAAAGTCGAGCTGGATACTCCCTTTTTCCTACCACGCAATAAATTTTATGTTCCAACACTACCTACCATTTGAAATGGCAATAACCCGCTCTCTATTATATTTGTATATGACGTGACGATCCTTCCGTGCTATTTTTTTTGTGTGTTTCAATTATCCATTGGGTTGCCATCGGTCCTTATCTCTTGTTTTCTTGAGCTTTTTTATGTTTTGATTGGTTCCAAAAAGTCCGGGATGACTTGAAAAGGGAAATTATGATTCCTGGAGGCCTGTTTTCATTTTGTTCTGTTTCTTTTCGGTCACTTTTTGGAGGTTTCTGGTCTGTTCGAGCTCTCGCATGCACAAAAAAGATTCATATAGACAGGTGCCTGTACGGATGGAGTACTGAGGTTTATCATGACTGCATTTGCATATTTTGCATGGGGGAAAAGTTCTAGGAACAGTGATTATTTGCAAGTGATTAAACAAAGTTTTGATTTGATTCAAACAGGCTGAGCTTCTAGAGACTTAATAAGTAGACAAGAGTAACTTATAAATGTGAGGTGATGTGGGTTGAGGAAGAACAGCTCATGCTCGGTCAGATGACAGGTCTGTCCATCCATTGCCTGAATAGGAAAAGCGGCAGAACGGAGACCTATCGGAAGGCGGTCTAGGCGCCGGACGTCACCTTTTAACTTGCCTCAAGCAACAACTTCACCGTTGACTGTTAATGGCAGAACATATCCATTTAAGATGCTGGAGCCTATCTGATTGAAAGTAAAGCGGGCTGTGAAGTCTTCAAACTTTCCATCAGTCCAAATTGCGAAAAAAAAAATGACATCGCCCTCACAGCAAGCTGTCGTCAAGCGACAGGCTGACATCGACATGGCCTTGATGCCTCCTCCGCCACCTGCCAAGAAGATCAAACGACCCTCTACAGTTCTAGATGAAGACACATACACGGATGCATTATCGCATATTATAGCGCGAGATTTCTTTCCAGGTCTGCTTGAAATGCAAACCAAACAAGAATTTCTTGATGCTCTGGAATCGAAGGATAAAGCATGGATCGCTCGAGCGGGCAAGAGACTTTCGGAAGTGATGACGCCTGGAGACAGCTCGGTCAGGAGAGGGTTTAGCACACCTTATCGTAATGCGGCGGATACACCGATGACGAACACAACGACCAGATGGGGCAATGAGACACCGGCCTCTGTCGCATCAACAACTGCAACTCCCCAGTCGTCTATAATGGGCGCATCTTCGAAGGACCGTATTGATGTGTCGAATCTTAGTTTGAATTCTTTTCAAGCTAAATATACCAGTGAAGATAACGAATCGTTCAACAAGGTGCTGGATAAACAGAACGCGAAACGAAGGGAGAAATATGCATGGAAATGGAGCGGGAATAAGATTCTGTCTGCACGGCAGATTGCGCATCGCCAAAGGGAACAAAAACGGATTGCGAATCAGGGGGGAGCTGCCGAGACGAGCAAGGAACTGATTTTGTCAACGGATTTGGACGCACGACCCGCGGTGCCGGATACGTGGAAATCTGGGGTCGAGAATGCCTTGATGTTTACGCCTGGCTCAGTGGAAGAGCAGCATGAGACTCGCCAGCAGAAAGCGGAGGCCGCTTCAAGAGCTGGGCCCAAGCAAGTAGTGTATGGAAATACGAGGCTTGATGACACAAATAACAGCACAACAGCGGGGTACGTACCGCCATCTCCTTCACTCTCAGCCATCAAAGATGCAATTGCTGGGAGAGTACGTCACACAGACGAATCATCTGTAGGAGGAGAATATACAGGCAGTGAAACGCCACGAGTGAATGGATACGCATTTGTCGATGAGGACGAACCGGAAGATGACGATGAATCCGTCTACGAGCGTCTCCGACTTCTAGCAAGCAAGGGCTCTTCCGGCGGTGACACAACACCAAACCCGTTTAATATCAAAGAAAACCGAAAACGTGAAGATCTACATCATCGAATGGTTGATCGTGTGGCGCGGAGAAAGAGAACCGAGAAAGCAGGTGTCTCAATCAACAACAATAATGTGCCACGATTTCCAAGCAGTCCCAATCCGATGTTCTCGTCGTTGTCATCGTCGTCACGCCTACGTACTCCCATTGGAAGTAAGACGCCTCAGGGGAAACCGTTGACGCCGGCAGCGCAGAAGCTTTTGGCTAAAGTGGGTAGTACGCCGCGACAGACTTCATCTTCGTCTGGTTTGAGGAATATGTGGACTCCGACGCCGAAGAGGAAGTAGAATAGATTCTCTATAATTATGACGAGGCATAGACTTAATGACCATATTGATACCCTATACACTTCGTTTGTGCTATTCATTATAGATTGTAGTTTTTCATCGCTTTCGAGTGTGCGACTCCAGTAACATGAATGATATACTCCCTCCTGCCTGGACTTATCCAAGATGATCAATGCTTATTGGCTGATAGCATAAGCATAGACCCACCGTCAAGCCCGCGGCAAATCAGAGCTTCGGAACCAAGACGCCAGCTATGCCATACTTTGTCTTTCTAGAGAATATATCAGTGACAACGAATATACACGGCAGATACGTATTCGTTAGATATTGTCGCAATCGAGTTGATCAGTTTCTAGTTGCATCCGACTATCAGCTCTGAAGTCCCTATCAACACAGATAAACCAGGCCAAGATGGACAATATCCTGGCTCCGATCCAGGACGCATTGGAAGGTCAAATCGTGAGTTGATCCCGCTGAGCGCAACAACTTTACTACACTCTTCTCGGAGTCGGCCCAGTTGTCACTAATCATGAGGATACAGGACTTCCACGGCCAACGGCTCGCCGAAACTCTCTCAACAATTCTCCTAATCATTTCCGGGGTATGTTCTGATCACCTACGCAACAACATGCAACTTGTATCCTGTTGCGTACCGTGAAACTAATACTTTTCGTGAAATAGGTCACTGCCTTCATCGTCGGCTACATTCAGCAAGACATCTACCTTATGCTTTGGGTCGGACTTGCGGGTACCGCTTTTACAGGTCTCGTCGTTATTCCGCCGTGGCCGTTCTATAATCGGAATCCGGAGAAGTGGCTCGGCTCTACAGGTAGTAACAAGAATACGTCTTTGGCGGTTAACGTGCCTGGGATTGTTGTTGATGGGGTCAAGGTTGGATAAATCTATTACAAAGACTGGGGTGATCGAAGGAGACGTTGTGCCTGGACATGGTATATGATGCAATATTATCTGCTTTAGCGGTTTGAAAGGGACGGCGTTTGTTCTACTTTCTGTGTATTTTTGAGTTTTAAAAACAATGCATTTTCGTCATGAGTCATTACTATCAATGCTACTACTTTATGGTAGCTAAAATGACGTAGAATCGCCGCGTGCCTGCGGACTTTCAAAAGGTGGATCATGATTCCACCTGATGGTAATAGCAAATGCCCTTTCTTTTCAAACCATGAACGCGCAACACATGAAAAACCAGGAGCAGAGCGCAGGAATACCGAAATCGAGGATCGTTAAGCTTTCATCGGCCGTATTTCTGAAATTCCCAATCTCTATTGTCTAGCGGGCAGACCTGTCGAGTTTTCAGCCATCGAGAGATGCAGTGAAAGTGGAAGGCGTGCTGAATATTTTAAGAAAACAAAGTCAGCAAATACTCTTAGATGAGACTGTGTGAAAGATCGAAACAACTCACATTGCAGATTCCCCATGCTACTGTGCACTCTTCTGTAGTTGATGAACCTTGGTTTGCTTGACATTCGATGCCTATCGATCGCGTTAGCAGCCCCCGAGACATAGAAGAGCGAGGCAAAACGTACACAAGTCCATGATGTGATTACGGCAAATAGCGCAATTATCAACGACGATATCCCAGGCCCAAAGAGCAACGGCGTTCCACTATATAGTAAATGAAATCAGTTCCCTTTTTCCTTTTTATTTGACGGTGATCTGAAGTCAATGGACAAGACAGTGCCCACCTTCTTGACTTCGAAGCGCTTCTTGTCCTCGGAACCCTCGCCAGCTGCAGATTTCGAGGTCTTCACATGCTTGTCTTTTGCCGAGCCTGCATCTTGCATTTCCACGTCGGCCATGTTGATAGGTATTGATTGGATATGAAATTAGCTGATGGGCGTAGTGAAAGGATTCGATAGTGCTGGTACGTAGTTGATTAGTGACAGTGGGTAGCTACAGCCACTAACTTATCGTCGGGAGAGTTGATATCGATGTTCACTCCGATCGAATCGCCCGCATGTACGTAACAAAGAGAAACAAGTAAACCGGACCAGCCAAGAAAGAAAACAGCGTTGCGAGTCGAGAAGCGGGCTCTTAAAGCGTGTGCAGTGAGGCCGGTTATTGTTGATAATGATGCCGCCTCGGAGTCTGCCTGGTCGTTCCAGTGGCAACCTTGCGGGCAGCAACTCCCCCACTTCCAACTTCCTGACTCGTCGCCTGGACTACTCTCGACTTCCAACCTCGACTCACTTCACTTCTTTCTTCTTCAACATCCATCTCCATCAACACACCCTCACTCGAAATGCATGCTCTTGCGCAGTTATAACCTTTCACTCACACATTTTTCATTGAGCACCATCGGAAACAATGCAGCTATGATTGCTCAGCCGGTTTCTGCCGCCTCTTACTTGTTTCTCTCGATCTCCATCTTCAAACATTCTGTGCCATCATCCTCCATCGGCACTTCACACACTTCATCTATTGCAATAGATCTGCTCTCACACTCTTACAAGACTTTTCTCTGGAGTTAATTATTTACGTCTTTCGATCCTCTTAGCATTCATTCTAAGAAGACCGCTGGGCGGCTCTCTCCTGCACATATCAGCCATTTATTCTGCGACCACTGTGTTTATTTGTGCTTTTGCTTTTGCTTTTTTCCAGTGCTTGACTTTTTCATTTCCTATCTCTCTCCGACAGGCTGCCTATTTTTTAAGCCACCATCGCAATGTCGACCCAACAAGTGTCGACAACTCCAATGAAAGGATCGCGCAATCCTAAACGACAACAAAGAAGGAACAACACACCTGCCTCCCAGGCCAAAACCGTTGTGCTGTCGACGCCTCCTTCATCGCCGCCTCGAAATGCAAGTCCTGGCGACTATTTTGCTATAGGCACGCCGGGTGTCTACAATGGAGACAACAACAGCTCCCGCAAGAAGAATGACAATCGTTCTAGCAAGAAATCTCGAGAAAACACCCGTCCGACCAATCCTGCCTATAGCAATGGCGTGAGTCATCGGCATACCTCTTCGCAGCCTAGCATAGCTTCTCCGCCCCCGCTTAAAGACAGCCCACATTATGCCGGTCCAACTTTCCATGCGTCCCCCGCACCTTCTGCCCTTCCGATGCCATCGTTCTTTTCCAAGTCTGTTCCCGAATCCGGTCTTTCTACTTCCCTGGAGCTCGACGATGAGTTGGATGAAGAGTCGGCTCCAGAGCTTACTCCCTCCAAGCCTAAAGCGAGCGCTGCTCGGGTCAATCACGAACCTTCTCCCTTGGACTTCCTCTTCAAGGCCGCTATTGATGCACGAGTGAAGTCTCAGCAGAGCCCTGAGGCTGTTTCAAAAAGCACAGTGTCAAGTTCTACCGACATTACGACAACCAGCCAGCGACAAGATTCTTCCTCAAATGGTATATTCTCGCTTGAGCTTGATGGCTCGGAGAGGACAACGCCAACCTATTCGACCCCGGTCTCTTCATATAAGACCAAAATGATGGCCTTGACCTCTAGTAGCACGAAACAGCACCCGACAACAGAATTGGACGATACTCAACGAAAGATCAAGACGGAAGAACTAAAGCATCTATTATTAAATCCACGTCCTCAACGCCCGGCGTCGGCATCTCCTCATCCGAAGGACCCGGCGCATGGTTATTTTCACAGTGCCCACGCACTACACCACGCTACTTCCGGGCCTCCAACTCCTGTTTCTTTCAATGGCAATGTCCAGCAGAATGTGGTTCGACAGGGCATGCCTTACAAATATCCGTCAGAGGCTTATGCTGAGAATATCAATCCGATGTCGTTCCAGCGAGGCATTCCTCCCTACGCAAGCCCAGTCAATACTGCCAGGACAAATCACTATGGGTCGCCCATCCAGTCACCTTTTCGAGGTGCTCAACCTTCGCAAATATACCATTCACCTACTCCGTTCAATGCCAGACTACAATCTACTCCGCCTCCACGTCAGCAAGAGCTTGACACTAAGAAAATGGAAGATGATCTTCGAAGGATCTTGAAATTGGACATGACTTCAAGTTTGCAACCCAACGGAGTGCAGAGTTCTCTGGCTTGAGTTCTTAACACTTTAATTTTATTTCTACCATCGACGGTAATATCTTGCGGTACATTTTTTCGGTTCCTCACATATCTTTTACTTGTTTCGTCTTGATGGTTTTCCAGGCTATGTTGTCATAAGGTTTCGAAAGAAGACTGCACGTCATTCGATTAGATCGCGAGCTGATATGTTTTGGGGTCCTTTTCTCGGTCTGATATTTCCGGGACTTTGTTTTCGATTTCGGTTCTGAGCGCGTCGTTGGTTTTTGTACCTCATCATTTTCGTTTTACAGATACCATATGCATTGCCATGAATCGGTTTGGGACGAGATAATTTTTACGTCGCATATTTCGGTGGGTTTTTATGGGGAACAGTCTTCCTGGGTCTTTGTGGACAATGGGTGCTTGGGGATTTTTTTTTTTCTGATCTATGCGGGCTCATATTTCTTGGACTCTGGGATGTCGGCTTGTTCTTCTCTACATTCGTTACAAGGAGTCTGGAAGTTTCATACAGCTTGTTGTTAGAGTCGTCTTCTACTATTTCTGACAGCATACCTTATACCTTTTACGACTTGGATGCTCGGGGTGTTGTTGCTCTGCCACTCTTTTCGGTGTTTGATCGCGGATACGATTTCGAGACCATTTCTTGACAGCAAATGCTTTTCTTCTTTGTTTTTCTATCTCGATTCTCTTTGTTCTCTTGCAATCTCTCCTTTCCTCTCAAATCTCTGTTTTGTCGTTTGCAGCTTTCCTTTGAGCTTACGTTATGTCGGCTCAAGACAGTGTTTCCCGTCGATAGTCAACCAACTATATTCACTCTTTAGCATGCAAATCCCATTTCTCATCTGTACACATAATTCACCCCTTTGATATGATTGGAGCCCCTGATGGTTTAATTAAGGACGGCACTAAAACACACCCCTATTAACCAGTAGTCCAGTACGTACGAAGTAAGCTACTTAGTACGTAGCTAAAATCTATTTCCGGCCAACCGCACTGATCGACGTTCCTGACGTGTATCGTTATTCGTATCAGAAAAGCTTACATGCGTCAACAGGTATGCACAATACGTAACCGGGCTTGGAGAGGCGACATGTCTTTTTCCTGCAGTGGCGAATACCGCAAACAGTGGTCTACGCATCCAGCTCATGCCAATTATAAGAATATATCGGTTTATGAGATATATTAGGCTTTATACTTCCCTGAGCTACCACGTATTTTGGTATATTAAGTTACGGTATCCTTACATAGTAAATGACCGAATAATGGGGAGCCAAGTTGCAACCAACGGGCTTTGTGGTCTAGCCATTTGATTGGTTGACTAGAGTGCAGAAGTGGCTGAGCAGTGGCTAGTGTAATGCAATTACAACGAACGGGCCTCTAAATTTCAATGCTTTAATCAAGTTTAATGTCCATCATGTCCCGGCCATTTAACAACCTCGAAGTTAACTCCAAAGCCAACTCTTGGGTTATTCCTCTAATGGATCATGTCAACATATCTAGAAGAAGGGAAGCAGATTCTATCGCAAGTACACTGTCTTGACTGTAGCGACAGTGTGGCCACGAACAGTTACACAGATTAAAGACCCTGAAGGACCACACTCTGTCAATGACGCCCTGTGATTGGCTGAACAAAACTGCCCCAGTGACCAATCATGGCGCACCCCTGACCACCCCCGACTCCACAGACCACACCCTCTTTTCTCAGGCAGGAACCGCCATGACAGACGGACTGGCAAAGCAGGAAGTCAGTGACCTCGCTCACTCCCTGACTTGATTGAGTTCGTCTTCTCTCTTTTTTTCTCTCTCCTCATCTGTATATCTGCCCTCCAGTTAATTCACATACAAGTGAACTCTCGCCCTTCGTCGAGTTCTCATCCCTTGTCCCTCGCTTTCCACACGTCAACCATCGAAGTTGTTTTGAGATTTGTTTCCCTTTCCATTCAAGAACGCCCAGTGGCAGAGACTCACCAATCCGGGGTCGTTTAACTACGTACCGCCATCATTCGACTTGCTTTCTTCGCGTACAACCCCCCGCGTCTAGTTGTTTTGTTTTATAGCCATCGATTGGGTTTCGGTCGTTCTCACAAATTGTTCCAGCGCTTTTACGTACAGAACCTCAAACCCCGACGCATACCAATTCCCCCCTGCGTATCGTGTCAGCCTCTACCACATCAGCAACATCATCGTACTTCAATCTTTATCAGTGTGGACTGCAGGCTGACTGCGCGTGCCCGCTGTCTGACCTGAGCGATCTTTCCAGATGAATTGTTGATCAGTCGACTCTTAATTTCCTTTCCGATATTCCGACGCTCCTTTATAAGCTTCCAATCTTTGTACCACTCTATTTCTTCGTCATGCCTCCGCAAACCGTTCCTGGCTCGTAAGTCATGTTCCCTGGACTTGATCCGAACCGAAAACATGGTTCCCTTCTAACTATATGTCTAACACAATTAGAATTGGCTCGGCATGGCGCTCTTTCTGGCATACCATGACCTCCAATGATCGCCATGCGTCCCACGATTCTCCTTATCGGACAGGGCAACACGTCCCCCTCAATTCGAGCCGTCATGATACTCTCACTTCCGTGGCTACTGCAGCAGACTCTCGTCCCGATCTTTCCTCGCCTTTTGAGGAAGAAGAAATCTCCAAGACAAACTCTAATGGCTGGGCTGGTTCCCCAAGAGACGTAGGCTCCCCCAACCGTCCATACTCACCAGGCATGCGGTCACTGGTGTCGCAATCTAGGAGATCGAGTGATCAGGCTGGCGGTGCTGATGGCTCTGGTATGGGAGAGATACAAATGCAAAGTTTCCACGACGGCGCTCCGCCTCCACCACCAGTTACTCATTCGTGGAAGAAGATTGATCGCTGGACCGAAGACAATTACCCAGAACTATTTGATCAGCTGGGTGAAGGTTGTACACAAAACGATGTCAATGAGCTGGAACATGAACTAGATATTACCTTACCTCTCGAGGTTCGTGAATCGCTAATGGTCCATGATGGTCAAGAGCGCGGCGGTGGCCCGACAGGAATTATGTTTGGCTGTATGCTGCTGGATTGTGAAGAGATTGTCCATGAGTGGAGGAATTGGCGAACTGTTGCGGAGGAGTACTTTTCAACCTCGACCATTGTTCCACCTCAAATACCGTCCAAGGCATTTGGAGCTTCGTCATCTTCCGCCGGTCCCTCTCAGCAACATCAAGCTTCCAACCCGACTTGGAGACAGGATCTTTTAGATCGTCAAGATTCGCAACCGCCTCGTGCTATTCAGAAGACTTATGCGCATCCTGGTTGGATCCCTCTCGCGCGTGACTGGGGCGGTAACTGCATCGCTGTGGATCTTGCTCCTGGTTCAGCAGGTAAATGGGGCCAAGTTATTATCTTCGGACGCGACTACGATTGCAAGTATGTGGTAGCTCGATCATGGGCGGCATTTCTGGCGCAGGTTGCGGATGATTTTGCCAGCCCGTTTGTGTCTGTAGACGAAGAAACTGGGGAGCTTAAATTGAAACCATTCAGGAAACAGAACGTCGAACCGCCATATTTGGAGATTCTGCGTTGGAGAGTGGATCAAAGATATGGACGACGACCGCGCCGACGGTCAGCAAACGCCTTGGGGGTGAATACGAATGTTGATAAATCACGGAACTCTCCTTACGGCAGTCCAGCACCAAGTGAAGAGCGTGGACGGTCTCCTCACCGGTTTAGTAATCGTGCTCAGACCCAGAGTCCGAAAACGCAGTTTGGTGTTTCAAGCCCTCTTGCACGAGTGACCGAAGAAGCGTCGAGTCCAGTTACTTCTGTCAGCGACCGCGCTCAAGATTTGACATCAAAAGAGACAATTAAGGAATCTCCTGCCGAAGACTTGTTAGAGATGGCTACTCCGGTCGCAACGAATGATCCATCAAAGCAGCTTTCTGGGCCCTTGAAGGATATCTCTGTCAACGAAAAGGCCTCGAAACATACCTCAACTTCAGACGCAACTCCTATCGATCTGGAGTCAGAGAATCTGGGTGAGATGAAGACAGTGGCGATCTAGTTAGATCAGTGACATGTATAATCTTCTCAGACGGCTTCTATGCCACTGCACAATTCTGCATAGAGTCGGCCCTTCTATAATGTCTTTTATTCCAGCTGCGATATCCTTTTACGTTATGATTGTCTCGTTATCAATCATCCTCAGACTGAGGGCATTGTTCTTGCGTTTTATAGGATTATTCTGTGTCTTTCCTAGATCACAGGTTGCGTTGTCTACTTCTGTTTTTCCTTCTTGCATTCTTCATGCGTGTATTAAAATATGGTGCTCTCAATCTCTTATTTACTTGTCTCGTCTTGGTCGGTGTCCGTCTTTTCTTTTCTCATCATATCTTATATTGTAACTGTACGATCACATAGGAATTGCCTTGTTGAAATTGTATACTTTAAAGCAATTGAATAGGATTGGTCAGGGGTTTCGATTAAAAAGTAGGTAATTGGGTATATGTATGATTGTTCTTTGGTTTTCTTTCGTTGATCCTCTGGATCTGCTTCTGCAGTAGTATGTACTCCTCGGCCAACTTCATTCCCTGGTGCTTTGAGGACTCGGGACGTAAGGCCGTCTTATAAGCCTGACCTAACCGATAGTATCAAAAGTATGATACAATTCTCCGATAGGTTTAAAGACACGGCTTTGTCTTCATGCCCTTTGATTATTTAAGATATGCATTCAGTTGTGAGGAACGAATGCTCAATCCCAGTCATCGTCACTATCATCCTCGCCATATCGACGATTACTCGTCCCATCCCGTATCCCCCTCCGCGATGATTTCCCTCCCCTCTCATTTTCCGACTCACTCTCACTCGCATCACCCTCGTCATCATTCCCTCCCATCTCCTCCACGTACTTCCCCCTCACCAGAATGCCCCCTTGAAGTAACCTCTTTTCCAGATCGGCCGTCCGAAAATTATCCGCTCCTTTCCCCCTTAGGGCACTTTTGCCTATGGACACCAAGCCTTCAAATCCAATGATTCGCTCTTTACCATTCCCGTCCACGAATCCGATAACACATGGCAGGACACGGATGTTGAGCTTCTCGACGACAAAGGGACAATTCCGTACGTCTACGCGCGCAAATCGGACTTCGTGGTGTCGAGGCGCAAGAAGCCGTAAATGCTCATCCATGACGGCGCAGCGCGCAAAATCTGTGTGAGAAAAATGGACAATGCATCGCTCGTTATTTGTGGTAAGGTCCAGAACGGCTCGGTCGTCGACTAGAGTGGGATAAAATGCGTCTATTGTTGTTGTGCTATTATTTGTGGGGTTTTGTTTGAGTGCTTCTTTTGCGGATAATACTTCTTTATGTAATTGTTCGAGACGTTGGGCGCGGTAGGCAGAGTCATCCTCCTTTTCGAGTTCGTCGAAGAGGGCGTCTTCGTCGAGGTCGTCTGGGTCGGTTCTCGAGGAGTCTAATGTCTGGCCGAGAATTGAGGAAACTTTGGCGTCGAGGGGGGCTGGATCGGACATGTTGGCGGTATGAAGAAGCTGAGTTCAATTGATTGAATACATATGAAATGAAGAGAGGTCTCTGTATACTCCAGCTTTTTTTGGCGGGGGGACCGTTTGGGTAAATATTTGTTTCAATACAGACCGATTACAGCTTAAAATTACCATAGATCAGTACGCGCCGTATCATACCAGACCAGACCGATTGGCTTCTAGACCAGCCAATACCAAATACTCCGTAGGCATGTATGTATCAAAACCAGCAATACCAGGTTAATTACAAGCCATTCAGCCCATCAGCCAATGGGCTTGCTTATCGCTGAGCCACAGCCGTAACGCCCAACTTTGTCTTGTTCCTTCCTTTTTCCCCCTGCCTCAGATCCATCCAAGATTTTAAGCCTTGGCCATTGATTGACAACAACTCGTTCAAATCCTTTTTGTCTCATTCTTCTTTCTCTCCCTCTCTCTCTCTCCCTCTCTGCGACAAGCCGTGTGTCAAGTTGCTTTCGCTCAACCTAGGTCGAATCTCTGTAACTCTCTTTAATTGAGAATCCGACCCTTTCCACACAGGTACTTCCTAAAAATCTTGAGCCGCGTCATCCAGCCTGATCCAGTTTCATACGACGGACGATCGATCGAAAAATCCTCACGCGCACAAACACCACTTTGTCCATCATGGCAGACGACAAGAAATCAGATACAAAGCTGGAACAAGGCTCCAGAGCCTTTGAGGCTCCTCACCCTCAACCTCGACACAGTGCTTCCGCCGGCTTGTCCAACAACCCGATCTTGCCTGTCTTAGCTTATTGCGGTTCTTCCATTCTGATGACTGTGATGAACAAATATGTTTTGTCGGGGTTGGATTTCAATCTTAATTTTTTCTTGCTTCTTGTTCAGGTGGGTTTGGGTCTTTGAACGGTGGTTTGTTCTCGACTGACTCTGTTGCTGTGCAGTCCGTCGTGTGTATTATTGCTATTCAGAGTTGCAAGGCCGGTGGTCTCATAACTTTCCGCAATTTCAATGTGGATGAAGCTAAGAAGTGTAAGTTGGCTCGGTCTGGAACTGACTTGTTTGACCGTACTGATAGGATATTTGTGATCTAGGGTTCCCCGTTACTCTTCTCCTTATCGGAATGATTTTCACCGGCTCCAAGGCTCTCCAATTCCTCTCGATTCCAGTTTACACCATCTTCAAGAACCTGACCATCATTCTCATCGCTTATGGAGAGGTCCTCTGGTTCGGCGGTTCCGCTGTGACTGGCCTTACTCTGTTCTCTTTTGGATTGATGGTCGCCAGTTCTATCATTGCTGCTTGGGCCGATGTTCAACACGCGCTTACATCGACTACAAATGCTAGCACTAAGATTTCGACTTTGAATGCTGGTTATGTCTGGATGATGGCCAATTGTGTTTGCACTGCGTTCAACAGTTTGTATATGCGCAAGCGCATTAAGTTGACGAACTTCAAGGATTTTGACAGTAAGCTCTCCTCTTTACACTACACAACATCTTCAAAGAATTAACTTAACTTTTTTCTCTGCAGCAATGTTCTACAACAACCTGCTCTCCATTCCCGTTCTTATTGTTGCTACTTTGCTTATTGAAGATTGGTCATCCGAGAACGTCGCTCGTAACTTTCCGGTAGTTAGCCGATCGAACATTGCCATCGCTATGGTTCTCTCCGGTCTGTCTTCTGTTTTCATCTCATACACATCTGCCTGGTGCATGCGCGTCACTTCTTCAACAACCTACTCCATGGTCGGAGCCTTGAACAAACTCCCCATTGCTGTGTCCGGTCTCATCTTCTTCGACGCACCGGTCACTCTAGGCAGTGTCTCTGCCATTGCCATTGGGTTCGTCAGCGGCATTGTGTATTCTGTCGCCAAGTTCAAGCAGAACGCCAAACCGAAGACAGGCATTCTCCCTACTACGAATATACCTCTTAGCGCCAGCAGCCAAAGCATGCGCGATTCGTTGAGGTCATAAAATTGATCTCAGATATCAACAGAGGAGTCAGAAGCAACAAACCAATGAATGGGAGCTCCTTAAAAGCAATGAAAAAGCGATTAGAATGTTGGCTTTTTTCACATGAAAGGCCTTTATTAGCAAGGCAATTTTTCCAATTTCAATTCAGTTGAATGGATTCGGTGTATTATCACACCCCCGAGCATAGAAGCGTCGACTATTATCAACATATTCTGTCATGTTCATGCTGGTGGACTTTCCCCTACGTATGCTTTTACACATATCATGACAATTTCGACATCTATTTATCTTGATTTACAAGATCAGCCACAACTTCAACTATGATGACTTTCTCCATTCATCATTTCACAACCTTACATCGTCTGATACAGTTATTACACGTGGTACGACTAATTGTTTAACTTATATTTTATTTTCATCGCCTGAGGAGTTGTTTTGTGTTAGTAGACTCGGAAATGATTGTTCGGTTTCTCTTCAATGGTTGTATATATTGATAGATTATTTATTTCCAATGTTATTCCTCTTTGCTGTTCCCAGGTGAATGGATTGTATGTAGGTATCGTGAGATATCTCGCCATAGGTCTTCAAGAGTTGCGGTCTTAGCCCTATACATAACCATTCTAATCCTCCTCATCGCTCGATTCAGCTCTCCCTCTCTTCCTATTCCCTTTATCACCATCCCGATTATTCTTCGTTCCCTGCTGTCCCAGTCGACGCTGCTGACCAGGTTCAGTCTTGACCTCAAAAACATAACTCCGCGCTTCTCTATCCTCACCTTTCCATCCTCCTCTTTTTATTTCGTTCTCTTGACCATCTTTACTGCCTCGACTCTCCACGATCCCCAACGTTCTTGCATGTGAATATCCCGGATACGATTTCCAGGGAAACTTGAAACTGGTCACGACCACTAGGCCAGCGTGACGGGCTAGATCTTTGATGTTCCACAGTGTATACGGCTCGCCTTCGAAGAGAGTGACGATGATCTGGCCTGATTGACGGGGTATTGTTCTTATCTTCTTGTCTTCTTCGTTTCGCTCTTCTTCTGACTCAGATTCAGACGTTTCACTTCCAAATAAATAGTCATCATCGTAGTCGTCATCCGCAGGATCTCGGTCATCTTCTCGAGCCGTTTTCGACAATAGCGGAACACACGCTTTGAAAAACGCAACCAGTAATTCCTGATTAGCGCGTACTTGTCGATTAACATCTGTCGATAGGCCGCCTACATGCGGAAAATTAAAGGATATTATATCCCATGGCCCGCCGCCGCCGTCTTCGCTGTTTGTTTCCGGCTGAGAGCCGTTTCGGTGGAAACTCTGGCGTTTCCTTTTGTTTCTTGGATGAGGAATGCCTTTGCGTATATCCTTTCCACCTCCGGTGTTGCTGCCTAGTTTTCTGGCATCCACAGAATACAAGACTTTGCGGGTTGACTGTTTGGGTTGGAATTTTTTGGTATGAGCATCACCCTCGTTTTCGTTCTCATTGACATCTTCTTTGCTCTCGTCCTCAGTGGTTTTGTGATCAAGGAAATGCTTGATATTCTCCTCTGCATGTCCATGATACTTGCTCAACAAAGTATCCTCGGAATCATAGCAAGTAGCAAACACATTCTTGCAGCGATGGTACTCATATAGTGAGCGAGCAAATGAGAAGTCCCCTATTAATCATAACAAGTCAAAAACAGAGTTTTCATATATGTATAAAGGAAGAGAGTATTGCTCACCCTCCCCAATCAACAGTATCCGATCTTTTCTATGATATGGTATCACAGGTCGTTGATGTAATTCCTGTTGATGAACATTCTTTGCACTTTTCTTGTTCTTCCATGCCTGTTGCTGTGAACTACTACTAGAAGTCATTGAATCAGCCAACTTCCTCTTCTTCTGCAATGAATCCATTCCCCTTGAAGAAGAAGAAGTGCCGGGATGAGATGAGACTGAGACTCTTTGGAAATGTTGCATTTTTCTTTTCTTGGAGTCTCCTCCTGATGCTTGTTGTTGCTGCCCTTTGGATGGCTTGTTTCTGGATTTCGCCATTTCCTATTTTCCTGCTTTTGGGGCACTTGAATTCAATGGTTATGTCTTTTTCATTCGTCCGAGAATATACTATAAGACTTCTGTGACCTAGGGTACGATACATGTAAATAAAATGCGCATTGATAGCTTCGGGCCGATATTTATCCGACATGACCCTAACCCTATCTACCTAGGGAGAGTAGAAAGAACAATCTTTGAAATCTTTACTGGAATCAAGACAACATTACCTTCTCGTTGCTGTCCTGTCTGCTCCAACTTACGCTTCTCGAGATCGATGAAAATGCAGACGACGGGGGATACACACCAGCTAAGCGTCAAGCATGTGACGAAGTACACTAGATGTTGTTTTGAGGTCCCAGCCCTGAGATTTAATGTCCTACTCTTCGAAGGTTTCACGAAAATGAAAGGTAAACGTCTTCTCAAGATGTTGTACAAATGGATAGAAATGGGGTCAATTGAAAGGTTCCTTTGTTCCACAATGTCTCATTGTTAACACCGCTCTATACTACCATTTATCAGCAAGTTGCACAGCTCTCTGGCCTGATGACCCCAAAAGCTACATTACACAGGATACTTGATTATGTATTCTTGGTTGTCCAGAAAGTGTTGACTTCACAGCAGTTACAATGCTACCATATAGGGTGGTACTAATTTCCATGGAAGAAAAATGTCAGATCAAGAAAAACTATAAATTGAGGTTGAGCTAGCCAGTAGAGTAGAGTCAGCTCAAAAGCAGAGACAAACAGTGATTGCCTACTAGTCGAGAATATCAAACCCATAGTTATAACCCAGTGACAACCTCCAAAGTCCACCATGCTTCCTCAAACTCTCCTTTCCTTTCTCCTCACCATCACCTTCGCCATGGCTCTCGCCCCACGAGACACGATTCACCACGACGACATTGAACGCTACGAGGCGTTCATGTCTACATTGACTGATTCGCAGTTCCTGCACCTGTACCTCGAAAACAACGAAGTAAAGCTTGACGTCTATGAATATCCATCCAACGTCATCGTCAGCCGGAATGCCTTCGCTCCCAGCGAGAACGCACACACGTACTTTGAGCAGGAATCTAAACGCGCCGAAGAGGCCTCCTTGTTGGAAGAACCTTTGAACGATACGGTAGACCACTCGGAGCTGGAGAAGAGAGAGTCATTCAAAAAATGCCCGACCGCTAACACTGAACTGGATAGTCTTAAGAACGACGCGAGGTGCTATCAGTTCTGTGGCTCAATTGCTCATTGCACTGACCGTCACTGCCCTCACTGCTATTATGTTGGAGGAGCTTGCCGTTGGCAAAAATGGTGTCGCTAGGCGGATGGATGGGTTGGGATAGGAGTTTACATGATGCATTCACAAGAGTGGATTTATCAACTACGCAACGCAGGTGGATTAGTAGCATTGCGAAGTCTTGTTATGTGTTTTATTCAACCTTTACCTCACCAAGTATGTTTCTGAGTCATGGATATTCGGTCTGCAGATCGTTCAATGTTTTAATGGAAGAATCGTTGTTTTTTATTGAGAACAACAAACAAGTGTCTCGAGTCTCGACAGGTTTACTAATACTTTATAGTAAGCTAACGATATCATGAAAATGTATACATTCCATTACATACTAGTACGTACAAGAATCAGACTCCTATATACACAATACTAATCCAGTCTGTAAATAATCCATTACATAATATAAACCCTCTTCATGTCCTTCTCGTCAAAGACCTCGCCAGTCGTCGGATCCTTCACTTTTCCTTCTCCAACAGACCCTACTTTCCTACTCATATCTAAAATTCGCTCCCGTCCATAGATTCGTCCGTTAGGCAGTATGACTGAATCGTTCTCTACGGAGCTCTTCGTATGGTGCGCATATGGGACATGCCTAGCTAGCTCATTCAGCTCCGTGGAGCAGATGGGACACACTGACGTCGTGACTGATAGATTGTTGGTGCTCGAAGAGGCATACTTCGAGTGGCACGCTGGCGTTTTCAGGGCAGACAATCCAGCGGACAAAGCTATATGCAGTAGCGGTCGAGGGGGTAATGAAAGTAGCTCATGATGGGTGCGAAGAAAAAGGTCCGAGAGATAGTTCCAACGATCTAGCGAGTACATAGACTATAGACATAGCTGTATGTTAGCGGTCAATCACCCTGAAGGAGTTGCTCTTACACCTACCTTATAGGGCTCTGCGTCTGTATCCTTTGGAAAAGCAAGTAAGCCAGCAGCACGGTGAATCTCCACAGACTGCGTCTCAAGATGCTGTGATAGATACTTCTTGGCGTGTTGCATGGCTTCAATCATTTTGGTAGGTTGTCCAGTCCGGACCATTTCGATATACTGCTGAAGGCGCAATTCGAATTCCAGAGTATGCTGCAAATCCGTACATACTTAGCAGAATTCAAAGCACCCGCGAGGTGATTGTACGAACCTGGCTCTTTTTCAGAGCAACTTTGTTTTCACCGCACCATTGCAATGCCTCCCTAGCATCTCCCAGCCGCAAGCTCTCCGCAATTCGCTGGCACTGAACAAAAGTGCCGGTATCAACCAGATCCTCAATACCCTTTGCCTTTGCTAGCTGCTTTGCACTTTCCGAAAACCCCGAACGTAGCATATGATCTACTATCAACCTATCAAGTCGTGTCCGTGACCAGTCTTCATATTTGACATCTGCCAGAGTTTGGATTTTATAGAGATCTTGAAGATGCTGGATGCGTTTTTTCGACTGCGTCTGGATCTTCTTCTCTTCTTCTTGCAGTGACTCCATTTTCCGTTTTAAGCCTTGCATTCTGGCTATCATGGCGTCCAAGGAGGCCAGTGTCTGATCAGGAGTCTGGGTGCCGGCCAACGAGCCATTTGCCGTTTCTTTGAGTGCGGGGATGATGTAATCTCTTTCTCGCTCAACGATTCTCTGTACGGATTTGAAGTTTCGTCTTGCTAGTTCGTGAGGAAGACGGAGGAGAGGTTGATCCTATTGATTTGAGTAGTCAGATGATGTTGGGCCGTCGTGAAGGAGATTTAGGTAAGTGACGTAGGAAGCACATACCAAGAGGAGATGGCTCTCGGGGTTAAGCTTTGTTGAGGTAAGTTCTGCAGCCATCGTGAAAGAGTATTATTCATTGCAGGAAGTTATAGAACTGGAGAGCAGCCAAGGAATGCTACAAAATCTTAGTTGCTTAGAGGATGGAAAAGCAAGAGAGAAGGTTGGTGTCGCAAGACGTCTCGGGATTTGTGAGGTGATTGGCTTGTGCGGAGTGCGGAGAAGTTGACGGATGCCTTGATGCCTGGATGGTGTGGCCTCACATGATCTCTTTACTCTTGCACTACACGTTGTCTACGGTACATGAATGTAGTTAACAACGAGATATTAAATTGTCAATACTGGAATGGATAGTGATTCCGGATAGACATTGAAAGCTACTTGTTCATTTGACTAGAAAATGTAGAAAAGATTCCGGAAACGTCATGGCTCCAACTTTTCCCCAGAAAGAAGACCAAAAAGACAAAAAGCTCGACGAACACTGCAAGAAACCGCAAACCCTAAACTCCGGACAGAAAGTTGTATATATGATACAAACGAATTTGATCATGACATATAAGGTGGTATAAAGCCATCACCCTTGAAATCATGCTACTTTACAAAGCAGGTTGCTTAATCACTGTCATCGCTCTCTTCTTTCTCTTGCTTAGACTTTCGTCGTTCCTTCTTTTCCTTCTTCTCCTTCTTCTTACGCTTTCGCTCGGCGCGTTCCTCGGGCGTCTCGCCGTCGTGTTTGCGTTTCTTCTTCTCCTCATCGGGCTTTTCCTCAGCCTTGTCCTCATCAACTTCCATCTTTGATGGCGGAGAGGAAGGAGCAGGAGCATTCTCAGACTTCTGGGCGGGTTCAGCTGCAGCTTGCTCATCTAGAGGAGCATTGTAGTCCTTGTATGAGCTCTGCCACTTCGCGGGTGTAGCTTCGTTAGGGCGACCATATTTCTGCGTCATAGTCAGTAAGCGAGTCCCCGAGATTAAACGAGCCTATCGTGTACTCACATCGAGCTTTCCATCAGATTTCAACTTCTTCTTCTCCAACGCAACGGGGCCCAATCCCCATCGGCGAGGGTAGAGATCACGCTCCATAATGCATCGCTTGACCTTGGCAACCACACCGTGATCGCAAGTCGAGAGCTCAACGGTGGACATCTGAGCGATACCAAGAGCAATAGCCTCACCCTTGGTAGTCATAAGCACGACTTCTTCATTGACTTCAATGCCAGCCTCTGTACATCGTTAGTATGATTTCAAACACAACTGATCAAGATTTGACCTACCGAATCGGAGAAGACCGGGAATCATCAACTTGGCACCGTAGCAGACGGCGTTAACTGCACTGTCCTTTACGACAATGCGCTTATAGGTAGTGAGCAAGCTCTCAAGAGGCCGAATGACCGTCCTCAAGTAAGACTCATCGCGCTGGTTGTCCATCAACCACTGGGCATCGAGAACATCGTGTAGAGTGACCATTCCGTCTTGTTCGTCCATGGCTCCACTACGAACACGACGCAGTTCTTGCATGTGTGCGCCCACACCGAGCAGCAATCCAAGGTGGACACAGAGAGTTCGAATATAGGTACCGGCTTCACAGCTGACCCAGAAAACACCAAGATGCCTGTCATTGTCGAATTCGTACAATTTACTTTCGTGGATAGTTCGGATACGTAGCTGACGCTTGACGGCGGAAATCAAAGGTGGGCGTTGGAAGAGGGCTCCAGTCAAGGTCTCGAGCGCGCGAGCAAACTGAGCTTCACCACCGGGGATTTTGTCATGGAGACGAATGACACACACGTACTCCTTTCCGGCACCTTGTTGGGACTTGACGAGACGGGTTGCACGATCAATACAGACAATCAAACAGCCAGTGACTTTGGGGTCGAGGGTGCCACTATGGCCGGTTTTCTCAACTCTATGCGATGTTAGACTGGGAAATCGTAGCAAGTGGTGCATTGACAGAATATTTTTACCTCAGAATTCGTTTCATCCATGCCACAACCTCATGACTGGACGGGTTCGAGGGTTTGTCGAGGTTGATAACACCGGAGCTGATGTATGACTTCAAATCTCTCTTGAGGGGAGTGCAACCGGCAGGAATTGGGGTGAAATGACCGGTTCTGACCAAAACTGCGAAATATATTAGCGCATGCGAATTGATTTTACTTGGTCGTCTTTTCAAAAAGAGCGATGAAAATGGAAGAGGAGGCAAAACTCACGCTGATCATAGTTTTTGAGAAGCAGAGGCCACTCAGACGTTGGGATACTAGGAGTCACTGATTCAGGCTTAATGCTGAAATCAGCAATATCCTTGGTTGCAACAGCTGCCATTTTTGCGAATTAACCAAAAATTGGCGATATATGGGACGGTGGTTGCTGTTGCGGTGGACAGACAATCGTTAAACAAGAGGTTGAAAAATCGAGGGCAGAAGAAAAAAAAAGTGCGGTCCGAGCTTGGTGGACTAATCGGGTTTAGCGTCTATGCCAATGATGAATCAGCCAATGAGGCTGCCGTACAACTTAGTTATTAGTCGCCCTTTAAAAAGCTCTGATTGACTAGCCTTGTCTTTTTGCATGGTGATGCTATATTCGATATTATCCTACAATGATCTAAATGTACAGCGACTATCATGAACGTCGTGCGTGTCGACACAAACCTCGTCGGGACTATAGATCAATCGCCACCTAACCTCCGTCCAGCACCTCTCATACTCCACGCAGCCCCAACAGAGCCTTCTCTTGCCGAAGATTGACCAGAGGTTTGGCCAGCGGAGCCAGAGGATGGGCCGAGTCCGCGAGATCGCTTCTCTCTAGCCGTAGTCCCGTAAAGTCGGTGCAGGAATGCTGGAGTTTTCAGATAGTTGGTTCCTCCACCAAAGACCGGCCAGAGGCGAGTAAGGAAGTCATACAAATGGGATGCAAAAATGCCAATCATGTCTAGAACGGCAGCACCCCAGCCCCCGCTCACAACGTCGAGCACAAGGAGACACACTGGTAGCATTTCAGCCTTAATCGTGATCACGTAGAACGTGACGGGTGTTCCACGATTCGCTTGTGCCCAGGTGTGTGTCAGGGCCATTATAAGGCCTTGAATAAGTGGTTGTCAGTTAAAAAGCAATCCGAAAATAAGAATGAGATATGAAATCTCTTCGTACCTGGGGTGAATACTACGGCTTCCATGTAGAAATATGCTGTAATCTACATGTCGTCAGCAACAGTTACATCTCAAGGCATTTAAAAATATGAAGACCAAGGCTGAAAATCATAAAGTTTTTCAAAGTAATATTCAAGGAATGTAGGGCACCATAACCACCATAAGTAGACATTATACCACGTATGGTTATCTCAATTGGTCGTCCCACCATCCTGCACCTCATGCAGCCCCGGAATTGACATATATATGGGACTGCACGAGATGCAGGGTTAATCTTCCTCACTTCCAGGAACCGCTTCAGCTAGAAGAAACTGGGCGGGCAGATATGGTGAGGTGCAATAGTGACTTGCATTTGGCAAAGCAACAGAAGGAAGACAAGCTGTCATGATAAAATATGGTCTTTGATTTTTGGTGTATAGCGGTACATTGTGCAAGAGACTCGTAAAAGAAAGAAGATGAGGTTCCGAGACTTACCATGATGACAGTGCACACGAAGACAAGGTAGAAAGTAAAGTCACCCGGTAAAGCGAAGCGTGGAGTGCCCTTCTCTAGCCCGCTTGCGTATGTGTATACTGCGCAATGTGTGTCAATAAGGATGATCATCCGCCACAGAGACTGCCGGGTTTCATACGGAAGTATAGGTCGAAGATGAAATTGACCCCACGACCGACGAGAAAAAATGGAGTGATAAGTCTCCATACTTCCGGAGCAAAGCTGAAAATAAGCTTAGGCCAAAACAAAACTCTGGAGAAGTGTAGAAATTCGGCGTAAACCGCCAAAGACTCGACGAAAGCAAATGCAGTTAATGTTCTGTGGCAGAGGTTGATGGTTAGGTCTCGTCTTTGCATTCCTTCTGCCTGGCAGTGAAGCGAGAGCGGGTCGAACATAAGAATAAGTACCTGGAGATTGGGGGAGCTGCCCAAAAGACATCCATCGTGTCGAAATATAGAATCTACACAGACAGCAAGATGTAGAGAGGACAGCTCAAGTTGCAGGACGAGTGAGAGATGAAAAGAAATGGGAAAAAAGCTGCCAAAAAGACACGATTTTAAATTGTTTAGCGCGTTGAGGCTCCGCTTAGCTTGGCAAAACCTGGATATTAGTTGTTCCGGTACTCGGTAACGTATCGTCACGACTTAACATACGTATGTATTTGTATTGTTAATTACGCCATATAATTGAGATGAGAGCTTCTACGCTAGAATAAAATTCAGGAACAACCTTGGACATGCTCCTTCAATCCAACATCAACTATTTATCGGAGCAGTCCGAGCGGTCCCTCTCACTGCAAGACCACCCTGTGGCCCTTCAATCCATACCGCCCACGAATCCAATGCGGCCGAGTTCTGTTGTTTTGCTTTCACACAGACTCGTAGTTCCTCGTCAACATGCAGTGGTGCCAGATTCCTGTATTCAAATTCTATGACACGGAGTCCCATTTTTGATAAATGGTTCGATAGGAGACTAAGCATCAAGACCACTGTCAGCGGCCCATGAACTAGAATATCGTGATGACCTTCTCTATTTTGCGCATAGAGGGGGTCAAGATGTATCAAGTGGGCGTTGAATGTCAAGGCGGAGAAGCGAAACAATAGAGCTTTGGTAGGCGTCATTATATAACTGACATCGGGACTCGTAGGCGCTTTTGGTTGGTACGTTAGTAATGACTTCATGTAGAAAGAATCAAGACCGAGATTGTGCATACATTTTACAATCCTACTCCTCCCCTCTCGCTCGGATTGTTCATCCAAATTGCGATCCCGCGTAAAGAACAATGTTCTTTTTTCCACCAGGACGTCGCTGCCATCGCTTGCTACTCTCGCCCTAATTTGTGTTTCATCCTCATGTTCATGCACCGATGTAAATCGCCGGTCTATCGTAACGAGTACTTTTTCGTCGCCTTCAGGTCCTCGCACATCGACGTTGTCTATGGTTTCCACGCAGACTGCCCGCTGGCCACTAAGCAACAGATTACCAGCGTCACCAGCGGACTGCGGGAATGTGATTTTACCACCAGCCCATAGTCGATGATTAAACGGCTCCCCAGGCGTATGCAAAACATCGGTGCCGTCTGGTAGTAGCTCGGATAATGTGACCTGTGGAGGAAAGTACACTAGATGGTGTCCCGGGGGCATGCGACTCGACTGCGTTATCGAAGGCAGCTTTCGCTGCTCCCTGCCATGGTTCTCCCGTTGCTCGCTATGTTTCCTGAGCTGGAGAAGCTCTGGAAGCGATAGATTTAAGATATGAGACGGCTGTGGAGTGAGGTAATCGTAGCTTAGTGGTAACAGACGTGTTGTGAGCTCATGGCGAAGTAGGGATGGGTCGACGGGAGATGATGGCGACGACGATACTGTGCGCTTGAAGATCAGGGAGGCATTCTTGTGGGATAACAGTCTGCAAGTGCGCGAAACGGGCATTGCAAGCTGTATGGTGAACACATTGGTTGTTGAAGGTCGAATTTAATGGTTAAGTTAAGGTGTTGTAGCTGGGAGATCTGGTTCCTTCCGTTATCGGACTTGCTTTCGGGGAACAAGAATTTTGCGGAGTAAAGTAAAGTTGGGCACAACAACACTCGCCTTAACTTCTAATCTTCTCTTCTTGTTCATTCTTGTTTATTCTCATAGCGGCGCCTTGTACATTACGGGCATAGAGCGAGCTGTTTATATCTATCTAAAATGAAGGACTCGATAAGAGTCACCTTCCTTGGCCCCGCGGCTTCATACTCTCACCAGGTCTGCAAATATTCCTCTGCCCCTTCACAGCACAAGAGCTAACTAGTCAATTGGCTTTGGACAGGCTGCCATTGATAGCTTTGGCAAGAACGATGCCGTCACTCTATTCCCATCCATCTCATTTGCCGAAGCATTCTCTGCAATCCAGAACAACAACGCCGACTATGCTGTGATCCCCATTGAGAATTCGACCAATGGCTCCGTCGTCCAAACATTGGATCTTTTGGCAGACCGGCAAGGGTCTAATCAAGATGTTACAGTCTGTGCAGACTATTTTCTCACAGTACAACATTGCCTTATTATAGGAGCTAGACCGCCCAATGATCACAAGGAAGATTCCTTTAAGTCGATAAACAAACTGTACACACATCCTCAAGCATGGGGCCAATGCGAGAAGTTTCTGAGTCAGGAATTCCGAGGTATAGAACGGCAGGATGTCTCTTCCACCTCGAAAGCCGTCGAGATTGTCGCAAAGGAGGCTACTGGTCAAGAAGCTGCAATTGCTAGTAAACTAGCTGCCGAGTACCATGGAGCATTCGTGTTGCAAGAGCACATTGAAGATCGAGCAGATAATACAACACGATTTCTGATCTTAAGAAACAGGTTGTCGGAGCGGTCTTCCAATATTACTAGTTTCCTCAAGACTGGTGGAGATACGGAAGGGCTGAAGAAAAAGAGAAAGTCACTCATATCCTTCACGATCGAGCATTCAGCACCAGGAGCGTTAGCTGATGCGTTATCAGTCTTTAAAAAGCATGGGTTGAATCTGACCAGTATCAACTCGAGACCTAGTCTCATACGGCCCTGGCAGTATATCTTCTTTGTCGAGTGCGAACATGTACCGACTGCAAAAGATGCAACGTGCATATCGGATATCTTGGAAGAATTGGGAACTATATGCCATGCATGTAGAAGTCTAGGAAGCTGGATTGATGGGCGGGACTTGATAGATTGAGGAGATATATGCAGAGCGACAACTGGCATTTAGGATATAAAGAGATCTTCATGCACATACACATCCCAAGTTTATCGTCGAATACCCTCTTCCGTATGTTCACCTTCCGAGCCTTGACTCTATTATCGCTTCACAGAGGTGAAGACGTAGTGCAAACCCCCCTTCCTCTCTCCTACCAGGTTTGTAGCGCAACTTTCATCTGCACGCTATTTCTATCTCTGATCAACGTTATGATATTAGGAGTATCAGGGCTTGGTGATGCACTTCGCTGTTCTGCCCTTGCTATTCCGTGGCGGCCAGCGCCATATAGGCCGCTTTAACGAATCCTCCATCTCAAAAGCAGTCGTCTTCGTAACCATCTTCGTCGCCGCGATAGTACTAATCGTCCCCATTACGAGTCCGTACTATGTCACCAAAGACACAGTGGAACTTGGATTGGTGAGAGATTGTCAATGTGAAAAGAACTACATAATAACGTGAAAAGTCTTTATTGCTGCGTCGTTGCATTTGGTCTCAGACAATTTATCAAGCAAAAGGGGGTTTTAGAATTCTTTTATAATCGTGAACATGATATACTATTCTCTCTTTTTTCCTATACCACAAGAAACGAATCTCTTCTTTATTTTCTCTCATGACATATCAAAAGAGCGAAAAGGTCTTTCTTCTCTTTTCAAAAATTTCGAGTCACACATGCCGGACTGGTGAATGTATCCACTAATTTGTGGAGCTTGGATGGGCCTTGATTATCAAGCGTTAGTTGGAATGTTCGTAGAATCGAGTAGAGGACTAGAAACTCACCTCGGACCAAGTTGGCGGATATCTCAGTTTCAAAACAACCGACTTTCACAAGAACGGCCTCGAAAATCTGTTTGGCAACGGCTTTGCTTTTCATGCGGCGAGCCGTCAGAACATCCGCTGGGGGAATTTCTGGGCGCTCATCCTCGCTCCCTGCGAGGTCGCAGAACCGTCAATCTGGGAAGGAGTCAGTATTTACAGATCAAAAACAACGGAGGCGGGACGGCATACCGTCGTAAAACTCATCATCATCGTCGACGTCAGCAAGTTGCTCAAAGTTGACCTTGTATCGGAGCAAGGCACCGATACCACCGAAACCCTTGACGAACTGATTACCCTCGCTAGAACGGTCCGAAACAAACTCCAAGGCGGCACCGAAGTCCTTGTATTTCTCAGCGAGCCATTCAAGGAAGGAGCCCTGTTCGACGATTTCCATCTCTTGGCCGGATTCCTTGTCCATGAACATGTCTCGATTTGCTTCCTGCGCCTTGGTTGTGTGAAGGATGGTTTCTGATCCATCGGACGCCTTCAAGACCCAGCGAGTGACGTCAAGGTTCTCGTAGACGATCAGGGTTTCTGCAGCACCCAGTTCTAGAGCCTTGAGAGTATCGTCAATACCGTAGCATACTCTTCCGCTGTCCTGGCTGATTTCTTCGAAGTATTTGCCGATCAGCTTCTTCTCTTGAATGAACTTGACATTTCCAAGAGTCTCGGCAGCTAATTCAATAGCCTGGTTGAAACCGTTCTCGCCACCGTACGACACATCGACAACCTTGATGACTTTGCTCTGCAGACGCTGATCGAACATGTCGGACTGATTCAAGTCGTTCTTGAAATCTGCGGAACCAGCAAGAATGAGACCAGCCACGTTGACCTTGTCGGCAGTAATGAAGTTCTGCACAGCCAATTCAGCAACCTTGCGCACGTAGTTGTGGCGCTTTTCGTCTCGAAGACGGGAGAAACGCAGAGCAGATTGACCACCACGGCCGTGCTTTTTGGGTAGATCGACAGAGAATTTCTGAATAACATCTCGGGTATTTCCACTGAGCGTTCCGAAGAGAGCACCGTTACCGTCCATGACAATAAAGCCGAATTTCTGGTCTGATTCGAGCAACTCGCTCAGGGCCTCGGTGTGGAACTTGTTATCACAAAGGTAAAGGGAAGTATTGATAGGCTTGAATGGTTCGAAATCGATGTTGATCTTCCGCTCTTTTCCTTCGGAGGTGATAATTTCACCACAGTAGACGACCAGGCCGTTGGGAGGGACTTTGTTGTATAGCTTGAGACGTTGTTGGGTGGAGGTGATGGCGGACAACACAGAGAGACGGTTGACTCGGGATTTGATGTTGGACGCGGTACCCTATTCAAGAGAAACGTTAGAGATGTCGCACAACATCAGCTTGTTCGAGCAGTGGTGGTCTTACGTATTCTTCAGCCAACATCTTTGCGGCGCGGGAAACCTGATCTTTGGGCGCTGTTGTACGTTGTTAGTATCTGCTGTAAGTATTTGCTCCAAAAGTCGCAGGAGTGCATACGAATGATCAACGAAATCATCGAGGTTCCGTTTCCTCTGGCTGCCTCGAGCCGTTTGACGAGCTTCTTAACTTTCCATATTTCAATGTTCTTTTCAGCCTCGTTGGCTTGAGGTGCGCTCATGATGGGCAGAGAGACGCGACCGTTGTGAGCAGGCCCTGAATGAAAAAGAGAAAGGACTCGTCAGTGCGAGGGGGGTATATTTCGTCTGTTGAATATATGTAAGATTTTTTGTTTAGTTTTTCTTTGGTTCTTCTTGCCAGAGAAGGGGGGTGTGGCTTGACGTCGGGGAAAAAAGAGAAAATCTGAAGAGGGACCGACTTCGTTCTGGGCGGGGTTGGATTTTGCCAGGAACGCCGCTTGATCTGTTCGGTCGGCCACTTGTGGGGTTTGCCCTGATCCAGTCTGTCTCGAGTCTCGACACAGTTGACTAAGTTATTTGTTGAAAGAAACAAATTATATACGTAGTTAAAACAAGAAGGAATGACGACCTTCTCTTTGTATTTATGACTTATGCTCTGTGCCAGATTAGGCAGCTGGCAGACGACTGACTGCCTGGGTTCCAGACACTTGCCACACATTACCTACCTTTGACTTAACTACTTGACACTGATATCGTACATGCCGAGAATATCGAGTGAATAGTATATACTATGACTAACCAGTTCTATTAAATATGTTTCCTTGAAATAATCCATGTCACGAGACGGCCTTATCACCGAGTGGGGATGGGCTCCTTCTTCTTATCAGCGCCAGAAAAGCTACCACGAGAAGCAGGCTAGAGCACTTTATAAGATGCTTTCCCCCTTCTTTATCTGATCATTCTCCTTGTATAGGCTCTGTGCTGGGCTTTCTCCTCGACAATTGCGCCATGACGTTGCGCGTGTCTGTAAACTAACTGATACCTTATCCTCGACCAGACCGAACCTTCTCGCACTCCCTCCTTCCTCCATTCACTCCAACAATATCTCCTGGTTTCAACACCTCAAATACGCCGAACACAACAGAGGCGCCATGTCGAACGGGAATAATCACACGGATTTCGTGGACGCGAGCCAGGCTCGGTCGTTAAGCCAAGGTTCCGCGGGTTCTCACCTGAACTCCTGGCTATCGGGCCGTTTCTCTCCCTCAACATCCACAAACTACTTGGAAGAAGATGATATTGCCGGTGATTTCGAGGGGCATGGCAATGAAGCTCATCAGAGGTATAAAATATTCTTCTTTTTCAGTGTCCCAAAAGCTTCGTGCACTGTTACTCATACAGAGATATTTCTAGGGCTCAGCCAATGTCTCTGCGGCTTCGGCAGGCAGGTGGTGTGAATAGTTTAGACAACTTTGCACGGTCATGGCAACGAGCAGCAGCATTCCCAGAAATTATTTCTCGGCGGTCATCCTTTGTGTTTGAGTACGAAGAACACGGTGGGCCGGATGATGGTCACCCGGGGCAGGACGACACGGACCAAAAGCCTACGACGCATCCATTTCTGTCTGCCAGCTATCGCTCTGGACGATCAAGGATTCCTTCAGACAGTGTGCATGACGGTGCCAGTGATAGGCGGGACAGCTCGCCTCAGGACCTGAGACCGCTGTTAAGTAGGCAATCACCCACAACGACAGCCGATCTTCTCCGAATGTACGACACTTCCTCATTCAGTAAAAGTTTTGGGACTTCCTACGGTACGATCAGTTCTCGAGTAAGTGAGACTGCTCGACAACGAGCCCTTGAGCTTCACCATGAACACCATCTCATGGCCGGAGCGAAGCCAGAAGCAGATAGAGAACCGCTACTGGTAAAGCAGGTTCAGCATGAAGATGGGACCAAGGAGAATATCATCGTCGGTCAAAGTACGGTGCCGCAAACCATCTTCAACTCAGTTAATGTCTTGATTGGAGTCGGGTTATTGAGTCTGCCGCTGGGCATGAAGTACGCTGGCTGGTTACCTGGACTTTTGTTCTTGTGTTTCTCGGCTGTAGTTACGGCCTATACTGCAAAAGTACTGGCCAAATGTATGGATGTCGACCATCATTTGGTGACTTATGGAGACCTTGCCTACATAAGTTTTGGACATCGGGCTCGGGTGATCACTAGTCTGTTGTTCTGCTTGGAACTTTTAGGAGCTTGTGTTGCACTTGTGGTGCTATTCGGTGACTCTCTTGGTGCTCTTATACCTGGTCTTAGTCTTACACAGTGGAAGATTGTTTGTGGCATCATTTTACTGCCACTGAGCTTCGTTCCCTTGCGTTTCCTAAGTGTCACTAGCATCCTGGGCATAATGTCATGCACTGCGAGTAAGTTACTCTACGTTTTAACATTCTTTGTTACACCAAAAATGTTTCAAGGTGGTTAGATGGTTGTCTAACTGTTCATAGTTGTGGGTATCGTCTTTATAGATGGCCTTATCAAGCAAGACTCTCCGGGTTCTCTTCTCCAGCCGGCCAAGACGTCGCTTTTCCCTGAAAATTGGGCGACTTTGCCTCTTAGCTTTGGGCTCATCATGTGTAAGTAGACTATTATTCCTTGAAACAAGATTATACCCACGATTACTAACTTATCTAGCTCCCTGGGGCGGCCACGGCGTTTTCCCGAATATATACCGTGACATGAGACATCCTCACAAGTATGGTAGGAGTCTCCTCGTTACATATATCTTCACGGTATGATGATGAACGTTGGGTGTCAAAGATCTTTTCAGATTTATATGCTAACACTTAAATCTAGTATTCTCTTGATTGTTCAATGGCTATAATCGGCTGGTTGATGTTCGGTGACGGCGTCCGTGACGAGATTATAGTCAATATCCTGCAGAGTACCGGCTATCCTCGCGCTCTCTCTATCGGCATGATTGTGTTTACTGCAATTATCCCAATCACAAAAGTGCCTTTGAAGTGAGTGGATCTATTCAAACGATTTCTACAACAAAAAACTGACCCAATCCAGTGCTCGACCACTCATTGCGACGGCTGAGGTTCTATGCGGCTTCGACTCGTCGAACCACCATTCCTCGCAGCATATCAGCGAAGCACCTAGAAAAGCAGTCACGATTGCCAAAGCTCTTGTTCGGGTCTTTGTGCTTGTCCTGATCGTTTTCATTGCAATTGTCTTTCCGTCCTTCGACCGCATCATGGCGCTCATGGGTTCCTTGTTGTGTTTCACAATCTGCATCATATTGCCACTTGCATTCTATCTCAAGATCTTTGGGAGCGAGATTTCACTCGGTGAGAGAATCTTTGACTGGTTCCTAGTGATTGTCTCGTCAATCATGGCCGTCGTCGGAACCACATGGGCTTTCTTACCATTTCCCGAAGCAGCCACGCCTGTGGTCTCGTAGTCGTCTGACTTGGTGTTTGATCACATGTATAGTATACAGCATTTTTCAGCGTTCTTTTCAACTCATTCATGGGTTTGCATTGAGAGTGACGGTGAAGTTGTTTCTGGTTTTTCCCGGATTTAATTCCTCTTTTCGAAATATCATTGTTGATTTATTCTTGTTGCTTTTGTCGAAAGGAGGCGGACGGAATTCCCATAACTGATATATGAGTTTGTTGGTGACTTTTTCTTTTGATTTGCTATACCCCAGACTTTTAGCTATATCATTGAGTCGTTCTGGATTGAAATATCGCGAATTCAAGACGCATGCAGCCGGAAGGACTAGAAAGAGATACGGAGCAAAGTCTATATTTTCTGTATCAGGTAGCGAGCACGGAGGTGACGGAGTCAAAAATGCCGAACAACGTTTCAGCATTTCCCCCCTCTGAGCAGCAGAAGGCACGTAGTTGAGAACGAGCGAGAGACTGATAGCGTGAAACCGATCCTTATCGTCATTTCCATCAGTGGCGGTAGTTGGAAGTGGTCTTTCCATGAAATCCTGCTGCAAGATCCCCGGCTCCTGCGAATTGAGATCGATTCTGGTAACATCAATACAATCGTGTTGAGAGCAAGCATTCTTCGTACTGAGGGCGCCAACTTCCAGCAACCTCAACTTGTCATCTTTCTGCTGCTGCTGTTGACGAGTTTGTTTGATTCGTTTCAATAACGGACGAATCCATTCCAATAAGACGGTACTAGAATCGCCGCCTCGTTCGCGTGACTGGCCCGTTTTACTGGCAAGTTGATAACTTTCCAGGCCGCCATTGGCATTGATCTGGGCATCTATTTTAGCGACCTGAGATGCATCGCCGGCAAGGACTGCTCTGACACGCGCTTTCAGGAGTTGGTGGTGAGATCTGATGAGGGTTCTGGTTGCTTTGGATGATAGTGAGACTGTTGGAGTGGAAGGTGTGAGTTGTTTTTGTGTGAGGATCCGGGGTCGAGTGTGGGATAACAGAGCTGGACGTTTATTACGCTTTTGGACCGCCATTATTTGCTTTATTATCACACCTTGCAAATCTTCAACAACTGCATGTGTCTCTAGACTCTGGGATGTATAGAAATTCCAGATAGAAAAGAAAGACTATTCCTCTTTCGGATGTATCCACGCTCTCCGCCCTTATTGGCCACACCGCCGCCCACAACCCGTGACATCCACACACAAATCTTTCCTCGCTTAGAAAAAATACACTTGGTTTCGGCTTTGGCTTGATTGATCTTGATCTTGATTTGATTTGAGATTCGACAAGTTAATTCACGAGCAGACGCCCATATTCGACAACTATGGCCGGGGAAAAGAAAGGTATATTACTACAGAATTTTCTATTCGATTGAAGAGCTTATTGTCGGTTTCGTGTTCTTTTCTTTCGGTCGACTCGAGACATATCAAGCATGCGTGATCGGGACGATTGAATATTCAAGAAATCGACAGGAAACGCGCGGTTATCCAAATTACAACTCGCTAGTCACGATTACGGGTGCTTTGATAATTTCGAGGAGATGGAAAGAGGAGTCATGGATTGATTGATATCTACGCATTTGGATCGGATTGAATGAATGATGTGCGCAGGCTAACAAGTGATTGAATCTGCAGGAGCCAAGGTCAAGCCTAGCAACAAGGCCGGCGCTGCCGCCAAAGCCGTCCTCAAGGGACAGGGTGTACGAAAACCCTCACCCCTCGTGTATATTCAATCAATCAAGCAATACTAAGAAAGGGAACAGGCCAAGAAGTTGCGCAAGATCCGTACCTCGACCACATTCCACCTCCCCAAGACTCTTCAACTCTCCCGATCCCCCAAATACCCTCGCAAGTCCGTCCCCCATGAGACTCGCCTCGACCACCACAAGGTGATTGTGCACCCTCTCAACACCGAGAGTGCGATGAAGAAGATCGAGGAGAACAACACACTTGTCTTCATTGTGGATGTCAAGGCCAACAAGCGTCAGATCAAGGCTGCTCTTAAGAAGCTTTATGACGTTGACACCGTCAAGATCAACACTCTTATCCGGTATTTACACCTAGTCCTAAGTGTCGGAATGATTTTTCGTGCTAATGGTGTGATGCAGACCCGATGGAACCAAGAAGGCTTATGCTCGGTTGACTCCTGATGTGGACGCACTTGATATCGCCGCTACCAAGCTCGCTATTGTTTAAAGAAGAAATCAAAAAATGGCAATTTCTTTTTTTTCTTTATGGTTGCATGGGGGTTCATTTTAAGAACAAAAATTCTCAATTTTACTTTTTAAACACATAGGCGGATCAATAAGTCCTAAATGAATGATGTCTGGAAGGATTCAATAATGATTGATCATATAATACCTATATCGAAAATGTCGTAGAAAGTATAAGACAGGAAGTATCTCTATTTCCGAGTATAGAATAATGTTACAGTAAGTGGAAATTTTAACAGCATAAAATACAAGACCATAATCATATACCCTTTATTCCCTCATATCTTTACCAGACATCCTCTTTTTTTGGTCACCTATTGCCCTCCACGAAGAGTCTCCAAATGTTTGAGAATAGACAGATTAGCATCCATCCATCTCTCGACACAGTTCTGTGCGCACGATTCCTCGGTTTGATTGAGTCGGTTGGATGAGATGTTGCCAGTGATGCATTTCTTGAAGCAGATTTCAGAGAGGTGATGAACAGCTATATTTTGTACAATGTTAGCTCTGCTTCTTAAAGAGGTTACAACGTTGTTACTATGTAAAAAGAAACGAGAAATTGAATTGACGTCATTTGCAAATTTCTCGTCCAATGTCACAGAAAGGGGGATGAATGAAAGGATTGGTGATTCAAAAAATATCAACAGAGAGAAACCACGTACTCTGCTGAATGGTCGACTTTTGAGTCTCGTTTTGTAAGAATTGGTTCAATTCTTTGCGATCAGATTCACTGAGCTGGCTTATATCGAATTGGGGTTGGCCGTCCATTTTGTTGTATATAAGATTTTATATTGCAATTAGGATCGGTAGTAGTTGAATTGCAAATCAAGCTTGAAGAATAACAAGTAAGTTGGCAGTTGAACGATGTAGATGATGGAGAGAGGAATGATTAAACTAGTTTGATAAATCAGCTCCAGCTCCGTAGCAATTCCGGGCGGTACAAAGTGGCAGAAATGTGCCTGACTGAGTTTATTGAGCTCCGCCACTTGACTTAAGATACTCAACTCCAACTTCCACTTCAACAGTACAGGACATTTCACATTCACTCGTTTACTCTGTTTTAAAATAGACAACGTGCTACTCTCTCCTTATCGACTAACAAAAAAAAGACAGCAAAATGCCACCAATCCGCACAACCCGCAACGCAAAGCCTCCCCCCGCAGGCTTCGACGACATCGAAGACACTCTCCTCGAGTTCAGCAACAAGATGAAAGATGCCGAGAATGCGTCTCACGAAGGGAAGAAGAGACATGAAGTATTGTGGCCTGTATTTCAAATTAGTCATCAACGTACGTTGTCCCCCAAACGTCCTAACGATTCATCATCACACAGAAGGAGAGGAGCTGATGTTGGTGTACAGGATCTCGATACATTTACGAACTCTACTATGAGAAAGAAGCAATCTCAAAACAGCTATACGACTGGCTCCTGAAAAATAAGTATGCGGATGCAATGTTGATTGCGAAGTGGAAGAAGCAGGGCTATGAAAAGGTACGTCTTCAGCATCTCCCAAAATGTAGATAATGGACTTGCGCTGACGTGTTTGTCTACAGCTATGCTGCCTCCGATGCATCCAGACCAAAGAGACGAATTTCAACTCTACGTGTATCTGTCGAGTACCCAAAGCGCAACTCAAGGAGGAGCAGGCGATACAGTGTGTTAGTTGTGGGTGTAGAGGCTGTTCGAGCAGTGATTGATCCTTTTCTGTTTGTCTACTTTGAGGAATTTGTAGGGTGCTGGCGCTTTTCTGTCTTTTTCTAGGAATGACTGGTTCCTTTATCTCATATGTATTATGATTACTTGAACTGACATGATGATATGATACCCATGGATTTACTTCTTGATTCCCTTACTGGTCTAGCAATATAAAAGTGCTCTTAATACCAACTGTTTATGCGGTGACAAATTCATTTAGCAATTTAGACCAAAACTATCCCTATCCAATCCGTCCGTTACAAACCTTCGCTGCATCAACAAAGAAAAAGCCAATCCTTACTTACATGACAGGAGACAAACCATGCTGGAAATCAGATGCAGGAACAACACAAAACAACACAAAGTGTCATGGTAGAACAGACAGACAAACATAACAACGCTAGCTAGGCCATGTGCATCAAACATTTTGTTCGTCAAATCATTAGCAAATTCAAAGTTCCGATCCCAGGTGTCCCATCCATCCAGTCCGTTTGAAACAATCTTAGAACAATCCAATGTAGAAACGCCAAAGCCTGGAGGAAGAAAAAAAAAACACCAAGTCGATCAAATTAAGCAAATATTCAGCCAAAACACCCTATGAATGAGCAAGAATAAGCAAACCAAAATCCATGTCATCGTACAAGTCATCATCGAGCTAATCATTAGAAGTAAGAACTATAACCACGAGGATTGAGTGGCTGTCTAAGCCCACCAGCTTTGCTGATGCCAGCATTGCTGGTATTTTTGCTGTCTTTGGCAGTACTGCCGCCAATCTTCTTGAATCCTTGTAACAAATCGACTCCGTCGACCTCTTCAGGACTATCTTCAAACATGCTAAAGGAGAAAAAGTCATCATTAGACGCATCAAGGAACCGAGCTGCTTGATGAGCTGGAACCTTCGATGGGGAGTCTTGGAAATGTGATGCAGACGACAAACCCTTCCCGGTATTCGAGAGTAAGGAACGGCCAGTTCGTTTATTAACGCTTGTCGAGGTTATATCTGCAAGCGCCGACTCGGCCAATCCAGGAGCAGTTCCGGTCTCGCGCTTGAGGATGCGTTTCTCAGGAGATTTGCGAGCTGGAGTGTAAACATCATCCCCTACAGAATCGGCAAATATGTCGAAGCGCAGCTGCAGGTTTTCATTCGGTGTAGATGTTGTCTCGTCATGAATGGTAAATGCTGGGCTCCACGGCAGCTCTTCGTCAGCAAGATCCAAATGCTTGATTGGTGAGTTGACCATATGCTGGATCTTTCGCCGATGATTACGAAGATTCGTATTGGGTGACAAAGACGGTGGTGGTTTAAGTGGTTTCTTGAATTTAATCATCGGCGTCAGTGGCGGAGGCAACAAGCTTATATATTCACCACGGAGAGGTGACGAGCCAGCAATTGAGTTGGTACTCTTCTTGAAAGTCTTCGAGTGACTGGGGCTGATATCATGAGACGAGCTCCTGATCCGGGCAATCTCTTCCTCGGCACGACCTCGTTTCAAACGCGGAGGTTCAATATCCAGATCAGAGGTCAGCATAACACCCGTCTTATTTGTCCTCATCACAGAAGATTCAAGAGACGAATAGTATCCGCTGTCGTTGGCCGAAGCAGATGGCTGGTTGCGCGCGCGAGGAGCTGCTGTTGAAGCCATTGGGCGAGACGGTGTTGGCGGAGTGCCTTGTCGGGAGAAGCGGGATGATGGGGGGACAACCGGTGGTGATGAGCGAATAACTTGCGGAGGGGAGGAGCGAGGAATATTGGGTTGTGCGGCATGGGTATCTTCCTCGGGGCCGTCCTCTTGTAGAGCGGGATCCGAGGCCAGAATAGTAGCATCAGAAGACGGCTCTTGGATTTGAGAGACTTCAATAGGATGATGAAAGGATGAAGGAGGTAGCGGCGGTGGAGGAACTCTCCACATAGATGTGCTGGGTTGAGGGGCAAGGGAAGGAGCATCCCTTTGTAGGATAATCGGGGGCAGTGGAATGCTGGACAGTGTCGCTCGACGAGCAGACTTATCCTTGATGAATTGCGCTTCCATTCCAGGTTCAATTGCCCAATAGTTGCCCTTACCAGGGTCATCCTTAGGACGTTCTTGCTTGATGAACGCCTTATTCAGACTAAGATTATGGCGAATACTGTTTTGCCAGCCAGAATCTCCTGAACGGTAAAAAGCAAAGCTATCCGAAATCCATTTGTAGATTTGCGCGAGTGTCAGCTTTCGACCAGGTGCCCTTAGGATTGCCATGCCAATTAGAACCGCATAACTGTAAGGCGGCTTAGATCCGTCGTCCTCGATTGGGGGCATTTCGTGTGGTTCTGGAAGTGTAGAAGTCGTCGAGCCTTCGCGCTTCTGTTTCTTATCTGCTGGACGGTCGTTCAGGGGGGCTGCATCCATTAAAGTCCTCTTCAGTGATCTCACCTGACATGACGGGTCAGGAAAGTCGGCGAAGGCATCATTAGGGAAGCTAGAAGCACGATCGAGTACTGGAAAGCGAGATGGTGCGCTTGGGAAGGTTGTAAAAGCAGCCTGTGTTGGTAATGAGGGAGCTCGTCGGTGAAGATGTTGATTTGTGTTTCTCTTGATAGGTGAATCTGTAGGGAACATTGCTGGAGAAGGCGCAGTGATTGATACGAAGCCGAGTCTGCCTTGGCCTGAATCGGAAGTCCTAGGTCGCTTTGATCCTTTCGTAGGCGACGATTTTTGACGCTCAAGGGTGCTTGACGGGTTGAGCACGTGTGGCGCAGAGTTTTTATTGTTATCTGTAGGGTGAGGAGGTAGAGGCGAGGGTTGTAATGAAGCGGGCTGCTTCCTCTGTTGATCTGAAGGCGGTAGAGGCATCATGTTATTCATGCCAGATTGGCTGTGTAGAGACGCCATGTCGAGGCAAGCCAGGTGGCTACGCTCTTGTGTTGCGATAAGATATTCTTCCAAAATCTCACACTGCCAAGTTGGTCGATGCTGGAGTAGGCGCAAATCAGAGATGTCGTAGCATATGCGCAAGCAACCACCAGGCGGATGCAAATATGTATGTTGATGCGATGTTGATGTTGTTGATATAGATGATCCTCTCAGAGATTCGTGAGTGGTACAATCGAAGAATCGCGGTAGATCCCAAGTCAGTTCAAGTCAAGAAGGAGAAAAAAGGCGGCGAGGCCCGACGGGGAATAATATTAGATACAAGGCGAGAGGGAAGAGGAGCGGGCGATGGGGAATTGAGTCGAGCCAGTCAAACAAGGTGCAGATTGCGGACCACTGCACCAGGGCTGACGCCGTCACACAATGTGGCGCCCTGGGCTGGGAGGACGATCAGCTTTCAGTCGCGTCGTGATAAGTCCCGCATCGGTATTGGGCGAGCGTTCGAGGCCCACGAATCTCGGCGGATCGCGATACGGAGTTATCGATACGTAGTCTAACGATACCCTAAACGGGGCACGCCCTTTATGCTCTAAGATATTGATTGATTGAAATGATGTAAATTGAATGCAAAGGATGAGGAAAGTCGGCAATGGTGAGGTGATTGAGGTGAGGAGAGAGGGAAGTCGACGCGTCTGGGATGGGATGTTGTGAGGAAGTCGCGTCGCGTCGATGCGCTGGCAGCGCTAATCCGCTTCCAGGCTGCCAGCGAGCCAATCAGGCACGATGGATCCCGTGACCGGTGTCATCATCGGGCCCGCCGTGGAATGATTGGATCTGCATCCCTTGCGCGCTCTTCTTTTTCTCTCTCTCTCCTCACCAATAGCCGCATACCACTGCCTTGCTCAGGAACGAGTCAATGCGCTCTGGCCGCCGGCAGAAATGACAGGGTGAGAAGAAAGCAAGGATTGGTCTTGCAAGGAGTGTTTCACTCATTCTTCATCATGATCTTCGTCAAGGTCAGACTGTGGAGAACGTGCGGTGTATCTAGCTAGACTGTGGATGTACTCCATGATCCATCCCGGTGCATTAGTTCTACAAGTTCCGGTCTCATGCCAGCCAACGAAGCTAGGAACTATAGTTAACTATGAACCCTATAATGACTCAGACTGGTTTCTATTCAATTGTATCAGGTGCTATCAACCAACAATCTGACAGGTCATTGTTCAAAGGATTGAAATAAGGGACCGTCTTCGTCCAGCCTTCTTGTTCGGTAGAGTGGCGGTACGCCATAAAACCTGAGGCATACCTGATCTCCTTGCAGTCTCCCTTCCTAGCCCTAACTCGAGTCCTTTCTAGGCTACGACCATTCAACTTCCACAATGTCAACCCGACACAAAATAAGCGAAATCTACCTTCTTTTGTATGTACAGTCAAGTATAAATTCATGAATCAGGTGAACCAAAAAACGCCACTTTGAAGCTCCCAAATGCAACTGAAAGAAAGCCAGACAACAGAGAGTCGAAAGAGTACCATGATAGTACTGAACAGAGCGAGTATTAAGTATGTAGAAAACAGCCAATGCCAGGATCGCTTCGCTTGCGATGAATATATCAAACAATCTTTGCAGAGCTGTACATGTATAATTGCAATGATAACCTAGTAAATGCCACAACTTTTGTACCATGCAAGTCTACCAAGAGAAAAATAGGACTTTTCTTTGTATCGGCTAATCCAGAAAGGTGAAGAGGTTCGTGTGGAGGATATTAATTGCTCGATCGGCGTCTCTTTCGTCAATCACGCATGAGATGTTAATCTCGCTTGCTCCTGTTGACTCTGTTAGCATCTATGCTCCCACTTTCCAGTCAACGCAACTCACCCTGCGAAATCATTTCGATATTGACGTTGTTCTCCCCAAGTGTCGAGAACATTTTCCCTGCAACACCGACCATATTCTTCATCTGCCTGCCCACCAGACTTAGAATCGCCATTTCTGGTATGATATCCACCGTTCCATATTTCTTCAAATCTTCAATGGCACCACGCAGATCCTCATCGATGATCTGATACTCATCGTGACCAATTCCATTCAGAAGCGGCAATTCAGAATGAAGAGCCATAGACACGTGCACTTCACTAGTCGAAATCAAGTCGATCGAAAGGCGCCATCGATCCAGTACCGAAAATATGCCAGCAAAGAATCCGTGGGATAACGATCGCTTATTTGAATGGACGTTAATGACCAGGATCTTATGTTTGATTGTCACTGCTGTCGGCCTCTTGGGACCCTGAAGTTGTGCAGACAAGACACTGGTACTCCTTGAGCGGATCAACTTGGATACATGGCCGCCTGCTAAACGCTCGAGATCAGCCGTCGAATCGGGGAATATGACTGTTCCGCTTCCCTTTGGATTCATGACGTTCTTTATACGGATCGGTATCCTTGCGCGAATGACTTGTTCCATAGTGAACGGGTGAATGACCTCGGATCCATAAAAGGTCAATTCAGCCGCTTCGGCTGGCGTGATTGCGGGCAAGAGGCGAGCTGTTGGGACTTTGCGGGGATCCGCGGTAAATATTCCATCAACCTCTTTCCAGACTTGCAGCTCTTTTGCATTGACGCCCACAGCGACCAAAGCAGCGCATAAATCTGTGTATCCACGACCAATCTTGTCTAGCAGACCTCCAGGAACCGGTCCAAAATACCCCGTCACAACAGGCACCCTCGACTCGCAGGCTTGCATCCTTGCTCCCAGCTTCGCTGACAATTGATCGTAAAAGTCTTGGTCAAGGCCACCATTACCAATTGTAAAATCTATTATTTCGGAAAGATCGACATATTCGGAGTCAACACCGTGGTCCTGCAAGAGGATAGCCATGAACCGACAGCTGAGTTTCTCCCCGGCGCTGATTACTTTATCGACACATCGAGCGCTCGTTTCTCCGAGTGTCTGGGCGGCTTCGAGTATTTTGAGAACGTGGGCGCATTCATCGTTGATTTCTGATATCAACCGGTCTCTTAATTCGGAGGATTTTATCTGTTGTTCAGCCACTTCGACGTGCTCTTGCCTCACGGCTTCCACTAGAATATCATAGGATTTTGATATAGAGTTCTGAGCATCTCGAGCGGCTCGCAAGAGGCTGATAACAGGCCCATTTGTCAGACATGAAAATAATCGAACATTCAACATCTGCACTCACCGATTTGTGGTACCTTCAGCCTTGGAAGAACTGCTGCGTGCGGAACATACGACGGCAACTTTTTGGTCCGCCAAACTCGGCCTGATGTTGCGCAATGAGTAATTAAAAATGAAGGATCAGACAGGCAATGCAGCAAGATGAAAACAACGTACAATACTATGTGATCGACGATATTGATAGCAAACTTGCCCACACTGGTTCCTCCGAACTTTTGCACCGTCCAGATGGGCTCCGCCGAAGCAGCGCTTCCATCGCCATTCACTGATGGCGGGGTAAGATCTGAAAGAGACATCTGCCGAGGGCGTGCAGCGCATATAAAGTAGCAATGGGTGTTTGGCTCTCTTCTTCTCGTACCTGCTGTGTGATCGAGTTGTTATTTCGTAGACAATGGCGAGTGTTGAATTTTTGCTCAGCAGGAAGAGTTGGCCGATTCCGCAGTTCAGATTTATTTCTTTGGGAGCCAGAGCGAATGCGGCCCCGCTGTGAGTCAGTCAGTCGCGCAAGCAGAACCGCCAATCGTGCTGCACCGCTGATTTTGCCCCCTCAAAATTCTTAAATCATGCAATGCCGGAAAATGACGAATAAGAATTCACTCATTAGGCTAGGGCTACAATTAGTTAGTCAACTAAAGCTTCACTGTACTAGTTGTAGAATATCTAGTCGAGGATGCTTTTCTTACAAAAGTCAAGAAGATAGGGTTGGTTGACTGCCCTGTTCCGTAACCCTAAGGGCTATTAGCCTGGTTGTGTCGCAACATTGAACGTTGTCGCCCAGTTTTCTTATATTGAAACTTCTGTTGGAGATTTCCTTCCTAAGGGCGCCATAATACATATCCTACAGGGTTGTTGAAAGATGCCTGAAAAGGGTGCCTGAATCCTCGGAGAATGAGAGATCCACCTTCCCTTTTGTGCAACGACACATCTTGAAGATATTGTGCATCCTGCATCTTTGATTGCAGCACATGGGTGGAATCGATCATGGGTAATCCAGACACATTAAAGAAGGCTCTCTTGACATGTCCATTCTGTGAATTTGAAGATTACGACTCGGAATTTCTCAGTCAGCATGTGGCATATTGTCATCCAGAAGACTCGGACGTTGCATCTCAGCCTATGTACACGCAACACAATGTGACGGCAACAGAGAAAGATCTGCATGTGACGCAGGCAGACGAATCCTTGAATGTTTCGCACAATACCGAGGATCTTTATATTCCCTGCCCCCACGGTTGTGGCGAGACGGTTGCCAAGGCTGAGTTACAGCTGCATCTGGATCTGCATATGGCAGAGTCAGTAGCCCTGGATGAGACAGGCGGCCTTCAGTCACAATCCGTGGACGAGGATAATGGTCGAAATGAGACTATATTGCGGGGTTTTAACGATGTTAACGACGATTTTGATGATGACAATCATGATATTGACGACTCACTCCTGCACAAAGACGACCTAGTTGCACATGGAAATGATATCATCCTAAAAGGGAAGAAGACAGATAATCGCCGGAGACAAAAGAAAGACGTATCAAAATCAAGTCAGCCTGGGCACAAGGGTACCAAAAGATTAGGCGTAAGTCTTGCCTCTCCTCGTGAGTCAGAAAAATGCTGAATTATATGCGTTCAAGCGGAACGAACTGGGTCCTTACGCCCATGAGAAACAGATGCCCTCGTGGTTACAAAAACTATTGCTATCTGGTCACATAGAAAATATTCAAACGAGGATCGGTCCCAATGGTTCTCTTGTCAAGGAAAAAAATCCTGCCGAGAACGAGACACCGCGAGTCATTCCAACTCTCATTGAGCTGTGTCGACAGGATGCCAGCGTCCAGAGGGCTTTTTTCTGTAGCCCCCGCGTTCGTCATATCTTCAAATTTATGAGAGAAGGCGGGTTCTGCGGGTATAGAAATATACAGATGCTCATTTCGCATATTATCGATGCTCGAAGACCTGGGTATGAGCACTTTTCAGGTCGAATACCATCGATATTGGAGTTGCAAGATATGATTGAGCAGGCATGGGACATGGGATTCAATAGTAGTGGACGGATCGAGACTGGCGGTATCAAGGGGACCAGAAAGTATATAGGTACTTCAGAGGTATGATTCACGTCAACTTGATCTTGTTTTTGATCTAACATGATTATCAATTACACAGGCCCAGGCTCTTTTTTCAAGTCTCGGAATCAGGTACGTCCATCCTTTCGCCAGTGATTGAACTCAACATCATTCTAACGACTGATGTAAAGATGCGTTCCTGGAGCTTTCGCTTCTAGTCCTGGATACCGAGCCCACGACATGCTCCTGCAAGATGTAGCGAACTATTTCCGATCCGGCTGTCCTTCCTCACTCTTAGACAGTAATGAGAAGATCCTAGAGACCAATGTTCCGCCCATATACCTCCAACATCAAGGCCATTCTTTGACAATCGTCGGTTTCGAAATTAATAGTGCTGGAAGTGCTAATCTACTAGTATTTGACCCAATGTTTAGGACGTCACCAGCAATCCAGCGGTTGATTGGCAAGTTTGTGAGACCGTCAGATCCATCTCGTATATTGAAAGCTTGGAGGAGAGGGCCACCATATTTGCAGAAGTACAAGGAGTTTGAGGTGCTGAAATTGGCTCCTGAGTGATCGAGTTCAAGACTCGACATTCGTGCGAATTCATCGGAAATTACAACTTCATTATACAAATGGAACAAATATTGCATTGAATGGGAATTAATACAACCAAGACGTCTGCCAATACGAGGTACCATGTAAGTCTTAGCTAGAGCCAAGGCGTTATCTACATCATGACAATGTCCAATGCGTATTCGTCTTACGACAATATTGTTGTCATTCCAGGTCGTCATTGAGTACAATACAGCGTTTGAAATAGGGACCAACAGTAATCGTAGAACTCATAGATGAATACCTAGTAACCGATATAGACCACACTGGAATACCTCAATAAACCCTATGTGCTCCGTTCTGGGAATGACTCAAAACCGTGTCTAAACTACCAGGTATTTTCATTAAAACGCAAGAAAGAAAAAGGTGTGAAGGGAAAATTCGGGAACCGTCATGACATTTTTGGGATCCTTGGGTAACAAGTTTTTTTATAAAAAGTCCTTTTTTTGAATAAACGTTTCATTTTGATGCTAGAAAATGTGAGACTAGATCAAACACTCTCCAAGACGGTCTCCTTGAATTCCCGCTCCACCTTGTGGCCCTGGTCATCGGTTGTGGATTCACCGTGCAAGTTCAAGAGAGCACCGAGGTCGAACTTGGGGGACTTGAGGAGCTTGACCTTGCGGATGTGAACCTGAGATGATATCAGTAAAACTTTGCCCTAAAATAACACATCGTCCGTCGAATGCTTCGAAAACTCACGTTCTGGAGAGGGTAGATGCCCTGGGTGGACTTCTCAATCTCCCGTCCAATAACTTCGGGGATGAGCTTGGTTGTGAGCTGGGACAAGGTGCAGCTGGCGGCTTCACGCTGGATGATCTCGGTCATCTTCTTGCGGATAGCGCGGATCTGAGAAGAACGAGCATATGTGGTCTTCTTGATCTGGTTGGGGCGTCTCTTGGTGAAAGCAATGGCGAAAAGACGGAGGAGGTAGTCGTCGGTGGTCTTGACGGTCACATTGGCCTCGATCAAAGATTGCCACTTGCGCACGAGGGAGCGGAGCTTGTCGGATGTGAAGTCCAAGCCGTGGAAGTTGGTGAGACAGTTCTTGCCCTGGACTTCGTCGACACGGAGCTTGACCTTGCGGAAAGCGTGGTCTTCGTCGTTCTGGAGATCGGCGAGCGAGACCTCGAAGATACGGCCCTTCAAGGAGTCGTTGGCGTTCTTCAAACCGGTGGTTCGGTTGACGAGGGTTTTTCCAACACTTTAGTCCAGGTTAGTTTTGTGTGCGTCTGTGCAGGTAACTTTTCGCAGTCAACGGGGCAGCATACTCTCGGATCTGGAAAGTGGAAGGAGCCTAATTCACGATTAGCATTTAATAATAAGAGCGATGCGTAGCGAAGAAGATATATCGTACCTTCACGGAGTATTCATCCTTGCGAGAGAAGGGATCCACGGTCCTCTTCTTCAAGCCCTTCTTGCCCTTCGACAACCGCTTGTTCCTGAGAAAAGAGAAGAAATATTAATTCGTGTTCTGATGACAGTTGCAATTTGAAATATCGAGAATCTTACTTTCCAACAGCCATGATTGCGATGAGACAGAATTGGGTGATCGCTCGCTATCACGGATGGATTCAGTTGGTGAGGCTTGAGATAAAACCTCTCTGAAAAACATCCCACAATCTGCGCTAAGCGAGGTTTGCTCTTTCGACGGGGGCTCCGCCCTAAGCCCGGTGTCACGTGAAGAATCCTTGGCAGTGTGCATTCTAGCCAAGACCGCATTAGTGTGCTGATCTCTGATTGGTGGCTCAATTCTACTCTCTGGCCAATCATAGAGACTGGACAGCCCCAAATCGTCATTCATAAGTTCATAACTGTAAGGTAAGTGTACATAGAAACTAGTACTACCTATCTGATCCTGCCATCAGCGCAAGGAACACTCCGAAATTCCACGCCATGGTAGGTTGTCTTCTCTGACGGTAATATACGCATCTCTAACTTTCAAATCAGGGCAAGCGAAAGAAGTCGAGTCGAGGTCCTCAGGGCCCGAAGAAGGTGCGCAGCAGGTCAAAGCCTCAAGAAAGTTGTCGGGTTGGAACTAACATCGTCCACAGAGAGAACCTCTTGCGACGACCTTCGCATGCCTATTTTGCAACCACGAGAATTCCATCACTGTCAAACTAGACAAGAAACTAGGTGTTGGAAACCTGTCGTGTAAAGTCTGCGGTCAGAGATTTCAGACTGGTATAAACTGTGGGTGGACCATTGATCAGACCAAATGCGATTAAGAAGAGGAGACTGAAAATTTCCAGATCTTTCCGCCGCCGTTGATGTATATTCGGACTGGGTGGACGCTTGCGATGCAGTAGCAAAGTCAAAGGCCAACACGTATGAGGCTTCGGACTCCCAAGCCGTCTACTCGCGCGGTTCGCCCGGACCCGATGCAGATTTAGAGGCTCCTGTGCACGACGATCTATAAGATGCGATCTTATACTTTCTGTGACAGAAGTCGGATGAGGGGATTACACTGTTGACGTATACTTTGGGTTTACGATTAAGTTGTTTTGTCTTGGTCTGGGAGGAGGGAGTCGGCGTTTGATCTCTACATATTCGCAATATTTTTTATTCGTATAAGGATGCCATATAACACGGAAGTGAATTGACTACACAGTTTCTGTTCAAAAACAACTCCAAGGTCCGTTCCAGAAAAATATGCAAAAGCCGTTCTAGGCTATACCATTACAGGGTATAATATCTGTCGCCAAAGTCACCGAGTCCGGGGATGATATATCTGCGTAAGAGACCATCGTTAGCATCAAAATTGGATTATATAGCGTATGGACCTACTTCTTCTCGTCCAGTCCCTGGTCAATGAAAGCTGTTACCACTCTCAATTTGGGGAAACGTTCCGCAAAATCTGCCACGCCCACTGGGCTGGCAATTAGATTCAAGAACAGGATACGCTCTTCCGGCACTCCTCTTGATTTGAGCACCTCCACGGCCATCGTGGCTGAACCGCCTGTAGCGAACATCGGATCGAGCAAAAGAACCCATCTCTGCGCGATATCTGCAGGGAGCTTATCGTAGAACAGCTTCGGCTGGCAAGTTTCCTCATCTCTCTGGATCAAGATCTTGCCGATACGGACGGATCGGCAGCAATCCCGCAAGCCCTGCTCCATCGCCTCGCCGGCTCTCATTATAGAAACACCGCATATTTTTCCTTCAAATTTGACGCCCAGGTATGACCGTCCAACTGGTGTTGTTACGGAGTGTTCGACGACAGGAAGATGATTTAGTCCTTCTTCGACCAAAAGGCGAATGATGCGATTCGAGTAGAAGATAAAGTCGGCGCGGGGGGTATTTTGGTCTCTTATCATACTATCCTTCTCATTAGCAGTGTCGAGCGGTATGCATCTGGCGCGAGCCGTACGTTAGAAGAGCAATTAATTGCGGAGTCTGCGGAAGCACGTGGACATTGTCGGAGGACACTTCCTTGGAGACAGTGGCCGTAGGCTTTTCGCCTTCTGGCCTGTAGAATGGACCGACGCCCTGCGCCGGCGAAGGTACATTTTCGTCTCGTGCTGCGGCCATGGTTGACTCGTGATTGAGTGGTTTGTGGGAGGGAGGCACGAAAGGGTCGAGGTGCGGAGAAACCTTCAGAGAAGCGGCAAGATGCCAAAATGCCCACCGCCGCCCAACTTTTTGGACAATGGCTTCGTTTGATATGCCTCAGAAATAAGGCACATTTCGAGTGCCAATCAGCTGATTCAATTGTTATCTTATCATAGATGTTATAGTTAGGTAACGGAGTACGAGGTATCTGAACATTCAATTACACAAACCACTGACAGATACGTATTCACAGTTTATGTCTAGATTGCGCCAATTGCATACCAGATATCTTTCCAGTGCGAGGTTCACAACTTTGAATACATACTATTCGCAGCATGTCGTGAGCTACAAGTCATCAAAGGCTTGTACAGACAGAAAATGAGTGCGGGATAAGCTCTGATTAGCTAAGCAGATCGAGCCTCCATGATCCACCGAACGGCAAGCGCAAGTTACATCCTCACATACCTTCTCAATGCGGCCCGATGTCGAATTTCGCCAACTTGCCGGTTTCTTGAGGAGACCGAATACTGTAGAGGACCAAGTGGTCGCAAATATCCGTTGGAAAACATTGAATGGCGCGAGTCGCAGTATCTTCAATATCTCAAGCGTGAGCCTGCCGGATAATTGAGACCAATCCTCATCAACCCCCCACCTTAGAAAAGACGGTGTCTGGAATGGAGCGGCGATACAAACGGCACCTCGTTCTTCGCGACGAATATTTTGCAATTTGAAACGGCGGCAACAGAAGTACTACTCAAACAGTGACGCGCTTCCAGGAATTGATCAATGGTCTGAACATCCATCTCGCACAAGATGGACTGGACTTTACCCGATCGACCTCGCAGGCTAGTGACTTACGGCAAGGCGGCGCAAAATCGAACGGCGCGATCCCAGACATCGCAAGCCTCGAAAGAATTAAACAGCAATGGCTTGACTGCGCGACGCTCCAGGATTAACTCCCCACCCCGCAGCTTACGAGAGTCAGCAATCGAAGACACTGCGCATGCCAAAATATTTAGCCAAGATAACCGGCCGAGCATTAGGTCGCCGAAACGACGCAAACTCACGCCGACAGATGATGATGATGATGATGATGGGGATATTATGGTGACGAGTCCGCGACGACAAACTCGACGCGGTCCTGCTGTGAAAACCACATATACGCGCCGTAAGTGATCAAGATTTTCAGACCCATGACAACCGTATTTACACGTTACTAGGAGATCCGCTGCGTCGATCTGTCTCAGATCTACCGGATGCTTCTAATTTAGCAAGAAGCATAGATTCTAGGCTCAGTTTATCCCCAGATCGTGCTTCCAACCGCCCAGCCACGTCGAGTAACCGCTCTATAACACGCACTCAGACCGATCTAGGGATAACTCCATTGCGGAGACGTCTGGTTGATGCATTAGGCTTTTCAGATGAGCAGGAAAGCAGCCCCCAAGCCTCGGATAGTGAGCATGATACATCGCAACAACAAGGAATCGATGCCTTCAAATCCAGAGAAACCACTCCCGTCGCCGGTGATTCTCAGATTTCATACAATTCTGAAAGTCAAACCTCATTGAAGTTGAGCCAGAAGACTCAAGAAATAATCGACGCATCACCGCAGTCGGGCAGCCCAAAAATCACCTACGCTCGCCAGCGATCATTCCTTCGCAACATTGACCTCCATGGCGATTCTAGCGGGGATCCTACCACGGACTTCTCAGGCAGTCTATTGTCGGTGCCATTACAGCCTGTCTCGAAGGATAGCACTGAGACCAGTCAAACCGAAAGCTTAGGAACAATCAGCAGTATCCACGAACTAAGGAGGGCAGGAGTAAATGCTCGTTTCCAAGGGCTTGTCGACTCTATTTTTGAAGATATCGAGGATCGCTCCTCATCTGCTTCTGTCCGACGAAGCGGCTTGGTTCAGCTGTGCGAGAAATTACTTGATGATAAATTCGCACAACGATTTGTTGAAACTGGAAGCTTTGAGCGCTTAACGAAATGTATGTCGCCTCGAGCTGACTTGATTTCGGCTTTGCTTTCTGTGTATGCTTGTGCACTGGTACTTCGGTTGAATCACCTCCCCTCCACCATCTGGACGAATGCTTGGTCGAAACTCATTACCTTGGCATCTACACTGCTATCCTTGGATGACAGTGTCACGAAGCTTGTTTCACAGCGTCGCTATTCTCTGTCTAGGGTTAATCAAGCTTCTATACGCGACATAGCTATTCAATTTGGCCGTGTTTTAGGTTTGGATGAACAGGAGACCTCCATAGTATCCCCGCGCCGCTTATTGCTACACTGTTTGTATTCGACTGTACGCAAAGTGCGCGAAAAGGATATCGCGGAGACAATACCAGGGGAAGTCATTTCTCAATTGGTTGATATTCTGTTAGAATTCACGCAAGAGGCAACTGATCGTGATACTACATCGGAGAATTTTGTTCTTATTGAGAGCATCATCACTATTCTGGAGACATATACAACAACTTCAGACATTACAGGGCAGGAGCAGCAGGATGTTTTGCTACCGCTTACCAAGTCAAGCCATCTGTTATCTTCCTTGAGCCACAAAACCGATCCCCAGGACATACAGCTGTTGACGCTACATCTCAGACTTATCTTGAATATTACCAATGCTAGTTTCAGTCTCTGCGAGCATTTCTCGACGCCGGAGGTCATACGTGGGTTGACGGCCATTGTTCTATCGAACTACGACACGGCTTCCGATGATTTCTTTATCGACGAAAAGAAGGACTCGCTTGATACCGTTATTCTGGCACTGGGCGCCTTGATCAACTTAACTGAAGTTAGCGAAGCTGCAAGGCAGAATATCCTCACCCAAAAGGAGGATTCTCAATCGCTACTTGAACAACTTCTCTCGATATTCACCCGGGGTCTGGATAGCGTATCTGAGGTAAGTGGCCTATACTCATCATCATCATAAGCAGAAGCTGACCGAATTTGTGTTCTCAAGGCTGATTCTGTGGTTCAAACGCACTCGAATGTCGCATTCGGATACCTTTCTATACTTCTCTGCACCCTGTGTCTCGAACGGGAAGCGTATTCCGTTGTCAAGAGCGCGATGAAGGGGACGGGCTTAGCGAGACTCTTGGCCACGGTCGAAGAGTTCCTGCACTACCATCGCAAGGTTGACGAAGAGCTCCAGCAGTCGCAGTCGGTCAAGGAATTCACGCTCCGTCTGCAGCGCATTCTGAGTCAGATCCGGGCGATCAGTGGTTGACGTCATCGTTCTGTCCGGTATCTTTGTCCTGCCTTGTATGTCCTGGACAGGGAGTATATCTGTATGCGATGGGATGCCAATTCATAGTCCATAGATATCAGACATTGACGGGTATAATGAATAGTTAACAAGTAACCATGTCCATGAGTAAGAGATATCGTAATAAGTTGATGGCCAGGACGGTAAGGCAACCCCTTCCGAGTACCCACCGGTCCGGTCCAGTCCAGCCAGACCTTTGAGCGGTCAATAAATATCTCAAGTACGTGCCTAGTTTGCGCCTACATCTCTTCTATCTGTCTCTACAACTCATTTGTTCGTGATTTATTTTCGTTCTTGACCCTAGACACCAGACCTGTGTGCGCGCGCTATGCTCTTTCCTCTTCCGTGCTGCTGAGAAATATCCCTCCCTGTGCCGACGAAAAGCTACAAAAGAGTCCGCGGGAACATCGCTCAATCAAGGGCTCTCTCTCTACGCTCAAGCCTTGTGCTGTTGGTGAACTAGGCCCAGAAAGACCAGCAGGCAGGAAAAAGCAATCACAATGCCTGCTCCTCCGAAACAACGAAAGATTGCCATAGTCGGCAGTCGTTCCGTCGGTAAGTAAATAATAATATACCAAATATAAAGGCTGCAATATCCGGCTAATTTTGGCCAACTTTTCTACCAGGCAAATCTTCTCTCACTGTGCGCTTTGTGGACCATCATTTCGTAGAGAGTTATTATCCCACGATTGAAAATACATTCAGCCGCATCATCAAACACAAGGGTCAGGATTTTGCGACGGAGATTGTTGACACTGCAGGCCAGGTATGCCGGAGCTTTACTATCGGTTAGTCGGCGATCTCGCTGACTGTCTTTCTTTCCTTAGGATGAATATAGTATCTTGAACTCGAAGCATTTCATCGGTATCCATGGCTATATCATTGTATACTCGGTGGCATCCCGCCAGTCCTTTGATATGGTGACAGTCATCCGAGATAAGATCTTGAATCACCTGGTACGTCTTTCTCCTTCATGCTCGCTCTCTGCTCATGCCATCTCTAAATACGAATACTCTACATACAGGGCGCAGATTGGGTCCCCTTAGTAATCGTCGGAAACAAGAGTGACCTCACCGCAGACCAACGACAAGTCCAATCGGACGAAGGCCGCCAACTAGCGCAGCAATTCAACTGCGGTTTCACAGAGGCCAGCGCCCGTCTCGATTCTAATGTTGCCAAGGCATTTGACTTGATGATTGGCGAGATTGAGAAGTCGCAGAATCCCTCTCAGCCGACGGGGGATAGTAAGTGTGTTGTCATGTGATGTGAATGAATTTTTGGGGAGGATATTTGTATATGAAGCGCGCAGACCCTCACTCTCTGGTGCTAACTAGTTTCGTACTTTACATGTCGTTGATGAGGTTCGTTCGGTTTATTGTGTTTGCTGTCTTCTGTTCGCTTATAAATCGCTGGTTGCGACTGCATCCTTGGGCTTCGACTAACTATGATTATCACTAATGACATTCAGATTCTTTTCGCATTAGTTGCTTGGCTTGATACTGGAATGATCTTTGGTCTTTGGCGATCCATATGTATCTCAGACTGGCCTCAGGATGATCCCTGAAGCCTGGCGTCCGGTTTCTCATGTTCCCCAGATCTGGGCGCAATTTTGGCGATCTGACCTCTTGTTTTGACTTGGGGGTCGTCAGATCTCGTCCAGGATCCAAATGAACACAGCTTCAGTCACAGAGCCATTTTGTCGCATTGTACCTAAGCCGTTCCTTGTATGCCGAGAGTAAACTGGTCGGAGCTACCCCGTCTCTCACTGTAAACATCATTGACCCCAGAGAAAATATTGCCAGGATAGAGATTCTTTTCAGGAAGATTGCTCAGTTATCGAATGGTGAGGCAAAAAAGCATCTCGTGTCCATAGTTCTCAGTGCGATAGCTTATCAGCCTGTACTCCGTATGTAACATTACCGTACACCACCGTCCGTAATTTTGATCCCCGCCCCCTCTCTATTTTCTGATTTTATTTTACCACACCATATATACAACCCCGCTGCACAGCAACAAAACAGATAATCCAAGCCATTCACTCATTCTCAATTCACCATGTTGGACGTCAACGACTTTGTCGCCGATCGTGGTGGCGATATCAACAAAATCAGGGAAAGCCAGCGTCGTCGATATGCGCCTGAGAGTGTGGTGGATGAAGTTCTGGAGTTGTTCGAAGTTGCCCGACGAGGTATGTAGAAATTTTTGAGATGTATTTGACGTCCAGGTTGACTGACATGATCGATCTATAGCTAGGTACGACACTACGCAAATAAGTTCCAAAATCAACGCGGTGCAAAAGGAGATTGGTCAGAAGAAGAAGGTTCGTCGTTACACCCTGAATGACAGGAATGATCTTTTGCTGATTACGGTCAACAATCAGAACAAGGAGGATGCCTCTGAATTGTTGCAACAAAAAGCCGACCTCGAAAAGCAAAAGAAAGAATCCGAAGAAAACGCAGTTGCGAAGGAAAAGGAGCGCGATAGAAAGATCAAGACTATTGGGAACTACGTTCATGAATCAGTTCCTGTTAGCGACAATGAGGTAGATTTTCCGTGACTACTTCAACGGTCTGGACATCACATTCTGATATGCTGGTATTATTTCTAGGACAACAACGTCATTGAGCGGACTTGGGCACCAGAGAACGTCGTGGTCGAGAAGCGCGATTGTCTTTCGCATCACGAAGTCCTTACCCGGCTGGACGGTTACGACCCAGAGCGCGGAGTGAAAATCGTCGGCCATCGTGGTTATTGCTTGACTGGCTACGGTCTCTTTTTGAACCTTGCTCTCGTCAATTACGGTCTCGAATTCCTCTTCAACAAAGGATACAAGCCTAATCAGCCACCGCAGTTTATGCTGAAAGATGCTATGGCCAAGACTGCGCAACTAGAGCAGTTCGACGAGGAGCTATACAAGGTTTCTGAGAGTGAGGATAAAGAGACAGACAAGTATCTCATTGCGACTTCGGAACAGCCATTGTCGGCACTCCATAGTGAAGAGTGGCTCCAAGAAGCGGATCTCCCAGTCAAGTGAGTTATTCTCATAATCGATTTGCGTTGTGTGGTCCGAAAGACGTGTCTGACTCGAGTGTAGATACGCAGGCTACAGTACTTGCTATCGTAAAGAGGCAGGATCTCACGGAAAGGATGCTTGGGGTATCTTCCGTGTCCATCAATTCGAAAAGGTAATTGCTCTCTACGTTGTGTCTATATGCAGCTATTCACAATCAACAGATTGAACAATTCGTCTTGACCAAGCCGGATAAATCATGGGAGGCCTTTGAGGAGATGATTGCAACCTCCGAGGAGTTCTATAAGTCTCTTGGTCTTCCGTACCAAGTGGTCTCGATTGTGTCTGGCGCACTGAACAACGCGGCCGCAAAGAAATACGATCTCGAAGCCTGGTTCCCTTTCCAGGGTGAATACAAGGAACTTGTTTCCTGCTCCAACTGCACTGACTACCAAACACGAGAATTGGAGATTCGTTTCGGTGCTAAGAAAGCCGACGCGAAGAAGTCCTACGTTCACGCTTTGAATGCTACTCTATGCGCAACCGAACGCACACTTTGCTGCATCTTGGAGAATTATCAGACTGAGGATGTAAGCAACCATTCTAGACACACTCCTTTGCACTGCGACTGACATTTACAGGGTATCAATGTTCCCGCACCTCTGCAAAAATACATCCCTGGAGCTCCCACGTTCCTTCCTTACACTCGCGAGCTACCGAAGGATACAACCTCGTCTAAGAAGGGCAAGGGAGGCGGCGTAGCGGGGGCAGCGAAACAGCTCAAGGATCTCAAGGTTTGATATCTTTGTTATGAGGGTCTGTGGAAGTGGTTGAAGTACATACATAGCTGTAGTAACTATCTCGTCAAATCAAATATCCAGCAATGCAGAAGGATAGAATGAGTCACCTGGAGTATGTCAGTTAGTTCAATTGGTTGGTGGTGGGAATCAGTTGACAAAAAGAAAGAGAGAAAAAAAGTTCTCCGGAGCCCGAAAACGGAGCTGGTCTGGCTGAGGTGGGGGAATGCCAGAGGGAAGGTGCGATTAATCGCCGCAGTTGACTCATTCACTTTCTCTGGCTGGCAATCCCTTTAAAAGCATCTATCTCTCCTCTGTCCATATTCCTTTTGTGCTGCATCAATCAATTGACCACTTCTATTTCTTATCAGAATCATCATGTCGTCTGCAAGAGATATCAAAGTCCCCCAAGAAGACCTAGCCCACCGAGTGTCCCGCAGTCTCGGTTTATCAACTTCTCCCGCAGCCCCAATCACTTCGGCCGCCTCCAGCTTTGGCTTCTCAGCTGCTGTGCACAGCACCGCTGCTTCTGTCGCTGCTGCTGCCAGCGCTGCAAAGCACTTGAAACCCTTCGCGACCGAAGACATCAAGATTTTGCTGTTGGAAAATGTCAACCAGACAGGTCGCGACATTCTCGCAGCTCAAGGATACCAGGTGGAATTCCTGAAGACTTCGTTACCGGAAGACCAGCTCATTGAGAAGATCAGGTAAGCTCGGAAGGAGCGCTTTGTTGCTTGCACAGGTACTAAATGTCTCCGCAGAGATGTCCATGTCATCGGCATCCGTTCAAAAACCAAGCTCACCGCACGAGTCCTCAAAGAAGCAAAGAACCTGATTGTCATAGGCTGCTTTTGCATTGGGACAAACCAAGTAGACCTAAAATATGCCGCTGATAATGGGATTGCTGTGTTCAACTCACCCTTCAGCAATTCGCGCAGTGTTGCGGAATTGGTTATCGCTGAGATTGTCGTTCTAGCCCGTCAACTCGGTGACCGCTCAAATGAATTGCATAATGGTACCTGGAACAAGGTTAGCAATAAGTGCTGGGAGGTGCGTGGTAAAACACTCGGTATGTTACCCTGAAGTGGTCCTGTTGATTGTCACCCAATTTCTCATGGTCAGTCTAGGAATTATCGGTTACGGTCATATCGGTTCACAGTTATCCGTGTTGGCTGAAGCAATGGGTATGAACGTCATTTACTATGATGTTGTGAACTTGATGGCTATGGGAACGGCTCGACAAGTCCGAACACTTGAAGACCTCCTCCGTGAAGCCGATTTCGTTACTCTTCATGTTCCCGAGCTTCCTGAAACCCAGAACATGATCGGCCAAAAGCAGTTCGAACAGATGAAGGAAGGAAGCTACCTGATCAACGCAAGCCGTGGAAGTGTGGTGGACATTCCTGCTTTGATTGAGGCATCACGCGCCGGCAAGATCGCTGGCGCCGCTCTCGATGTGTATCCGAACGAGCCCGCTGGAAACGGTGATTATTTCCACAATGATCTTAACACCTGGGCAAAGGATCTTCGCAGTTTGAAAAATCTCATCCTTACGCCTCACATTGGTGGAAGTACCGAAGAAGCTCAGAGCGCCATTGGTATTGAAGTTAGCCAGGCCTTGGTCAAATATGTCAACGAAGGCTCAACTCTTGGAGCGGTCAACTTGCCAGAAGTCAACCTGCGTTCATTAACCATTGATGAGCCCGATCATGCCCGTGTATGTAGATCTTTTCTCCACGCGCTAGTGGCAATGGGACTAATCATCTATTCGCAGGTCGTCTATATTCACCAGAACGTGCCTGGTGTGCTCCGAAAAGGTATTTCCCCTTTCATTCATTGAGACATACAGTGTCTAACATGGTTCCAGTCAACGAGATCCTCGGTGACCACAACGTTGATAAGCAGATGACCGATAGTAGGGACGATGTAAGTGTAACTGCAAGTCAACAACATAATCTATGATATTGACTGTACTGTAGGTTGCCTACCTTATGGCTGATATCAGCAATGTCGACACGCAAACTATCAAAGACCTCTATGCGAAATTGGAAAGCCTATCATGTGAGTTTTTTTTCTTTTCTTTTTCTTTTGGGCATAAATTCACCCGTCAACACTTTGCTGACTTCGACCTCTCCTCTCCAGCTCGTATTAAGACACGTATTCTCTATTAGACTACAATAGATTCAAGATGCCCGTTACGACATCTAACTGCACATTTCAACATGGCCCGGCGTTGTGGGGATGATTTTTTTTTTTGGACAGGAAAAGTCTTGAAGTTCTGATAAAAAGGAAAGCAGTCATGTTCAACGGTACTGCTAGAGAAAAATGTGTCGATTTGGTTTCACTTTACGATTATATCCCTCAACGGCTGTTTTGTTCTATAACTATTTATTCGATATTTGAAAAAAACTCCAGTCTCTTTTAACAGCTGAGATCCTCGAAAGCCTTACCAAAGGTTGGAAATTCTTCTTGTTCAATATTATCATTATTTCTCTTTCTATTGTTGTTCGAAGATAAAAGTACAATAGAGCTCTCTCACTCTCGCTTTTTGCCGCCCAAAAGAAGTCCTAGAACATACATAATTCATCGACGGTATAGATGATAACTATCTTCACGACTCCTATCTCTCATGGGCGGACTTTGACTTCGCCGTCGGTCATTGCTGGGATTATTACTTCGGTTACCGTATCGGCTATTATCCGGCCCACCAGAGCCAGGACCAACACCGCCGTCGAAGTGATGATGGCCGTTTCTGTTATTATGACTATTGTTGTTGTTATCGTATCTGGGGATGTAAGTATCGAGCCTTCCTCCGTCGCCACGGCCGGTGTTGGACCATCCGTCCTTTCGGCGGTCAGGGGGACGGTTGTCGCTTTTACGATTTGACCATCCTGGCTGAGAGACTGGGGAGGGTTTTGGTGGAAGCCCGTCCTGTCGAATGTTAGTTTCTTGAGCCTCGGACACCAAGGTAAGGAACATACGTCAGGAGCGCGACGGAAGCCCGAGGAAGGACCACCGCGCGATATACCAGCAGGAACGCGACTGCTCTGTCCGGCTGCACGAGCACCTGTTCCAGTTGACCAGTCGCTCTCCGCTGCTGCAGCATTAGGAGGAGCAGGGGGTTTCGGTTTTTGTCGATACTGTCGACGGTCAAGTTCATGTGAGTCTTCGAATTGAGGTAGATCGCCTGGACGAGCAGGGAGTGGCGGGCTCGTAAAATAGGGATGTTTCAATGCATCCACGGCCGTTATCCTTTTCCGCCAGTCGAGTTTCAAGAATTCGCTAAGGAGGGATATCATCAAGGGCCCTTGTCTATGATAACGAGGTGTATTAATACCAAACCCCTCGAGATGAGTCGGCGTGTTGTTAGGTGGGTTTTCTTACTCCTTGAAGACCTGGCTCAGATTCCCAGGTTTGTTTCCAAAATCTTTAATGCCATCACACCCAGGAAGTGAACTATAACCAGGCATAGTCTCCTCTGTCGGAGAGCCAACAAGCGCAAATATCAATTGTGCTTGGTTAAGATCGCTATTCCCTGCAAGAATGGGACGTCCTTTGAACATTTCGGCAAAGACACATCTAGACAATTGAGCGATTAGCCATGAAACTAGTTTGAGATAGACAAGAATCATCTTACCCAACACCCCACATATCAATAGCCGTTGTATAGCGGCGTAGCTGTAGAAGCAGCTCTGGAGGCCTATACCATCTCGTAACCACCAACGGCGTGTAGTCTCTCTTCGCTTCGCCGCCGCCCTTTCCAGGCTGTGGGGGCTTTTCATCGTACGGTCTGGCGAGTCCAAAGTCGGCGATCTGGAGGATTCCTTTATTGCTGATAAGGAGATTTGCGGCTTTTAGACAAGTTAGAAACCGTGCTTGTGGGCAGTTGACAAGACGAACCTTTCATGTCTCTGTGCAGTATTCCACTCTATAATCGGTAACCGATTAGTTAACCTTACCATGCAAACAGGATCCACGGATAACATACATCATGCAAGTAGCGCACCCCCTCTAGCAATTGCAGCATATAGCACTTGATTTGAGGCTCCGTAAAATGGACGTTTGGGTTCTCAAGAAGCCCAGACAGGTCGTGTTCCTGATAGAACATGACCATGTACATACTAGGCTTCTTCCGTCCTTCCCCTATGTAATTTGTTGGCTAAGCTCAAGTAAGACGCGGCAGTTGTGTTGGTTGAGCACCTTTACCCTTTTCCACTGCCATCTCAGGCAATTGTAACACGTTTGGATGCGAAAGCATCTTCAGCAGTTTGATCTCTCGCAATGCGGTGATAGGAAACTGAGTGTAAAGTCGATTAGCCAACTGCTCATGCGATCTTCACATCCGGGATTGAGCTCACGCCATCCTTTTGATTATGCATAAGAATCTTCTTTAAAGCGACAACAGTCCCATCTTTCTTTGACCGGGCCTTGTAAACCTCTCTGCATGAGGGCAAGTTAGCTATGCGCCAACCCATACGTATAGACAAGAACCCACTGACCCGAATGTGCCTTCGCCCAATTTCCCCAGAAATTCGAAATCGCGTATATTCGAGCATCCACGGAAACGGGGTTGGCCGTCCTCATACCGTTCAAGGGACGACCGGTGCGATGACGGAGATGATTCCGAAGCCATTTTTGTGCATGAAGATATCCTGACTGAATTTTCAATAGGTCAAACGTCTGTCGCTAGTGAGGAGCGAGAAACGCAGGGGTTCGTGTTCACAAAAATGTTGAGGATGTACTGGATGTAATCAGTTGGCGAAGCGGAAATGTCATGTAACCAATACGGGGATCATTCTGCCAAGCGAACAATAGGAAATGCGCTATTGAGAGAAGGCTCAGATAAAGAACTCTTTCGCAAGTCCCATAGTCAGTCCAGCTATTTTATTAGATCGATCATATTTTAGTATTCATCGAAATGCTGATGTTAATGAGAAGCGCAATATAGCTAGACAAGGAAGGTTAGTTACGGACGGCAGATAAGATTAAAGAGATAGATCTCCGCTGCGGATCACGTGACTGTGCATCGGAACATCAAGATATCGTCCACTTGAACGACCCTCCTGGTACGCTCCATCTTCAAATCCAATAACCACATCTCGATTGGCGTTTCCAGACCACAAGTGAGTCCAATTCTCATATGCGTTACTACAGTCTTATTTGACATTATTCTGACTGATATCAATAGGCAGCCATGTCTGGCAAACACCCAATCCACGTCCATCCGGCCCGGCCTCTATACCGATTTACTGCAACCGCATTGGGAGCTAGCATGTGGTTTTTCGTGAGTTCAATTCCCCTGCATCTGGGACTGCAGAGCTTGTCTGGGGTAATTGGCGTATTAACTGCTCGGTGTAGTTGATGTATCGCGCAAAGAAAGACGGTCCAGCTCTACTTGGCTGGAAACATCCTTGGGACCACTGAGTTATCCCTTCGAAACGATACCCCGCCGCTTCCTTCGTCAAGCTAGAAAAGAAAGAAATGGACATCATGCGTCATGAATATCTTCACCCGAATCGTCTGCAATGGCATGTTCCCGAAGTCAAGGAATCTTCTGACTGATTGGGACTCTTATTTCCCCCGGACTTTTGTCAAAGAATGTACGACGTATGTGATATCAGTGTCGCCGGGGTAGCGGAAAACTGCGCATTTAATAGATTTGTATATTTATCACTGGGAATTGACGAATTTTTCAGCGCTTGCGCGTATGTGTGATCTCTATATACTGTAGATTTTTACATCTCGATTTTGGCTGAGATTTGCCATCGACACATGTAACAGATAATGATAACAGTACAGTCTTCGTAATGCATCCATTTCACGACCTCATTTGTTCCAACACGACCTTATATTGACGGCGGTTTTTCTCTTGCTTCGGCCGGACCAAAGAGATCCCACGACCTATAATCCGGGCTAGGGAAGGGAAAACATAGTTCTCCGCAACCCACGACGCTGCAAAAGTGCATATTGCCAGTATCACTAGGAAGAACCCGAAACCCAAAGATATCGATGTCAACTGCATTATGCCCATGACGATCTCTGAAGTTTCGCTTAACATGTAGGTCGAAAGTGCCAGAGTCAAGAATAGTGTGATTAAGAAGGGTGCTAGACGTGTATCAGTGAGACAGATTCAAAGTGCGAGATATGGGAATACCAACCGTTCTTGTAGATTTGTTGTCTGAAAGGTGGTCCGACACTCAAAACGATGCTGGATAGTATATACTGGTAACATGAAATAAGGAATAGCGACGTATTTTCTGAGTTTTCGATGTTGTCGTCGTCAATATCGACCTTTGGAGGTATGTACCTATTGCAAATGTAAGTTGATATGTAGGCTTACTGATGAATGTCATCATACCAAGGTCGGGTTCTAACGGTTTCAACGACTACCAGTTGTGTGAGGACCGCTAGTATTATCTGACCGATCAAAGGTGTCAAAACCTTTCGCGAGACAAGATCGGCCGTTGGCCGTTTTCGAGATAGCACTGGGAACGGATCGTTCCATCCCACTAAAGACAGGTCAGCTGAAGATTCTCACGATTAACCGATTCTTTTAAACTTACTGAATATGGCGATGGGTAATATAAGGGCAAGGTCAATGTACAGGTACTGCCCCAATGTCAGTCATAATCATTGTTGCTGAGAACTGAAAAACCAACTTGGAAGTCTCCCAAATTAGAGGCTGATGTGTATAGAAAGCTAACAGACGTAAACTGAATAGCGGAATAGAGACTCATATATTTGAAACAGCAGAAGCTTGTGACCAATGCAGCCCGGCCCTCCCTAGGCAAGAGTCAGAAATGTATTCACGACGGCTACGAATCACTCACTTTATCAGTCTCGGGACACAGGATATGTCGAATATGCGGCTCGTAAAGGGTGCAGCGACTGAGGCTTCAGCATCTGACAATGATATACCAACATCTGCTGCTTTGAGTGCACCGCAATCATTAGCCCCGTCGCCACAGAATCCGCAACAGTAATCTAATGATTGAAGCTTCTCAACAAGCTCATGTTTCTCATCAGGGGACATTCGAGCAAACACTTGACCCTTGACCAAGACCTATTTTTTGTTAGTTGAACCATGATCTCGGTTCAAACCTCCTATGATCACTCACTCTTTTCAGTAGATCTTCGGTACCGTAATCGATGAGCCACCGGAAAATGTCACCACTAACAGCCAACGAATACGAATTCGCGTTGAGCTTATTCAGAGGTATCGAGACATCATGCGTTGTGGAGTCCCACACGGGCTAATACTCCTTGTAAGGAAGTAGACTTGAGTTGATATCAAAGAAGAATAAACTCACCATAAGAGTCTTTTCATCAAGCTTTGCAGCCGGGTCATCGACACTTTCCCATGTCAACGAAGCATTTGGGTCGAGATGATGAGCACCTATACATATTAGAAATATCTCTTCTTTCTAGAAAAACCATGGACCTACTGTCAAGATGAGGAACGAAGCATGGTGAGTTTCGATCTATGAGGCCGCATTCCCGAGCAACACTGATGGCAGTGAGAATATTATCCCCCGTGCACATAACAGTGCGTATTCCGGCTTCCCTCAACTCAGCGATGACGGGAGTAGTCGTGTCCTTCAACTTGTTTTCAAAGACAATAAAGCCAAGAAAGTTCAATCCGGATTCGGCCTGCTCTCTGGATATTTTCTGAATTTTCCTCCAGCTTAACTTGGGCTCGTACTTTGCAGCACAAGCAATGACACGATATCCCCTATGCGTATAATAGCTCAACAACTCATCGAAATCAGTTGGTACTAACAAAATAATCTATTAGGATCGATCCACAACAAAAAAGTCTAGGTTCAATATACTTACAAGTATCGGCATGGCAGATCTCCTTCATACACTCAGGCGCACCTTTGACAAAAACACTGGCGCCATTCTCACCGAACTGTCGTACGATCACACTAGTACGCCGAAGCTGTGAGACGAATTCGAATGAGCGTAGAACGCCCAGTTCTAGTGGGACCTAGATGAAGAATAAGCACACATTCCACTGCATATCGTCCATAATGCAGAGGGAATGACAATCAAACCTGATTTTTTTTAAAGTCATCGCTTCCGGTTGGCGGCCTTGCCACTGACGGTATGATGGTATCGCCGTTGGCATTTTCTTGCTGCTCAACCTGAGTGCTTCCACCTTCTTCAAATGTCCATCTTGTGAACTCAAACATCTTGATGTCCAATGGGTCACCGAGAAGCTCTTCATCTACTACTCGAAGAGAATGACAAGTGGCCATTGTACAGATGATGTCTCGGCATTTGTCATAATCCATGCTAGGGCTTCGGTCAGAACGGGAAGCCGACACCATATCGTTCGGGTCGGAGAACATGTCACTGAAGCTATAGTCATAGTTAGTTGGGAGGCATAAGAATCAAATAATCTACAGCATGGTATTTACCTCCTATCCTTGTTAACAGCCCGGATACCAAGCACATCCAGTCCATCTTCAGTTAATGTGCCCGTCTTGTCGAAACAGACAACATCTAACTTGCCTCCGACATTTACCCTGACTTAATGAGCGAGAATTCTGCAATAAAAACAAGCTAGCGTTAGCATACCTTTGAGGGCTGATGCAGTATATTTGCTGCTTTTTCAACCTCGACAAAGCAAAATTCGTTCCTATAGTCAAAGTCGCCGGAAGAGCCGGGGGTACGACGATCGTAATGAGATCTAGAGCTCTAACAACAACAGTATGCCAAGGAAGCTGCAAAAGTCAGATGATGTCGAGCCTGATACCTCCTCGGGTGCGATTAACTTACCCCGAGTCTGACAAAATTCGCAAAGGACGCCGTAAACCCTAACATTGCAATTATGCCCATCACAGAGATATACCGGAACGAGTCCCGATAGAACTTGAATCCAGAAGGTTTAGGGAAGAGCATTGAACGAACAAGGGAACCTTTTGTTGTAGAGAAGCCGGTACGTAATGCAATACCGAGGGCAACGGCTTCGACATCATCGTCAGATTGACGAGGCCGCCTCGCACGAATTATTTTTGTGCCGTAGAAAAGGAAACTTTTGGCCACTGTTGGGTGAATCGAAGGGGCTTTCAAGTCAAGATAATCGAGAACATCCTCTGTGACAGGTACCTTGGATACAGGAACGGATTCGCCTTAGGAATTTTCTGTCAGAGTATATACAGCTTTGCACGTTCTTCGAGACTACACACCTGTGAGCATACTCTCGTTGATTATGCAATCACCAGACAACAGCAAGCAATCACATGGCACTTGGCTAAGTGATGGATCCGAAACTTCGAACACGTCACCTGGAACCAAATCCATAGATGAAACCGTTCGCCCTTGGTGAATTTGTTAGACACACGCTCCAATGTTTAGAAATGCCGGATAGCACCTACAAAATCCGTTTCGCAGAACTCGTACATTGCACTCGAAATGAGAAACCTCTTTCAGACGTGCCATTGTCTAAGCAGGATTAGTCTTCGGCAGGGGAACACGACTAGTCGGAAATACTTACTGAGCGTGTTTCGAGTATAGTTGCAGTAATACTAAATATAGAGATGAGAAAAATGCAGACGGCATAGTAGTAATACTGGTCCATGGACCACAAAGTCAAGCTCGCAATCTGGAAGATATAAAACGGATGAAGCACCTAGACATGATTGTGAGTGAGTAATGGTCCCTTTAAGAGCGCGGAATTCCTACCTCGTCGACGAGAAGTTGGGCGGTGGACTTTTGTTGCACGTCTATCAGATTTTGACCAAAGACAAGCTCCCTATTGTCTCTCTCGTCTGCATCCAAGCCTGCTCGCATGAGCTTGGTGCTCGTCCATGAAGGGTCTTTCCAGCCACTAACGGACTGGAATGTATCGTCCACCGGATTATACACGAATCGCAGATACCGATACTCCAATAGCCTAATATGTGTCAAGATTGGATCATTATCTTCGTCGTTGTCAGAGCGAATCCCAAGTGATGCCACATCAATGACGGTGGAAAGCGGAGATCCATAGCTTTGTTTGGAGATCTGGTGAATATTGAATTGTCCGTATTGATCCTACGATAAACATGTTAGCCGTAACCGCGTTACGCAACCTCAACCTGAAATCGACTAACCTCAGTCGCAACCCATCGACAGTCCCTGAGCGGCGCAGGGGTTCCTATTAGCCATAGGCGCCATTTTGGTATCCAGCGAAGGACGAGGTAAGCTACGCCCAAAGATATCACGCATAAACAAATGTATAGTGCGAAGCCGTAGGTGTTTGTACAGAATCCTGTGATCACTGCCGTCAAGTCTTCCGTCGCAATGTATATCTTCTGGCTGATACGGCTAGCGGCCCTTTTCCGGTCCAGCAGTGATTGCGCTGATTCATGCCTATCAAGAAGCGGGTGTTCGACGGACGCGTGAGATTCAGTAGATCGCCGGTGGCGCTTTCCGAATGAGACCACAGACTCGCGGTCATTGAACAATATCCCATCCTCCAGATCACTTTCATGTGCCACGGCTTCCTCAACATCTTGTCGTACGTCTTCTTCGTCTTCGGTGAGGTAGGTGAAAGTAACCGTCGAGTCATGACGGGGGCGACGATGGGCAAAGGAAGCAATACTCGATGGCACGCTCTCGCACATAGGTCCGGAGAACACCTTTAAAAGTCATTAGCTTGAGGAAGAGTGTCTCCTAATGCAAGAAAATATCTACCTCGTCATGCGCCATTTCCACATCGGATGCGATGCTAACACTGGTGCCGCTGCTCAGTATCGATTCACATCTGAACTGTCTGGGCTGGAACCAACCTGCTTCTCATGGAACCCCTTCTGTAACCATTTGAGGCCGCCCAGGACCCATTACTCGCGCCCTGCCGGGACATTTTGCTGCGGGGAGCTTTGCGATGTCGGTTTACTCTGTCTTTGCGAGAAATTTAGATCGGCTTAAGGATAGAAGAACATGACGTAATATGGCAGTTCCCCGGTGACACCATCTAGCACAGCGGTTGTGGAATGCTGACTCGCGGAGAAATCGTCAAGCTGCGTGCAATTTTGTACGGATCGAAACTGCGTCGATAACTATGTCGAGATGGTGAGATAGCGTTGCCTCGTTCCTTATCATATCGTGTAATTTTGGTATGTATGAATACGTACGGAAACCATCCTTTCCCGTGTAAGTAGTACGTATCAACCAAGGGCGGTCAGAAGCACAGAATGGTATACAGCTGCAGTGATTGCCTTTCAAAAGCAGTCGTTACTTGATGATGAGAGAATGGGGAAGACCTAGGATACAACGAAATATGTATTATGTACTCGTAAAAGCTCCGACCTTGTACCAGGGTCAGTTTATCAGACTCGCAGAGGTTGCCGTTCTACATTGGATGTGTAACTTACCAGGTACATTACTGACAGGTATCCGTACAGTTTTATAGATAATTGTATTTCTATTGCATCGACTCTGAACAATGTCAGAGAAACTGTTTCATGCAATAAACACCTGCTTGACAAACAAATCAAATATCTGCTTTGTTGGGCCAGAACTAACTAGTTAACGTTAACTACAGCGCAGAGTGTAAGCGTAATACGGAAATTCTCAACAAGCGCCAAGCCGTGGACCCGAAAAGGACGCTAAGCTTCCCACCAAGCCAGCCCAGCGCGCTCTCAGTCTCTTCACCTCCAAAACTCGAGACTTGATCTTTTTTTTTTACCTTCCACCTCACCACCTACCTCCCCTATCCGAATTCACCGTGTTTCTCGTCGTGTTCTCGCTTGATCTCCATCATGTCAGAACCTATCAGAAATAAAAAGGCTGATTTCCCAGTCGCTCCGTACGTAACCACCCATTCCACACTCTACCCCTCATTAAACCATGCCTCCATCGCCTATCTTCAACTTCCAACGGTTGCGCAGGAATAGAGACCAGCTAACAGTTCTTTCTGCTGCTCTAGGACCCCGCAGAATACGCCTGCTAATAACGCTCCGATCTCCTCCCATGCCCAGCAACCAGGTGTAGCGAGTATCTCAGAGGGTATGCTCTTTTGTTTCCCTGTTCTTTTTGCTTGTCTTTTGCCACAGTCGAACTAACATGCTTGTTTTTCATCAGAAAATCTTGATCATGCCGCGGCCGCAAGCTTGTTCGCAAAGAACCCAGCTCTGGTCTCGATGATCCAGGGCAGGCTGGGTTCTCTCATCGGACGCTCATCAGGCTATATCGAATCGTTGCCCCTGCCAGTCCGCCGTCGTGTCGCCGGTCTCAAGGGTATCCAGAAAGACCACGCCAAGCTCGAAGCCGAATTTCAGGAAGAAGTTCTCCAGTTGGAAAAGAAATATCTCCAAAAATTTACTCCTTTATATCAGAAACGTTCCCAGATCGTAAATGGTGCTGCTGAACCTACCGAAGCTGAGGTCGAAGCTGGCGAAGCTGAGCTGGCCGATGACGAGGAGGAGACCAAGAAACAGACTGAGGAGAAGACTGAAGCTTCAGCCGAGGAAGCCAATGTGACCGGTATTCCAGAGTTCTGGCTTTCTGCCATGAAAAACCAAGTTTCTTTGGTGGAGATGATCACCGAGAGAGACGAGGAAGCTCTCAAACACCTTACCGACATTCGCATGGAATACCTGGACCGCCCGGGATTCCGTCTCATTTTTGAGTTCTCTGAGAACGAATGCTTCACCAATAAAACCATCACCAAGACATATTACTATCAGGAAGAAAGCGGATACGGTGGCGACTTCATCTACGACCATGCCGAGGGCGATAAAATTGATTGGAAAGCGGACAAGAATCTTACTGTTCGTGTAGAGAGCAAGAAGCAGCGAAACAGGAGTAAGTTCCTTCACAAACTGGGCATCTATGTGTATCGTGCTAATTTGAGGTTATTTGAATATAGGCACAAAACAGACCCGTGTTGTCAAGGTCACAGTTCCTACAGAATCCTTCTTCAACTTCTTCTCTCCCCCCAAACCCCCCACCGATGAAGATGATGCTACTAGTGATATCGAAGAACGACTTGAGCTTGACTACCAGCTTGGTGAAGATATCAAGGAGAAGTTGATTCCACGTGCCATTGACTGGTTCACTGGTGAAGCCCTTCAATTCGAGGAACTCGGAGAAGAAATGGACGACGAAGGAGAGTTTGATTTCGATGACGAGGACGATGAAGACGATGACGATGACGAGCGACGGTCCGATAACGGTGAGGAGGAGTCTGACGAGGAGGTATGTTTCGCGCTCGGCACCCACACCGTGTTAGTACTTCTTTCACAAAACTAACCCCTGACAGGATGGAACCTCAAAGCCCAAAAAGGAGGCTGCGGAGTGCAAAACGAGCTGAAGTTCCTGTAGCTCGTGAACTTCATTGTCCTTGAGTTTTTTGAACGATATGACGTCGTCCAATGGATTTTAACCAGTTTTTGTCGTGATGATTTTCCCCCATCCACCTCAGTCCAAGCATAATACATATAATACCTGCTCATCTTCAACCCCAAGCTCGCTTCTGTCAATAGAAAAAAAGAACACCGGAGCGCTTTATCGACAATATCGACAGGACGCCTCCTAAGCAGAGGCAGGCCGCATCATTTCTTCGGAAGTCACCAAGTGATCGATCAGAATCGGCGGAGTTAGGGTGATTTCGTTTTCATCTCATCATTTCTTTTCCTCCCCCGTGTTTTCTTCAATCCTATTCGTGTGTTGTTACCTAGTCATACACTTTTCAGACTTTCGAAATGGCTCATAATTAAGTTACGTCTTTGGAACACAAGAGTATATGCTTTTAACGTAATGTGCCTGTCTACGAGGAATGAACTAGCAACGCGTTCTGAGACTTGCTACATGATCTATCAAGGATACCTAAGGATACCTTCTTCCTGGAGAGCTAGTCTGTCGCGGTGGATATAAGTGTTTCTTCCCGGCGAGCGTTTCAGACTCCATCAAGATCAAAGAAACCAGGGTGGAACGGACGGTCTGATGTCACATAAGTAAAGGAGAGTCAAGGATAAGACATCAATAAATAAAAGTAATAAAATCATTGCCAGGATTCAGGAGGTGTGTGCAGGTTGAAAATGGTGCAATGTTGATACTACGTAGTTGAGTGGGCGGAAGCTTTGATCCTCAGGCTCAGGGGTTGCGCCGCCGCGGCTCGCTAGCTTTAGCCCCAGCCTTCGTTTCTATCTCTAAATAATCTTTATTGTTATCCTTGAATCCAGCTGCCAACTAGAATTTTGCGTCGACTATACTTTTCCTCTATGTCTTTTATCAAGGTAGACTAGCTTTCTGCTTTTTCTTTTCTTTTCTTATCCCCGTGTCGTCGAGCTTGCCGTGACCGACTGTCCCTTTACGCCTGCGCTTGCATTTCCGGTCCTAGATGCCGGCTCACACACCAGACTGGTGACTTCTGTCCTTTTCGTTTCTGTGTCTGCCGTCCGCAACCACGTCCGGTCCTTATAACGATCCCTGATATACAATGGCCAATAACTATGAGGTTGGGACTGCAGCGTGGCAGCCCGACCCGACAGAGGGCTGGGTTGCTTCGGAGGTCAAGGAGAAGAATGTCGATGGGGACAAAGTAACGCTTGTCTTTTTGTTGGAGAATGGAGAGGTTCGTCATCATTGTTCTTGCTTTTAGGCAGATGATGAGAGATTGCAAATGTGCTGACTGGGATGGATGTCAGTCCAAAGCCGTCGAGACAACTCTAGCAGAGTTGCACGTCCCGAATAACCCATCGCTGCCGCCATTGATGAACCCAGCGATGCTCGAGGCAAGCGAAGATCTTACGAATCTGTCGCATCTTAATGAGCCTGCTGGTAAGGGATTTGGAAACCATTCGATATCGCCATCGCTGACCCTTTTGCAGTTCTGCAGGCTATCAAATTGCGGTACTCACAAAAAGAGATCTATACGTACAGCGGTATTGTGTTAATCGCAACGAATCCCTTTGCTCGCGTAGACTCGCTCTATGTCCCACAGATGGTTCAAGTTTATGCTGGGAAGCAACGTGCTTCCCAAGCTCCGCATCTTTTTGCTATCGCCGAAGAAGCGTTTGCGTAAGAGTTCCGCATCTACCTACGACGTCCGAGAACCCCCATTGACCGCATGTTACAGGGATATGTTGCGCGACGGAAAGAACCAGACCATCGTTGTGTCCGGTGAGTCTGGGGCTGGGAAGACTGTTAGTGCGAAGTATATTATGAGATACTTTGCCACGAGAGACTTCTCAGATCAGCCAGGCCGGTTCACAACAGGTCGGTCAGAGACAATAAGTAAGACCGAGGAGCAGATTCTGGCTACAAACCCCGTTATGGAAGCCTTCGGTAACGCAAAGACTACGAGAAACGACAATTCGTCACGATTTGGAAAATATATTGAAATCATGTTTGATGACAAGACCAATATTATTGGTGCCAAGATACGAACTTACCTTCTGGAACGCTCGAGGCTTGTGTTTCAGCCATTGAAAGAACGAAATTACCATATATTCTATCAACTGGTTGTTGGTGCCACAGACGCTGAGCGCGATACACTTGGGCTTGCATCCGTGGAAGACTTTGATTACTTGAACCAAGGCTCAACCCCTACAATCGATGGTGTCGACGACAGGGCCGAATTCGAGGCTACAAAGAAGTCATTGACCACCATCGGTGTTGTGGAGGAAACGCAGACCTCCATATTCAAGATTCTGGCGTCACTTCTCCATTTGGGAAATGTAAAAATCACTGCAACGCGTACTGATTCCTCATTATCACCGACTGAGCCGTCTCTCGTGCGGGCTTGTGAGATGCTGGGCATTGATGTCAACGAGTTTGCGAAATGGATTGTGAAGAAACAGCTTATCACCCGTGGTGAGAAGATTACATCCAACCTCACTCAGCAACAAGCTGTGGTTGTGCGAGATTCTGTGGCAAAATTCATATACTCTAGTCTGTTCGATTGGCTAGTAGACAAGATCAACCGAGCCCTAGCCACTGACGAAGTGATGAGTCAAGTCAAATCCTTCATTGGTGTTTTAGATATCTACGGCTTTGAACATTTCGCGAAGAACTCTTTTGAACAATTTTGCATCAACTATGCGAATGAGAAGCTGCAACAGGAATTCAATCAACATGTCTTCAAATTGGAACAGGAGGAGTACGTGCGTGAGCAGATCGATTGGACTTTTATTGATTTCTCCGACAATCAACCCTGTATCGACTTGATCGAAGGAAAACTTGGTATTCTGTCCCTTCTTGACGAAGAGTCTCGACTACCAATGGGTTCTGATGATCAGTTCGTTACCAAACTTCACCACAACTTCGCAGCGGATAAGCAAAAGTTTTACAAAAAACCTCGGTTCGGAAAGTCCGCGTTCACCGTATGCCATTATGCTATTGATGTCACCTATGAATCGGGGGGCTTCATTGAGAAGAACAGGGATACTGTGCCTGACGAGCATATGGAAGTGCTAAGAAAATCTACCAATTCTTTTGTGAGGGAGGTGCTTGAGGCTGCCTCTGTCGTTCGCGAGAAAGACTCAGCATCGGTTGCTTCCAAACCCGTCACTGCCCCTGGGCGACGAGTTGGTGTGGCAGTGAACAGGAAACCCACACTGGGAGGAATCTTCAAGTCGTCCCTCATTGAACTCATGCATACGATCAACTCGACAGATGTCCACTATATCCGCTGTATCAAGCCGAATGAAGCCAAGGAAGCCTGGAAGTTCGAGGGTCCCATGGTTTTGAGCCAACTTCGAGCTTGTGGTGTCCTTGAGACCGTGCGAATCAGTACTGCCGGTTATCCCACGCGATGGACATACGAGGAGTTTGCGCTCCGATATTATATGCTGTGCCATTCTTCTCAATGGACATCCGAAATCAAAGAAATGTGTCATGCGATATTGCGGAAGGCGCTTGGAGATATAACCCAACAGAAACAGGACAAGTACCAGCTCGGTCTGACCAAGATCTTCTTCCGGGCCGGTATGCTTGCCTTTTTGGAGAACTTGAGAACTTCCAGACTGAATGAGTGTGCCATCATGATCCAGAAGAACCTTAAGTGCAAGTACTATAGGCGTCGCTATCTAGAGGCTCGCGAATCTATCTTGACAACACAATCGGTCATTCGTGGTTTCTTAGCGAGACAGCATGCCGACGAGATTCGTCAGATCAAAGCAGCGACCACAATCCAGAGGGTATGGAGGGGTCAAAAACAACGCAAGGCTTACAACAGAATCCGGGACAACATCATTCTCTTCGAATCGATCGCCAAGGGTTTTATTCGACGACGGAACATTATGGACACTATCCTCGGCGATGCAGCGAAGAAAATCCAGCGTGCATGGCGCTCTTGGAGACAATTGCGTGATTGGCGACAGTACCGTCGAAAGGTTATCATTATCCAAAACCTATGGAGGGGCAAGAAAGCTCGACAAGAGTATAAGAAACTACGTGAAGAAGCTCGTGATCTCAAGCAGATTTCCTACAAGCTTGAGAATAAGGTTGTCGAATTGACCCAGTCTTTGGGGTCTTTGAAACGAGAAAACAAGACACTTGTGGGCCAGTTGGAAAATTACGAGAATCAGCTCAAATCCTGGCGTAGCCGCCATAATGCCTTGGAGACACGCTCTAAGGAACTTCAAGCCGAAGCCAACCAAGCGGGAATCACAGCCGCTCGTCTATCAGTCATGGAAGAGGAGATGACCAAGCTTCAGCAAACTCACACTGAAGCCCTATCTACGATCAAGCGTCTACAAGAAGAGGAAAGGACGTCACGCGAATCGATTCGTACCTCCGATCTTGAACTCCAGAAACTGAGGGAAATTAGCTCGATTCATGAGGATGAAAACTCTTCTCTGCGAAGTCAGTTGACAGAGCTTCAAGAGCAACTAGAAATCGCAAGGAAGTCCGCACCTGCTAACGGTGTTGCTGGGGATCTGCAGAACGGCACTGTTGCTCAAACTCCTATGAATGGTCTCATCAACCTTGTCTCATCCAAGAAGTCCAAGCCCAAGCGCAGGAGTGCCGGGGCTGAGAAAATCGAAACAGACCGGTTCAGCGGTGCATATAACCCTCGACCAGTATCCATGGCGATTCCCAGCTCCGCCATGGGGCGCCAAACTGTGTCAGGAGCGAGCTTCTCTCCTAGTGTTGACTCTATTGAAAGCGAGCTAGAGAATCTACTGTCAGCGGAAGAGGAATTGAACGAAGAAGTCACCATGGGCCTCATTCGCAACCTGAAAATTCCATTGCCTGGAGCGAGTCCTCCGCCCACCGAGAAGGAAGTCTTATTTCCTTCTTACCTTATTAATCTCGTCACATCTGAGATGTGGAACAACGGGTTTGTTAAGGAATCGGAGCGTTTTCTGGCGAATGTCATGCAGTCCATTCAACAGGAAGTTATGCAGCATGACGGTGAGGAAGCCGTCAACCCTGGGGCTTTCTGGCTTTCGAATGTTCATGAAATGCTCTCCTTCGTATTCCTGGCGGAAGATTGGTATGAAGCTCAGAAGACAGACAACTATGAGTACGATCGTCTTTTGGAAATCGTCAAGCACGATCTTGAGAGTCTTGAATTCAACATTTACCACACCTGGATGAAGGTCCTCAAGAAAAAATTGTATAAGATGATTGTGCCAGCTATTATTGAATCTCAATCGCTCCCTGGATTTGTCACGAGTGAAACAAACCGATTCTTGGGCAAGCTCCTGCCATCGAACAACTCTCCCGCTTACAGTATGGATAACCTTCTCAGTCTTCTGAACAATGTTTTCAAGGCAATGAAGGCCTACTATCTCGAGGACAGTATAATCAACCAAACCATTACAGAACTTTTGCGTCTTGTGGGCGTCACTGCATTCAATGATTTGCTCATGCGAAGAAATTTTCTCTCTTGGAAGCGTGGTCTTCAAATCAACTACAACATCACTCGTATCGAGGAATGGTGCAAGAGTCATGACATGCCGGAGGGCACTCTTCAGTTGGAACATCTTATGGTATGCCTAGAAATTCAAGACGCATGGAATAAATGGTTCACTAACTTAATCGAACAGCAAGCGACTAAACTCCTTCAGCTTAAGAAGGCTACCTTGAATGATATTGAGATCATTCAAGATATCTGTTGGATGTAAGTTTGCTTCTTCTCTTCTACAAGATATGATACTGACCTTCAATTCTAGGCTTTCGCCTACTCAAATTCAGAAGCTGTTGAACCAGTATCTCGTAGCAGATTACGAACAACCAATCAACGGAGAGATCATGAAGGCCGTCGCGTCTCGCGTAACTGAGAAGAGTGATGTCCTTCTTCTCACAGCAGTAGATATGGATGACAGTGGACCTTATGAGATTGCTGAACCACGAGTAATCACAGCTTTGGAAACCTACACACCTTCATGTGCGTATATCTTCGTGCTTTTCTTTTCTCACTTTACTGACCGACCTGACGCAGGGCTGCAAACACCTCGGTTAAAACGTCTCGCAGAGATAGTCTCTGCTCAAGCAATGGCGCAACAAGACAAGATGGACATCACAGAGAACGGTGCAACGACAGATTCTGAGTAGTTGCATCTTTTCACCCTTTGAAAGCTCGTTCTATGACCAGTTTACGACTCTACTTTGTTCTCTTTTCCCTCTCTTCCCAGCATTTTCTTCTTCCATCTTTTGGTATGTAAGTATAACAAAAAACGCTTTTTATCCTCCAATTTCCCAAGTTTGTTCCTCTAGAGACGAGTTGCAGCTCTTGATCGATTCATGAGACCATTTCTGTGTCCGACCATGTGCGTGATGTTGAACAGTATTCGGTTGGTGTATTGTATTGTTCTTTTCTCATTGGTTAGAGCGTTATTTCAACATATTATACAACGGTACTACCTTGAATGATATCTATGGACCGAGATCTTAACGATTCTTCTCCTGTGTGATTGGCCTTCATGCTACTTTTCATTTATTTGTATCAAAAGCGCTTCGCATGTAGCTATATCGGACCCACTCCCACTCTGTAAATCTCTCCGCCACAATCAATAATAAAAACTGATGAATTACACTTCCCCTCCGTGACAGATCAATAGGTACCCCAGCACATTGGCATCTCAGCTACTCTTATCCTTCAAACATCTTAAATTCAGAAGAGACAGAAAGCCACAAATCGCCAAGATGAAAACTCTCAACTTCATAACTAGCAACAAAAACAAACTCAGCGAGGTCCGCGCTATTCTGGGCGATGCTGTTGTCGTCGATAATAAGTCTGTCGACGTCCCCGAGATACAAGGGACTATTGAAGAGATTGCGAAGGAGAAATGTCGGAGGGCTGCTGATGTGGTATGTATGCTCTTTCTTGACTGGGTTGGTTGTCATCAATGGATCAGTGATAGAAGCATGTATTATGCTCTGGTCTATAGTGGGTGCATAGTCGTCGGACAATACCAATATTGTATACATTCGCAGTGAAATGCAGATCGCTTACTTTACTCATCAGGTTGGAGGTCCAGTCTTAACAGAGGACACTGCACTCGAATTTCACGCCTACAAAGGCCTTCCAGGTCCATACATGTATGTCAATGCCACAGCTTAATTCTCTATCCTGTACAGATTAAGGAGCAAAGGAAGACCTGCTAACATAGAACCAACTCGATGTATACAGTAAGTCATTTCTCGAAGCTCTAGGACATGAAGGTCTTAACAAAATGCTCGATTCTTTCGATGACCGATCCGCAGAGGCGGTATGTACATTTGCATTCTCGAAAGGACCTGGTGAAGAACCCCTTATTTTCCAAGGCAGGACTCTGGTATGTCAATCTTCCTTTAGGGCTGCATCTCAGAATGCTTCGAGTTTCTGACATGGAAGGATTTCTGGTGTAGGGCAAAATCGTATCAGCTCGAGGGCCGCCAAACTTTGGTATGTCTGACACTTATTCATGATAGTACTCCACTTTCCATCTGCCCTGCATGCAAGGTGAAATGGCTGACTGATTTCCGCTCACATGTAGGCTGGGATCCCATCTTCGAGTACCAGGGTAAAACCTATGCGGAGATGGACAAGGAGGAAAAGGTGAGTGAAATTGCTGACAATCCGAAGTAAAAAGCAGCCACGTTGATATAGCCCTTCAGAACAAAATCTCCCACCGCTATAAAGCCCTCATGAAGTTGAAGGCATGGTTGGTAGAAAATGAGGCGTGAAGAAGTAGCGATGGAGTATCGCCAGTATCCAAAGCTTTCGTACAGATAGACTGTCTATTCCTCTCATCTCCTGCCAAGAAAAAGCACAAGGAGCGTGTTTCTTCAGGCATCTGTAGCTTCCTCCGAATGAGATTTTTTCCACGCCTCCACCCAGGCAGATATCCTAGCGCAATTGCTTTCAATCTCATCGCTGTTCTCGCTCGTCAATTCGATGACAATTTCCTCGTCATAGGCCTCTTTAGCCTCTTCGAGTAATAGTCCGAAAATTTCGGCGTCCATGTTTTCGTCCATCTTGGATTCGGGGTATCCTCTGCATGTTGTAAAATCTCGTCAGAGCATATAGTACAAACGACATGAAAAAAGACTCTGTATTTCAGATAACTGACACAAGGACGTACCTCGAGGATAATCGGTCGTAATAAACAGCTGTAGAAGGACAACGCAAAACAACCACCAAATCTATCCAGGACTTGGGAAAGAGGTCGCACGCGTGCCAATCGATTATATAGCCACCCTTGGTGACGTCGTCTTCAATGGCATCTAGTAACTATTACCGCGTAAAAAAAGGATCATTAGCATAGAGACAAGAAAGAACAGAAGAAAGGAAAAGAGGCGATGTTCACACACCTTATCCTCGTCAATGATCCAACTTTGTCGCTCCTCGTCATATCCATCGTAGCAATCGCGTTGTTTGGCAATGTCGTTTATTGACATATGCTGCAAACCAGTGTCCTGGGCGACTTGTTCACTGTGGATTGTCTTGCCGACACCGGGAGTGCCAGTGATTATGATATTTGGAGAAGTCCGCATAGTGATTAGGGTAATACATATAAGTGTCGAGTGGTGATTAAAGCAATATTCTAGGAATTGCCTAATGATTGCCGAGGGGGGATTGCACAAGATAGAGATACGTAAATATTTTGAAGGGGTTGTCGAAATTGTTTCAAAAAACTTCAAGGTTATCATCCCCCACAGTCCGGCTACGCTTAATGTATTATGTCGGAAGCTGTCGCAAGCCAACCCATTGGGGAATAGGTTCCATCAGGATTATAAAAAAACTAGCAGCCAATTAGAGTAGCTCACTTATATATTAATATCTTAGCAAGAAGCCTAGAAAAGAGAATAAAAAGATAGGTAATGAATTATTTCCTATAACTAGGCATAAAAAATAGTAATATATCTCTTTATATATTATATAATTTTAGCAGTATATTTATATTACTATAGTTTAAATAATCCTAAAATTTATAAAAATTAAAAGGCTAATATATAACTAATTAAAAAATCTAATTATCAATATTAAAATAACCTTTTAAAAATAAATTAAGATACTCTTAAAACTCTACAACTAAAAGAAAATAGAAATAATTATTTTTTTTTAATAAAGTCTAGCTCTATAGCCTTGAGGATTATGTTAATTAAAAAAAGAATTTATTGTGACGGCCGCCAGAGGTGTAACAGAGCGTAGAGATCAATAGAAAACGTATATCATAGAAAACTAATAAGATATAAGCTAAAGAGCAAAACTAATCTATATAAGAAGCAAGACTATATTTATATCTATATAGCCTTATCCTAGAGATATATTTCTTATTAGAATATATTATCAAAATTATATAAAACTTCTATATAGAAATAGATATAAAAACTATTAATAAAGCTATTTATAAGACTATTTCTATATTATAAAATCTATAGAATAAAGACCTCTAATAGATTCTATAATATTATAAAAATTTATTACTTTTATTTATTCTATAATATTAACTAGCTTTTAGATTAGAACTATAATTGTCACAGTTCCAACCCAGGGGCTTGATACTGTGGAACGGGCAAAGGCGGTAAGTTCCTATAACGCCGCAGGATCCACTGGAGGCCTTTATTCTATAGGTTTTATAGTCTAAGAATAGCCTTATAAACAATTTTATTAATAGATTTTATATCTACTTCTATATAAAAGCTTTATACAGTTTTAATAGTATATTCTAGCAGAGAATATATCTCTAAAATAAAATTATATAAATATAAATATAGTTTTACTTTTTATATAAATTAGTTTTACTCTTTAACTTATATTTTATTAGTTTTTTATAATATATATTTTCTATTAATCTTTATATTTTATTATACTATATAAGTTTAATAAAACTATTAACTTTCTTATTCTATTTTACTTTTTATATTTCTTTAATAAAATATTACTAAATAGTATCCTAGAGATATTTATTAAAAATAATAAATCTAATATAGTAGATATTATTTATATAATAATATAATTATATAAT